>CAUYUJ010001344.1:83571-102353 GCA_963575745.1 Prorocentrum cordatum
ACGGCCTCCGAGAATAGGGAAGCGAATAATGACATAAACATAATTACCCCAGTGCGACCCTACCTAGAAGTTGGAGCCCCTAGAAATGCAGCATTAGTTGCTATGCTATGCTATGCTATGCTATGCTATGCTATGCTATGTTAAGCTATGCAATGTCATGCTGCGCTGTGCTATGCTAAGCTATGTTATGCTATGCTATGATATGCTATGCTAAACTGCGCTATGCTATGCTATGGCATGATATGATATGTTATGATATGCTGCGCTATGCTGTGCTATGTTATGATATGACATGATGTGCTATGATATGCTATGTTATGCTATGCTATGAAATGATTGGCTATGTTATGTTATGCAATGATATGCTAATACAGCGCTGCGCTATGCTAAGCTAAGCTAAGCTAAGCTAACCCTCTAGGCAGAGCAGAGGTAGGGCATTACACCCATGCTGTGCTTTGCTGTGCTGTGCTGTGCTGCGCTATGCTATGCTATACTATGCTATGCTGCGCTATGCTATGCTATGCTGGCTATGCCATGATATGCTGTGCTGCGCTATGCTATGCTACGCTATGCTATGCTATGCTATGATGTGCTCTGCTATGCTAAAGCTCAGCGAAGCTAAGATGAAGGTAAGCTAAGCTAAGATACACATGAGCTAAGATGAAGCTACGCTAAGCTAAGATGAAATAAACTAAGCTAAGATGAGATAAGCAACGCTAAGCGAAGGGGACGTAACTGGGGGAACCGCGGGGCGGATGCCGGGGAACCGCCCGGGGCGATTAGCACTGCCCGGCCCCTTTAAGCACACAGGGTAAGAACCCTTCTAGGCAGAGCCTAGGTAGGGAAAAACTCGGAGGTCCGCGCGAATTTCTCGGATCGGCGCTGGACCCCCCTCCCTGGCGCGCGGAGCGCGCCAAGGGCGAATCCAAGAAAGCCGCGCGGATCCAAGAAATCCGCGCGGATCCAAGAAATCCCCCAGGGCCCAGCGAGGATCCAAGAAATCCGCGCGGAGCACCAAACCACCAAACATTTACGTTTATGCCGTTGTTTCTTCTTCGACTCTTGTCGGCTCTTGCGAATCGACGCTAGTCGACGCGATGTCGACGCTAAATCGACGCTAACCGACGCTAGATCGGCACATCTCATCGACTCCCAGACGCCAATCGACGCTAATCGACGCTGAAGATGGAATTCGTAGGGCACACGAGGCTCCCATGATTTGCTACAGAACGCTGGATGCAGGAGAGCCCAAAATCGAATCGATAAGTCGAATCGGCGATCGAAACGAATCGGATCGGCGGAAATCGGCAGCCGAGTTGGGAAAAGTCGAATCGGCGGAAAAATCAGCAGGCCAGTACGCCTCCAATAAGAGATCGGAACCCAAATCGGAATCCCAAGTCGAACCGAATCGGAGTCAGAAGCCATCGAAATCGAATCGAATCGGAGGAATCGAGACGAGCCCTGTCTGGATGGTCCTCCCAGCGGCGTCCCGCTCGAGAGCGTCATGCGCAGAAGGCACCGCTGCGCCACATCGCCGCGCCCGGCCACAAGCCCATCCTCGGCCGCCGGCATATGGTGCTCGGTCGAACCCGCGAAAGCCTCGTCAACCATACGCTCAGACGCTGCTCACAAGCGAAGCGCTCGACACGGTGGGGGCGTTGGTTAAGGGATGCGCCGAGGAGGCTTCAGACCCTGGAGGGTTCCTTATCTGATGAGGGCGGCGGTGATATCCATGGCCAATCCACGATTGGCTTTCCACTGGCGTCCAGACCCTGGATTCCTTATCGAAGGTTTCCCGCTGACGCGGCACTGGATCTCCCTGGGGCGCTTGGCGCGGCAGGCAGCAGCGGCAATGCTGGAGGCGCCAGGTCATGAGGACTTGGCCTACATACGCCACCTGGAAGCAGCTGCTGTCTCTTTGGTGCCGAGCTTCGTCCAGAATGGCTGCAAGATGTTCACCGAGTCGAACATGCGGCTGCTGCTAGAAGAAGTGCGTGCGTCCTCGAGTTCGGGCAGCTTCTTCCTCGGGGCCATGGAGGCGGCCACTGCCAACCGAGCTCGGGCTGATGCCCAGGCCACTCGCGCGCGCTTGCGCGACTTCGTGGACGACGCTCTGGCGGCTGGCGGGCGCGGCGCGCATGCGGTCACCAAGCCGCCTGCTGCTGAGGCGAGCGTGGTGATGTCGGACGGTGGGCTTGAGTTCCCGCAAGTGCCACTGGTCGGGCAGGCTGCGCTGGAACAGACTCTGCTGGAGTGGCGGCGGCTCTTGGAGGTCAGGCGTGGAGCCAGCGAGCCCGCTGGAAGCGGCGGCACCAGGACGCCCATCCCGCCCGCTGAATGGAAGGCCGTCATGGAGCTGCCTGGGATCACGGCGGATGAGGTGCTGGCCGCTGCCAAGACCTTCCCCAAGCGGAGGGCGCGTGGCTGGGACGCCTTCCACCCCCGCCTGCTGCTGCTGCTGGGCCGACCCTTTGCGGAGCGAGTGGCTGAGGTGCTCACGGCGTGGCGGGAGCGCGACCCCAAGCCGACGGGGCTCGTCACCACCCTGATCGTCTTCCTTGGCAAGCCCGACGGCGGCAGACGCCCGGTTGGGCCGATGGCGTTCTGGTTGCGACTTTGGGGACGTATCCGCAGGAAGTACTGCGCTGCCTGGGAGAAGAAGCATCAGATTCCTGAGATTTGGGCCTCCAACTCGGACACCAGCTGCGACAGGGCGGCTTACCTGCACAACATTTACCTTGGTCTGGCCCGTGCGAAGGGCTTTGATGGGGCCTCGGTCTACTTCGACATCAGCAACTTCTATGAGTGGATATACCACGAACTGCTGAAGGAAGCGGCCGAGGCGAACGACTTCAGCGTCGGCCTGGTGCGGGTCTTGTGCGTTGCCTATGCGAGCCCGCGGAGAGCCACCGTTGACGGCGCGGTGAGCGAGGAGAACCATGCTGTCGGCTCGGTGATAGCTGGCTGCTCTTGCGCTACGACTCTCGCGCGGCTCATGCTGTACGATCTGCTGCTTCGAGGACGCGCACTCCTGCAGGTCGGCAGAGTGGACAACGTGATCGACGATGTGGCGGGCCATGGCACAGGCTCGAAGAGAATCTTAGTGCGGCAGATCTCCCAATTCGTGAACGGGGTCGTTCAGATGCTGGAGGACAAGCGCTTGCCCATCAACTGGGGCAAGACCAGGGTCCCGGCTTCGTCGGTCTCGCTGCAGAGGGACTTGATGGCCCAGGAGAGGTGGCCCCTTCCTGCTGCTGCTCTCGTGTCGGGCCACCGAGACCTGGGAGGCGATGCCACTGCTGGCGGCCATCGCCGCGTCACGACGCAGGTGACCCGCGAGCTGGCGGCCCTTCGCCACGCGGCCCGCCTTACCCACATCTTCGAGCCAGGGCTGCGGCAAGCCAGAGTGAGCGACGGGGATGGCGGTCCAAGCTTTCTGCAGCGCGACCTGGGCGCGCCAGGCCTGGCCGGCGGCGGTGCAGGCTTGCCTGGCGGACGCGGCGAAGCTGCAGGGGAGCCAGCGCCCCCGGGCTGCGGTGCGCGACCAGATCGCGGCGCTGGTGCTCACCCTGCAGCGCATCGGGTGGCAGCTTACCGCCGGAGGCACGCGCATCCAGGATGAGCTGGGCTGCGAGTTCGATGTCATCATCTTCTCGCCCTCGTTCCCGGCGGAGCGTGCCAGAGAGGCGACGCGAAGGCGGCGGCCCTTGAGGAGGCTAGAGCCCACCCTGGGTCTCTCTGGCCTTGGAGGCTGCCGCCCGCCTGGAAGCCCATCATGAGCTTCTGGGCCGTGCAGTCTCCGAGACCTGGACTAGCCATCACAAGGGCTGCCTGCGCTGGCTGGTTTCGCTGGCGCACTGGCCGCAGGCGCGGCTCGCGCGGCACAGGGGGGACATCTGCCCGAAGTGCTTGCTGTGCCAGGCGGCCGAGGGCTCGGTCTACCATCGGCACCCGCCTGGCAGGCCTGGAGGCGCGATCGGCTGCCGCCTGGGCTGAAGGCTGCGGCGGAGGAGGCCAACAGCATGGGAGCGCCATTCGGCGAGCTCTTCGCCCAGGGCCTCTTCGTGGACGCCTCCTCGTTGATGCAGCGGCCGCGCTGGCAGGCGCACTGGGAGTGGCGGCAGGTTGGCTGGAGAACCCCATGGCGGTGGCCGACGGGACGCTGGTGTTCACCGACGGCTCCTGCTTGCATGGGAGTCTCCCATCGCTGCGCTGCGCGGGCTGGTCGGTCATCGTGATCTCGGCCAGCGGCCATGTGCTGGCCCAGGCGTGGGGGGCGGCCCTGCCCGAGCTGGCGAAGACTACGCGGCGGTGCTGGCGCTCACGCAGATCGTGGACCGCTTCACGCTGCACAGCGACTGCAAGGGCACTGTGGACTACATCAGGGACCTCTCCAGGGCTCGCGGGCCCACGTCGCCGCACGCTCACCTCTGGGCCAGGGTGGGAGACACGGCGGAAGGGATCGTGGCGAAGCACATCCCTGCCCACACTTCGGAGGAGGCGGTCCGCACGGGCGAGGTCACGGCCTTGGAACGAGACGGCAACAGGATTGCTGACAAGCGGGCCAAGGAGGGCGCAGCGCTGCAGGCTTCATCGGACGATGACGTCCTGGTGCTGGAAGGCCTGCTGGCGCGCGCCAGCGAGGCTAGCCGCTTTGCTGCCGAGATCGAGGTCCACATTTCGGACCACGGAGGCCGCGACAGCTGGCCGACGGAGGCGCTCGAGGACATCGACCTGGGCTACCTGGACGAGGCCGAGGTGGACGTGGCGGTGGCCAGCACGGCGCGCAGCGGCGCTGGGCTTGCAGCTGCTGCTGGGGCGGCGGCGCTCGCGGCGGCCGTGGCTTCCAGCGCTGTCCCCAGCGCGGCCAGCGCCTCCACTGCCCCGGGAGGCGGCGGCGCAACGAACAGGGTACACGGTTTCGACTCCGGAGGTGGCAGAGCGACGGCCACCCGCAAGCGGCCTGCGGCGGCTCCTCCTGCCAGCCCGCCCACGGCACCGCTGGCGGCAAATGGCGAGACGGCGGCCGAGGCCATGCGCCGAGTGGCCCGCAGGCTGAAACTAGAACGCGTTCAGCCGCGAGGCGACGCCGAGCCGCAGCCCGAGGCCCAGGAGCCGAGCGGGGCGGGGCTATGGTGGCTGCCGAGCCGAGCACGCGGCCGTGGGCGGTCCACGGGCACTTGCTCATGGAGGGCCAGGTGCTCAGCAAGGCCTCCGAGCCCTTCCTCGTGTGCACGGCGTGCTGCATGTACGCCAGGGCGCCGAGGATGGCCTGGCGGGGCTTGCGCGACCCCTGCCATGGCGCGGAGCATCGGGCCAAGAAGGGCTCGCGTGCCCAGGCGAGGAACGACCTCGACAAGAGGGTCCTCCCTGGCACGAAGGAGGCGATCGGGGACCTCCAGCCGCCCTCGGCGGCCATGCGGGAGCGCTGGGCCGAGAAGCTCGGCGTGGACGCGGGCGCGGACCTGGAGGCTGGATCCAGCGGCCCTGGCCTGCCGCGGCGCGCGAGCGCTGGTGCGGAGCCTGGGCCAGGCGCGGTGGCGGCGCCGAGCTCGAGCCAGGCCAGTGGCTCGGGGCTCATCGTTCCTCCGCTCGCGAGCGTGGCCCACGGCTTCGCGAGCGTGGAGGCTGCGCGGGCGCGAGGGCGAGAGGCCCGCGCCGAGCGCGCGGCGGCGGCGCGCGGGGACGGGGGACCCCAGGAGGACGAGCCAGAGCTTTGAGTGGCTTGCTCCTGGGGGTCCCGCCTGCGTTTGCAAGTCGAATTGATTGCAAGGGCCCGCCGTGGTCCGCGAAGAGTTTTAAACATTGGATAAGGAACCCTTGGAGAAGGAATCCAGGGTCTGGAGGCCGGTGGAACTCCAATCGAAGCTTGGCCACGGATATCACTCTGCCGCCCTCGTCAGACAAGGAGTTATCCTGGGTCTGCAGCCTCATGGGCGCATTCCTGAACCAACGCCCCCCCCGTAGTTCGGGCACTTGTCAGGAAACGCGTTCTGCGATGCTGTGCGGGCAATTGCTGCCGGAGTTCGGACACCCCTGCGTCTGGGCCGAATACCTCATGCCAGCATTGAAGCAGCGCGGACCACGCAAGCACCGAAAACAAACACCGTCAATTTATGCTTGACGGGTCTTGTCGGACAACAAAAGCATCCTCAAAGAGCACGAGACCCTCCGCCGGCTCAAGCACCCCAGACCATGAGATCGCCGAAGGCCCCCAAGAGACACCAGAACTTACAACGAGCACGAAACACACCAGGGCACCCTGCCCGCGAAGACCTGGATCTTATACTTCGGCCCGACCGTATGTATAGAAGAACAAAGAACAACATTAACATAAACGTTTGGAGGTCCGCGCGGACTTCTCGGATCCGCGCTGGGCCGCCCTCCCTGGCGCGCGGAGCGCGCTAGGGGCGGCGCTGGAGGCGCCGCCACGGGGGCCCAGCGCAGATCCAAGAAATCCGCGCGGAGCTCCGAAAGTTTGATAGCATGTTTCCCTCTTCGAATGTATGGAGGCCTCCTAGATGGGGTCCGAGTAGATGGGGTCGAAGGATCGCACCGCATCGCCAATGCATCGCCGATGGCCCATCTACTCGGACCCCATGTAGGAGGCCTAGGATTAGGTCGGGCATATCCTCCTACAGGCGGATTTGGGACGAGAGGTTAACAAAATCGTAAAACCTACACCTAAGATAATCAACAATTGTCGAAACATCGTCCCCGGACTCTTTTTTGACCCTTTTGGAATATCCCCCCTGTAGAGGGACACGCCCGACTTAAGCCTAGAATGTGCCATCCTGGCCGAGGCCAGGAAGGCCTGCACACCGCCCTGGGGCCCGGGATGGCCCTCGGCCCAAACCTGGCGGGCGCAAGCCTGGAAAATGACGGCCGCGGCACCCTCTCGAGAACCGAAAACGGACAATTCACAAATGGACGTGTCGGGGTGGGGGTTCTGTCCACCCCCGAATCTAGGAGGCCTAGAATGTACCCTCCTGGCCGAGGCCAGGAAGGCTTGCACACTGCCCCCTGGGGCCCGGGATGTGGCCCTGGCGCCTTGGCGAGGCCGGGAGGCTCTGTGCACACACCGCACCCTGCGGGCCCGACGGGCGCTCTGTGGTGGTGCACGGTGGTGGTGTCCAGATGCCGGCTGCAGCGGAGGAGGAAGAGGAGGAGGCGGAGGAGAAGGATGAGGAGGCGGAGGAGGAGGAGGCGGAGGTAGAGGAGGAGGAGGAGGAGAGGAGGCGGAGGAGGAGGAGGAGGAGGAGGAGGAGGAGGAGGAGGAGGCGGAGGGGGACGAGGCGGAGGAGGAGGCGGAGGAGTAGCATCGGGCGGAGGAGGAGGAGGAGGAGGAGCAGGAGGAGGAGGAGGAGCAGGAGGAAGAGGAGGAGGCGGAGGAGGGGCCCTGTGACCAGATGCTGGCTGCGGAGAGTGAAAGCAGGGGCACCGCAAGAAACCCCGAGATCCTGGCGACTCCATTTCTTTCGAGCCGGGCGTGCTCGCCTCCGTTCGGGCCCCGGGGCCCTCACAGCTCGATGCGGTGCGAAAGCGAGGGAGGGAGATGGGGTCGAGGCTTCTGGGCGTGATTCTGTTACGATGCTGCACTCTTTTGGCAACGTTGGATCGTAGGGGAGGAAGAGAACATACGATAACTAAGACGAAGCCAGGACGAGGAGGAAATCAAGTACGGACATATATATATATATATATATATATATATATATATATATCGAGCATCTCATCTCTGAGATCCGGCGGCTCTGGAGGGTGTGTCTCGGGCGCCGCGGCCTTCTCAGAGCGTCCCGGAACGCTCTGAAAGCGTTCCAGAACGCTCTGGAACTGTCCTTATCCTCGTCCTCGCCCCGTCCGAAGAACGGCGCCCCTGCACCGCACCGTGCCTGGACTCCGTTTAGGCCCCGCTCCAGAGCGGTAGAGTGCATGGTTTCCTTCGGCCCCATGGGGTCCGAAAAACTATGCACCGTACAGTTGAAAGAAACAAGTTTGCACCACCTGGGCGGCACGACAACTGATGATACGACCCCCCCCGCCCCCGACCTCAACATTGAGAGCGAACGCGCACGCTGAAATGGGATGTATCTTTATTTTCTCGAAGGGTCCCGAGAGATGTCACAACTATCAATGTTAAAGTCGGGGGCGCGGGGGAGCAGTGCCATCCGATTCGCAGCTCAACCCGAAATGGTGTAAACAGCTTTTTCTTTCAACGGTACCTTTCCCGGGCCGAGAATCGACGGCACCTCGGGAGACGCCGACGCGACACGGTGCAAAAGCAGAGCGTCTACGGAGAAAGGGGGAGAGGGAGCCGAGACCAATACGGCGGGGGGAATGGATAAGAATACGGAGGAGGAGGAGGAGGAGGAGGAGGAGGAGGAGGAGGAGGAGGAGGAGGAGGAGGAGGAGGAGGAGGAGGAAGGAGGAGGAGGAGGAGGAGGAGGAGGAGGAGGAGGAGGGAGGAGGAGGAGGAGGAGGAGAGGAGGAGGAGGAGGAGGGAGGGAGGAGGAGGAGGAGGAGGCGGGGGAGGAGGAGGAGGAGGCGGAGGAGGAGGAGGAGGAGGTGGAGGAGAAGGAGGAGGAGGAGGGGGGGAGGAGGAGGAGAGCAGGAGGGGAAGGAGGAGGAGGAGGAGGAGGAGGCGAGGAGGAGGAGGAGGAGGAGGAGGAGGAGGAGGAGGAGGAGGAGGAGGAGAGGAGGAGGAGGAGGAGGAGGAGGAGGGGGGGGAGCGGGAGGAGGGAGGAGGGAGGGTGGCAGCTCGAAACGCTGCTCAAACAAAGGAACCCTTAGAAAAGGAATCCAGGGTCTGGAGTCTGGTGGAACTCCAATCGAAGCCTGGCCATGGATATCACTGCCGCCCTCGTTAGAGGTTAGAGAAGGAATCCTCCAGGGTCTGCAGCCTCCTGGGTGCATTCCTTGACCAACGCCCCCACCGTGTCCAAAACCTGGAAGCGGGAGCCCAGAACCCAGAACCGGGAACCCAGCCGCCTACCGAGACCAATCTGGAACCCGTGAACGCGAACCCGGATCGTGGATCTTCTGACTTGGGTCAACCCAGACCCGGGTCAGTCAAGCCTTGCAGAATCCTGCAAGATCCTGCGCCCAAGCCCAGGTCAATGCGAAGGATCCTGCAAGGTCCTGCAGGATCCTGCGCCCAAGCCCGGGTCAGTGCGACCCTGGCCGTGCAGGATCCTGCAAAGTCGGGCGCTCTGGCTGACCCCCGTTTGCGGCGACCCCTCTCTTGAGCCCCGACAGACCTGGGAACCCGGGAATCCGGCCGCCTACCGAAATCGGCGGCGAACTCTCGCCAAGACGAATCTGGAACCCGTATAAACGGGCACCCGGGGACCCGGCCGCCTACCGAGATCGGCGGCGACCTCTCGCCAAACCTTCCAGTATCCGGTAGGACCCCTACACTGCAAGCACTGACTGATTGGGGAACAGGTCGTCCGCGGAGAAATGGAGGGGGAGGAGTGGGCGAGGAACACGGAAGCGAGAGTGACTGGCATACGACCCGGCCAGAAGGGGGCTCATTGTCCCCACTGTCCTGGCGGCCCACCCGCCAGGGGATGGTCGTGCGCAGTCTCACTGATCTCGTGGCTCACGTCGTCGCCATGGACCATTCCGTGGCTCGGCGTGTAGTCACCGTGCGAAATCGACCAGGTCCCGTTCGGGAACTGATCTGCGTAGGTCTGGAAGACAATCAGAGAAGTGCACGTGGACACGGCCATGAGACCATCAGCAATTGCGATGGCCGCATCCTGGAAGGCCACGCCAGTTGTCAGGGTCGAGAGAACCTGGACGTCCCTGGACCCCCCTCCATTGGGCGCGCCGTACCGCGACAGCACGCCGACCTGACTGCCAACGTACACGTCGCCGGCCGCATCGATCGCTGGTGCGGACCAGCTGTTCGGCGTGCACGCGGCACGGCCACCCATGGCCCGGCGGATGTCGGCGCCCTCCTTGTCTCCAGCGCAGAAGTTGGTCCACAGCGTCGGGCCGTCCCGCATCCACCTGATGTCGCCGTTGTTCGGGTCCAGGGCCCAGATCTGGGAGGGGGAGTTGGTCCAGCAGTTGAAGCCCATGGTGACCACCAGGCGGGAGTGCGTGCCGACGCCGACGGCACCGTGGCCGTTGAGCATGCCAGTGGTGCCGCTGGCTGGCGGCTCTGGCGTCAGCTGCTCCCAGATCAACCTGCCAGAGGTGGCGTTGTAGCCGCGGACAAAGCCCCTTCCACCTGAGCGACGGCCAGAGGCGGATCTTGCGTGAGATGACGTAACCAGCGACCCTACACCGCAGCTTGCGCGGGCAGCCAGCGCGGCACGCTGCATGGGAAGCGAGGGCGCCCACGCGCGACCTTGCGCGGGCAGCCTGCGCGCGGAATGTCAGCGCAATCGACCCGTTTTCTCTTGCGTCGCTCGCTCGCGCACCTGGCCACGTCCAGCAGTTGATGAGTATGCCGGGTGCCGGATACGGGTTGCAGTACTTGCCCGTCGGCACGCCGAGGGCGTCGGCCATGTGGTAGTTCATCACGTTGTAGTGCACCATGCCGAGGGCGAACACCATGTTGTAGACAGGATCGTACACGGCGGCCGCATTGGTGTGCGTCCCGATGTCGCCCCCGACCCTGAAGTGGGGCTCGCCGGTCAGGTAGTCCAAGGAATACACCCTGCCCTCCCAGTCCTGGAACAGCACGGTGTTATCCGGGCCCCACAGTGGGACCATGTTCCACACGGGCGACATGGTCTTGTACGCCCAGACAGCACTGCCGTCAACTGCACTCAGACCCCGCACGACCAGGTTGCCGGGCGTGAACACATTGGTCTGGTTGCGGTACCTGTAGCAGTACCGGTCAGTGCAGCGGTCGGTTGCGACCACAACGATTCCACCCTTACAGGCCACAGCCCCCTTGACGCCAGAGATCTCGTTTGAGGCCCAGGTTGCCCACAGCTCATCTCCGGTTGCGAGGTCGAGCGCGAACACGTAACCAGCTGTGGTGCTCCCTACCAGCATGGCAGGCGTCACGGTGGCCTGCTTCGGCGCCACCCGGACGAACCGATTGTGAAAGGCGCGCAGCTGCACAACGGTCTTGTGCCCGGTGCGCGTCCACTGGATGACGGCCTTGTCCCGGTCCCCATCGCCCTCGACGATGCCGGAGATCAGCCCCTGGTCACCTGCCTTGTACAGCTGCTGGCCGTCCGCTCGGTAGCTCGATCCTGGCTTTACCTTGACGAGGTCGCCGACCCTGAACTCCCTGAAGAACTGGGAATTGTCCGTCGGTTCGCTGCCCTTGGCCCAGTCCGGCCGCAGCTCGTCCTCCTCCATCTCGTCGTCATTCTCAGGGGCCGCTTGGCGCCTGCTACTGGCAACGCACAGGGTGGGCGCCGCTGCGAGCTGACCTCGGGGGGCGTAGCTCCACTTGAGGATGCCGGTGACGTCGAACTTCCGGATAGCGTCGTCGGCACCGAGGTAGATGTTCCGCTCGTCGTCGATGAGAGGGCTACCAACCGGGATGGTGTTGTAGACCCCGCTCGGGTGATGCCACCCCCACGAGAGATTCTCCGTGAAGTCCGCCGCGCCAGAGTAGAGCTGCCCCTCGCGGTTGCCAGAGTCGGGCCAGAAGAGCTTCCCGTCCTGCCGCTCCTCCTCCTCCTCCTCCTCCTCCTCCTCCTCCTCCTCCTCCTCCTCCTCCTCCTCCTCCTCCAAGCCTCCCGCTTGGTCTTCTTGAAGGCTGCACGCTTGTAGTGGATGACGCCCGCCCGGTTCACCTTGCCCAGGTCGGTCTTGTCCGCACTCTGCTCGAGCGCCCCTTCCCTCGTCAACCGGGTCGTCCTGCCCTCCCTCCTGTCGTACTTCTCCTTGACCAGCTTCTCGTGGACGCTGTCGAACTTCTCCTTGGTCAGCTTCTCGTGGACGCTGTCGAGCTTCTCCTTGCTCAGCTTCTCGTGGACGCTGTCGAGCTTCTCCTTGCTCAGCTTCTCGTGGACGCTGTCGAGCTTCTCCTTGCTCAGCTTCTCGTGGACGCTGTCGAGCTTCTCCTTGGTCAGCTTCTCGTGGACGCTGTCGAGTTTCTCCTTGGTCAGCTTCTCGTGGACGCTGTCGAACTTTTCCTTGGTTAGCTTCTCATGGATTCTGTCTGATTTTTCCTTGATCAGCTTCTCGAAAGCACTGTCATACTTCTGGACGCCGACTGCGGGAGTGAGCAGAAGATGCAAGCATGCTACAATATGGACACCAACAGCAAGCGTGGTCATTGGAAAATTCCGAAATCAAGCGAGTGAGTGAGCCCCGTAAGGGAAGTACTTTACGGGAAAAAGATAGTGTATCGGATATGTTACGGTTCGGTCAGGCCTGAACCTGTCGGATCGAACCCGATCGGGTGCACCCCCTTCCCTCCTAAGCAAAGGACCGGTCGGACTGGATGAGAGCGAGCAGATCGGTCCTTCGGATCGGATCGGGGTGCAGCCTGTGGCAGGCTTGGGAAAGCTGGCGGGGAAGACAGCTGGACTGGTTCGCGGCACCCACCAGGCTGCCGGCTGGCGCCGGATGCTCCGGTGAACCCGAGCCCGCTCCCCGGCAGGCTCGGGGAGGGGGATCTCCCGCCCGCCCGCGCAGAGCACGGGGCTCGAAGGTGTCGGAAGCTCAGTCGCCCATCACTTGGCTCATCTGGTAGCGTTTGCCGCTCGTGAGGCCGACTTGCACGCGGGGCAGAAGCGCTCTGGTCGTCGTCAGGGGCGCGGCCGATGCCTCGCTCGGGATGCCAGGAACTGGGCCAGCCTGCGCGGGCATGCTCGCCACTTGCGGAGAGCGTGGAACGAAAGCCGAAGCTTTGCCACTCATGGAAGTGCACGCTTTCGGAGGCTGTGCACGGGATGGGAGGAGGAGGAGGAGGAGGAGGAGGAGGAGGAGGAGGAGGAGGAGGAGAAGGACGAGTTGACCCCAGTGCTGCGCGTAACTTCTCTTCCCCTTCGAGGGCGCAGCTGAAGTTGCCGATGGGTCTGCGGCCGCCGGGCCACACCTGGGAGGATCAAAAGGGGGGGCGCTCATAGCCGTCGGGGTCAGAGTCAAGACCGGCCAAGTGGCCAACACTGGCGAGCAGCAAGATGCCCTCGCTGTTTACGCTCTCGGCGTGAGGGGGGGGGGTGCGGCGAAAGCAGCGCCAGCAGGTGACAACCGCGTCCACTCTGCAGGCAATGATGACCAGAGGTGCTAATGCCAACGGATGGTGATGAGACCATCAAGGACACATCGGGTTCCCCCCCGCCGCTAGTAACCAAATTGGGTGTCGGCAAACCTTGAACACCCTTTCTGGTCAATGCCACCCAAGGGTCAACAACTAGAGACTCCCAGACCGAAGGGATGTCGCGTACGTGTGTCGGCATTCCGTAGTATCCTGCTGGCTGGCCGCCGTCATGTGTTTACTGATGAATATGCTCCCGCCAAAACCCGTGAACTCATGCTGGCGAATGGCCTCTATAGACGTGGAGTGATCGTAACACCACGCGTGCAGTGGGTGACCCCCTGGGTCTTCCCACATCGTTACGCACGAATGGCTGACGACAATGATCGGTGCCAACGATGGTTGCACACCCTGTCGGTGATGATCCCTTGAGACAAACAACAACCCTACATCAAGCAGTCCCCATGGGTGCTAATCGTTATCGTTCAGTTCCCGGAGAACCCTCGATGGGTAGGCATGACCGTGACTTCACGACGGCCAACGACAACCATGAATGTAAACATATCGACACCACTCACGCTACAAACCCGAACCAGAGGACGAGGAGAAGGAGGAGGGGGGAATGAAGGAGTAGAAGAACAGGAGGACGGGGAGGAAGAGGAGGGTCAGAGGGACAGAAATACCAGGACGAGGAGGCCGAGAAAAAGAGGAAGGCGACGCGACGAGAAGGAGCAGGAGGAGAATGGAGAGGATGGGACTTCAAGAGGAGGCGGACGAGGACGCCCCCCCCAGCGCCCCAACGGCACCGCGCGCTCTCGCGCGTCCTCCTCCTCCTCCTCCTCCCTCCTCCTCCTCCTCCTCCTCCTCCTCCTCCTCCTCCTCCTCCTCCGCCCCCTCCTCCTCCTCCTCCGCCCCCGCCTCCTCCTCCGCCGCGCGCCGTCTCTGGGCGGGCGTCCTATAGTGGCAGCGGGCCGTGGCAGCACCCGACGGGGCTCGGCCGCGGGCTCGCACGACGGCCTGCAGGGCGGCTGCGCGTCGTCGCCGCCGCCGCCGCCGCCGCCGTCGTCGTCGCCGTCGCCGTCGTCGTCGCCGTCGTCGTCGTCGTCGTCGTCGTCGCCGTCGTCGCCGTCCTTCTCGTCGCCATCGCACTCGCCCTCGCCCTCGCCGGACTCGGCAGCACGGGCGCCGGAGTGCGGCACGGTCCAGCAGCCGCCGCAGCATTTGGCGGAGCAGCGCTCGTGGACATGTCGCGGGGGCTCCCCGGCCACCACCGTGTCGATGTTGAGCTGCACTGTCAACACCTCGCTCTCCTGGGGCTCTGCTGTGTTCCTGCTCGTTTGCACTTGTCACGTGTGCGGAGCTGCATTGTCAATTGCGCGCTTTCCTGTGGTTTTGCTGCGTTCCTGCTCGCAACGCACACCGCCAGAGGCGGCGGAGAGCTTGAGATCCGCCGACCAAAAAAATAAGAATTCGACGGTCCGCGCGAACTTCTTCGATCTGCGCAGGACCCTCCCTGCCTGGAGCACGGAGCGCGCCAGGGGCGGCGCCAGAGGCGCCGCCAGAAGAGGGGCCAACTCTGAGATCCAAGAAATCCGCGCGGACCGTCGGAAATGTACATCCAGCAGTAATCGAAAGAAAAAGCGTAAGGTTTCGTGGACTCCAAACTTCGCTCAAGAAGATCAAGAATCTGGACACGCTTGGGCCGTATGTTCTCTGAGAAAAGCACGAACCACTTCTCAGAACCTATGACCCAGTGCGCAGCCCCTTCGCAGTGACGCCACGTGCACTACCCCCGAAGAGTGCCCTTGCAGTGCTCCAGGAACGGACTGCGCAAGTAGGCCACGCATTCCGTTCCAGCAGGCTTTCTACTGTCATGAGTAGCACTCACTTTGGCAGACCTTCTCCAAGCGACGACCCGAAATTCACTCTGTGGGGCTAAATCCTGCGACGGCTGCTACCCGTTCGCCCTAGCAGAGTCAAACAATGTGGACGTGGCTCTCGGAGAAGTTCGAGACGGTCGGCAAGAAATGCCTCCTGCTTAGCTTTGATAAATGCCTCGGAATCCAGGAGCTGTCGATGGGGAAGCGGGACCAAGACATCCGACGATCGGGTTCTCTTCTGCAGCGTGGGCCCCGAAGCTCTCGACCCCTTGCCTGGGACCCATTGTTCGTCACATATACGGTGGGGGCATTGGATAAGGAACCCTTAGATAGGGAATCCAGAGTCTGGAGGCCAGTGGAACTCCAATTGAGGCTCGGTCATGTTTATCACCACCGCCCTCATCACATAAGAATACTCCAGCGTCTGCAGCCTCCTGGGCACGTTCCTTAATCAACGCCCCCACCGTACCTCAGGAGTCCACAAACTGCTTGAGCGACAGGATGACAGCCTCGATGGAGGAGTCCTTCTCGCTCGGCGGGAGCGGCTCTCAGTCGAGCAGCGCCTTCAACGGGCCCAAACAAATGAGGATACCCATACGACAACTGGCAATCTGCATATCAACACGACGATGATGATCACGATGTGCACTGGTTGTGATCCATCCGCTTTGGGATGTAACTCGTGGCTGACGAGTCCACCACGCAGGCTGGAGGCCGTACAACCGGCTAAGAAGCCGGCGTTCTTCGTCCATCCCACTGCATTCGCTCCATAGGTGCCGGGCACTCGGGTGGAGCGCTCCGCACAGCGCACACCTGGTGTTCTGGCTGATGCTGGTCTGGGTGCGTATGGCTCCACACCGGAAGATGTTCAGAGCCTGCTTCTCGGCGGCCGGGAGGCTCTCCGAGAACTTCTTCCACCGGGGGTCGCTGGAGGCCTCCACGTCGACGTTCTCCACGCCCTCCACGTCGTTGCGGCTAGAGGCGCACTGCTGCAGACAGCGAATGCGGCACACCAGCCTCGCGCAATGCTGCGCTTCTTCGGACCGCGTCCAGAAATAGGAGCGCCCCTGGCGCACCCTGTCTGTGACCTTCTGGACCCGCGGGTCGTCCCCCGGGAGCACCTCCAGGCACAGGCCAAAGTAATGGTCGTAGTCTCGAAAGCCGAGCCC
This sequence comes from Prorocentrum cordatum, assembly GCA_963575745.1. Taxonomy (NCBI): domain Eukaryota; class Dinophyceae; order Prorocentrales; family Prorocentraceae; genus Prorocentrum; species Prorocentrum cordatum. The sequence goes on from CAUYUJ010001344.1 coordinate 99,801, forward strand.
CAGCCGATCCACGGCGGTACGTATCTGCGTCTCCACATGGGGACTCCAACAGAATTCAGGATCAAGAACAACCTTGAGTCCGCGAAGAATTGACACGTAGAGCGGGTGTAGGTAGAGTCTGGTGGCACACCAGCGGCCCCGGCACCACCAGGAACATCCGGTGCGCAGCACGGCCTTCATGACCAGGGGCGTGGTGTCTGGCGGGGGCGGCGCCACCACAGGTGCTGCCCACAGCCACATCGGCGAAGCGTAAGCCGCTGTCAGGGACTCTCTGACTTTGGCGGGCCCGGGGAGTGTGCCCAGGCGGCGTAGCGTCGTTCGCACGGGGCCCCACCCGAAGCGAGGCTCGATGGGCTCCTCCGGGGAGCCCGGCACAGCGGAGATACCCAAGTGCTCAACTCGTTCACCTCCGGTCTTTGTCCAGTGTTGTCTCTTGCCAACGTTCTCGGCGAAGTTGGCGGCCGTGTCGAAGTCTTGCGTGTACACGAGGGCATCGCGGAGCTTGGTGCTGGCCGCCGGCGCGCCGACGGTCATGGACCTGTCATCCATGAAAGCGAAGGGCGTCACGTCTTGGGGCTGCCACGGGACCAAGGTGGCCACCATGCCGGCCAGCGCGTCAGACCCGCCCTGCGGGAGGCTGCAGCAGGGGCGGATTGGGGAAGAGCTCAGCGCTCCCTCCACCTGGCAGTACCGGGGGCCCCGCCAGGAACATCTGAACAGACACTGCAGGTGCCGAGGCCAATCTTCACGGTCCAGGGCCTCTGTCGCCAGCAGGTGGTCGATTCGGTCGTACGCTTTTGTGAGGTCTTGCTCACAGCCTTCGTCAGCAGCCGCCGCCGCACTCAGCCAAGAAGAGATGGCGTGTACCACGGAGACTCCGGGGCGTGTGGCCAACTGCGTGTCCATGGCTGGGTGGGGCGCGATGGCCGCGCATGCACTGAGCCACGTCCGTACGAGGTATGACGCCACCGAGATCGGCCGGGAGGCGTCGGTCTTGGGCTTGGGGATCCCCACCACCCGCCAGCAGAAGAGGAAGTCGACGAGGGCCTCCGGGAGGCCCGCCGGGTCACCAGCGGCGCGTGTGGTTGCCACCCACAACGTGTGGAGCTCCATCTTCAAGAACTCGAAGTGCCGTGTCAAAGCTTTGACCTCTGCGGCTGACCAGCCGTCGAGGCCCGCCGCCCCGCCGCATTTCTGGAAGGCAGCAGAGAAGTCGTCGCAGTCGGGGATCCAGTCAACCGCAACCCCACACTGCGGGAAGACGGCCTTGTCCGCGTAGGTGCACCAAGCTGCCCGGATGGTCTCCGGGTTGTAGTCTGGCGGGTTCCAGATCGGCTCCCACTCCGCCCGCATGGAGTCGGGGGTGAAGGTCGGCGCCTCGGGGCCCAGCTTGATGACAGGGCCGGCGGCGGCCCAAGTGTCCCGAGTGATCTCGGTGAAGCGTTGTTTCCATTGGCGGCCGCGGGCGTCCGTGCCCTTCCGCTCCTCCTTGGTGATGCTGGCATTGATGATGTCGACTGCGGCGGCGTACGTCGGCCACAACAGCGGGGCGTCGGACCACTTTGCGTGGAGGGCTCCCTGACGGGCTGCCACGCCGAAGTCGTGCAAGTGCTTGGGTGACAGGCGCTCCGAGTCCACCCCCGCAGTCTTCCCGTGGGTGAACCGGCGGTGTAGCCGCCGCAGCTGTCGAAGAGTGATCGCTTCATCCACCCGGTGCTGGGCCGAATCGGCGCACCGGCGGGACTCGGGCGGGGAAGCTTTCGGCCGCTCCCCAGTGCGAGTCATTTCCATGAAGTCCCGGCTGCACGCCAGGCGGGCCACAGTCTCAGCCCGAGCGTGCCACCGCTTCCACCTGTCCAACAGCGGGAACGAGGCCTCCAGGACAGGGTACTCGGCATCGACGGCGGACTCGATGTCTCCCGCATCGGCCGGGAGCATAATAGCATTGTCATTCCAAGTGTAGAAAGCTGTACGTTTAAGGCGCTCCTGGGCGGGCCGCGGCGGCAGCGGCACGTCCACCTCGAAGAGAACCAGCTTGTGGTGCGGGACACCGGCCACGGCTTCCACTCCAGCGGCCTGGATGGAGCAGCCCTGGGCCAGCCCTCGGGTAGGCTTGGTATTCGCATGTGTGGTTGGGGAGGGCATGTCGGCGATCTGCCAGGCGTCGGCGACGAGCTGGCGGTACATCTCCCTCCAGTTCAGGTCCCCAATGAGCACCTGCGGCTTGTCGTGGAACTTCTCGTCCATCCACTGCACAGCTTTATCGACCCATTCGAGGGACGGGCGTGAAGCCGGCCCGTAGGCGGAAACGACTGCACCTCCCGCAAACAGGAGTCCCACCAGTCGACGGTCTTTCGGGTGGGCGTACGTGGAAACCTTCCCCAAGGAGCGCCTCCACATGATGGCGGTGCCGCCCTGGACGTGCGTGCCCCGTTGGTCCACGGGGGAAGGCGTCGACAGCTTTATACCCCATCCCCGTTGGGATGCCAGCCTCATGAGCCAGCGTGGGGTCACTGTGGTGTGGCGGACCTCCTGCAAGCAGATGATGTCCGC
>CAUYUJ010001345.1:0-40000 GCA_963575745.1 Prorocentrum cordatum
CAGCCATCATCATCATCATCATCATCATCATCATCATCATCATCATCATCATCATCATCATCATCATCATCATCATCATCATCATCATCATCATCATCATCATCATCGTGATCATCATCGCCATCATCATCAGCAGCAGCAGCAGCATCATCGTCGTCATCATCGTCATCATCATCATCAGCATCATCGTCATCCACGTCCTCATCATCAGCAGTATCAGCAGCATCAGCATCAGCGTCGACATCAGCAAAATCATAATTATCATCATTGCCAGTATCATAATCAGAATCATCATCATCATCAGCATCATCAGCATCATGAGGATGATCATCATAAAGATCATCATCATCATCATCATCATCATCATTATCCTCACTATCATGAGCGACGTCATCATCAGCCGCATCATCAGCGGCAGCATCATCATCAGAATCATCATCATCAACACCACCATCACCATCATAAATATCATGCTCAACATCATGACCTCCACCACAGCAACCATAATCATCACATTCATCATCATCATGAGCAGCAGCAGCAGCATCATCCACCACCGGCAGCATGAGCATCATCATCATCAACAACAGCATCACCCCCATCATCATCATCATCATCAGCATCATCATCATTCTCATCATAATCATCATTATCACAATCAGCATCAGCATCGTCATCATCATCGTCACTCACCATCAGCATTGTCATCATAATGACAGTCAACGTCATTATCATCCGCACCATCGCCACCATCATCAACATCATCACCATCCTCATCATCGACAGCATCACCGACATCATCATCAGCATCATCACAATCCTCATCAGAATTAGCATCCAAACCATCCACATAATCACAACCACCACCACCATCATCATCTCCGTCATCATCAGCAGCATCATCATCATAATCACCATCACCGTCATACTCGTCCTCATCAGCATCATCATTGTCATTATCACCGCCGCCGTCATCAGCATCATCATTATCAGCATCATCGTCATCAGCATACTCATCATCAGCGTCATCATCATCAGCATCGTGATAAACAACATCACCATCAACATCATCATCAGCATCAGCATCAGCATTAGCTTCAGTATCAGCATCAGCACCAGCATCATCAGCATCATCATCATCATCATCATGAGCATCGTCATTGCCATCTCCATCGCCATCATAATCATCGTCGTCACCATCATCATTACCACCACCATAGTCATTATCATCATCATCATCATCATCAACAGCAGCATCATCACCATCAGCCGCAGCAGCATAATCATCTGCAGCAGCATACTCATCATCATCAGCATCATCATCAGCGCAGCATCATTATCATCAGCAGCATCAGCATCATCAGCCTCATCATCCTCATCCTCATCCTTACCCCCATCATCATCAACATCAACATCAACATCAGCATCAGCATCAGTATCAGCATCATCAGCATCAGCATCATCGTCATCATCGTCACCATCACCATCATCATTAGCACCATCACCATCAAAATTATCCTGATCAGCATCAGCATTATCATTATCACCATCGCCGTCATCATCATCATCATCATCATCATCATCATCATCATCATCCGCATCATCGTCATCATCATTAGCATCAGCATCATCAGCGTCATCATCATCATCATCATCATCATCATCAGCAGCAGCAGGAGCATCAGCATCAGTATCATCATGAGCATCGTCATTGCCATTACCATCGCCATTGTCATCGTCATCATCACCATCATCACCACCACCATAATCACCATCGTCATCATCCGCAGCAACATAATCATCATCATCATCAGCATCATCATCATCATCATCAGCATCAGCATCATCAGCGCAGCATCATTATCATCAGCAGCATCAGCATCATCAGTCTCACCCTCCTCCTCATCATCATCTTCGTCATCATCAACATCAACATCAACATCAGCATCATCATCAGCATCAGCATCATCATCATCATCATCATCATCATAAGCACCATCATCACCATAACCATCCTCAGCAATATCAGCAGTATCATTCGCACCATCGCCGTCACCATCATCAGCAACATCGTCATCATAATCACCATCATTATCATCATCATCATCATCATCATCATCATCATCATCATCATCATCATCATCATCATCATCTTCATCTTCATCTTCATCACCATCATCAGCATCATCGGCATCATCAGCAGCAGCAGCATCAATCAGCATCATCATCATGAGCATCGTCATTGACGTCACCATCGCCATTGTCATCGTCTAGTCACCATCATCGCCACCACCGTAAACATCATCATCGTCATCATCCGCAGCAGCATAATTATCATCATAATCATCATCATCATCAGCAGCAGCATCAGCATCATCATCAGCGAAGCATCATTATCATCAGCAGCGTCGCCATCATCAGCATCATCCTCATCATCATCCTCATCATCATCCTCATCATCATCCTCATCGTCACCAACATCAACATCATCATCAGCATCAGCATCAGCATCAGCTTCAGCATCAGCATCAACATCAGCACCATCATCATTAGCATCATCATCAGCATCATCATCAGCATCATCATCATCAGCATCATCATCATCATCATTATCATCATCATCATCATCATCATCATCATCATCATCATCATCATCATCATCATCATCATCATCATCATCATCATCATCATCATCATCATCATCCCTGATCCCCCGTCCTTCTTCCCCCCTCAGCCTGCGGCCTCTCGACACCCCCGATCCGCTTCCTCATCCTCCTCTGCACTTCTCCCTCCTCCATTCCTCCCTGCCTCCCTCCCTCCGCCCCCATCCTTCCTCATCCCCCCTCGTCCTACGACGACGGCATGGTTTGACGACAACGACGACCACCACGACCACGCCCACGACCACGACCACGACCGTGACGACGACGGCCCCAACGACAGCCCCGACGAGGACGAATGCCGACGGCCGAGGGCCTTCAGGCTTGACCACCTGGAGCGGCCGGGGCGTCGCCCCGTCCTTGACGTACGGTTCCTTGACGTCCTCCGCCCGCCGCCCGGGGGGCTGGCCAGCGAGGAGCGGCACGACTGCGCTGTGGGGAGGAGGCGAGGGAAAGGGAAGGGGAAGAGGGAGAGGGAAGGGGGAGATGGAGGCGAGAGGGAGAGGGGGAGACGAACAGGAGGGGCGGGAGGGGGGAGGGACGCAGGGGCAAGGGGGGAGGGAAGGGGAGCGGGAGGGGGATGGAAAAAGGGGGGAAGCTCGCCGTCGCTCGGACGTCCGTTCCATCCGCATTTTTCGGTGTCGTGCGCGTTTCTGTTGGCCCGATGGTCGCGGATGCTCCTCGAAGTTCCTCGCCGAGCAAACAAGCACACGTCCGAGCGATGGGTGATGGAAGGGGAGAGAAGGCAGAGGGTGATGGTGTGATAGGGGGGGGGGGGGGAACGTGCACCTTTCGTGCCCCTTTTGGGCCCCAGGTGGCCTCTTGATCTCCTCCTCCTCCTCCTCCTCCTCCTCCTCCTCCTCCTCCTCCTCCTCCTCCTGCTCCTCCTGCCCCTCCTGTGCCCCGATTGGTGTTTGCATGCCCCTGTCGACACACCTTCGCCGCAGATCGGCGCTGCGGAGATCTCTGCGGAGCCTTCGCGCGGAAGCATTCCGTCGTGTCCGCCCCCTTTCAGAACACCAGTTTCCGAGCCCCAGACTCGCACTCTCCGACTGCCAGCTTCGACCTGGGGGAATGGGCAACACACACGCTCTGGCGATGATGTCTTGGTGCTCGGCCAAGGCTCTGCAACCTTGGCTGTATCCTTGCTTGCTCAGCGAGTTCGAGCATAAACACTAGTATGTAGAGGCGCGCTGTCTGCCGTCAACGTTGTGGCACTGATGCCGAGAAGACAATGCAAGACAATGCGTCCACCAACCAGCCCCGGCCAACCAACCACTATCGAGTCGCAGCGCATAAAATGCGCAAGCCGCAGCCCCCTTTTTTCGAGAGAGCTGTTATACGACTTGACAATCTGGACAATATGCTTGTCGCCCAAACTCCATGCGATGCCTACGGCGGAGAAGCCTCCGCGTTGAGAGCGCCATGGCTTCACAACGCGATTTACTACACGCTGCACGCCTGCAGCCTGCCACTGGCTGCAGTGCGGCATCACAATACGAGTCAAAGGCTGTTGCTCATGGACAGTCGTGCCAGGGGGGCGAAAAATGGGGGGCCGCACCCCCAAGATTCGTGGTAAGAATGCGATGTGTAAGGAATGCGGACGCAAAGTGCTACAAAACTTCTTGATCTCACTGTCGGCGTGCTGCCGCTCCGAACACAAACGGCGCACGCGGAGCGCGTGAGCGAGCGGCCATGCTCGGTGCACGCCGGCGGGATGCATGCTGCGATCGCTGAGGGGGATCCACAAAGACGACCGCTTGATATGGATGCGGTGATCCATGATGCCCGTGGAGCGCCAGCGGGGCCTACGGTAAAACACGACGTCGAGCATCTGAACCTCATCGGAGGCGATACTCTCAACTTCTAGCTTAAATACCGTTGACAGCTCTTGCAATCTGCCAATAAGGGCATCCAGCTGTGCTCTGGACCCCGAATGCACCAGCAGAGTGTCGTCACGATACCTAATATAAGCTACTATGCCGTGCAACTCACAGAATCGATCTTGAGACACGCTGTCGCGCTCACCTTGATTGAAATACGCTGCGTCAGCAACCCCCCCACTACAAGGGAGTCCCATGCCAGCGCCGACGGTGACCTTCCAGACCTTGTCGGGCGCTGTGGGGCACGACGCGCACTGGCAATCCAAAATCGCACGCAGCAGCTTGGCGTATGCATCTTGTTGGACACCGTCGAAAAAAGCTGAGGAATGTTTTTTTGGGGGGGGGCCGCTGGGGGGGGCCCAGGGGGCTTCCTCGGGGCGCCGGCGAAGAACTACCGGAAGACGGCGAGCGCCTAAGACGGCCGGCGGCGAGAAATCAACTACTGGACCATGCGGGGAGCAGCGCGCCTCAGAAGATGTACCGGGGGTAGCAGCGGCGATGATGACGAGCAGAGCCTTGGTGAAAGGACCTCCAAACGCGGAACACGCCCATGCCGGAGCGGCGGGCCATGACGACCTGAGCCTTGCAAGAAGGACCTCCGACCACATAGATGCCCACGGAGCGGCCGGCACTGAGCCTTGTGGAAGGACCTCCGAACGTGAACGCACCGATGTAGGGGCGGCTGAGACTGACGAAATGAGCCTTGCAGAAAGGACCTCCGAACGAACGCCTGACCAGAGAAGTCATGGTGAGAGCCAGAAGTCCTCGGGAGGACGCAATTAGATTGTGTAGGGTGACGTCGAAGTGCCCCGATAACTGACAGCACCCTGCGCATGGACGGCGCCGCCGCCTCCCCGACGGGGCAGGAGCACACGGGAGGCGCGATCAGCGGAGCTCGGGGCGGTCGCCAAAAAACGTCATGCCGAGGCGCGTCCAGCAGACGAACCCGCGAATTCAGAGATGCCGCTGCGGGTACGCATTGCCTGCGCAGCAGCTGCGTGCGCCACCCCTCGTCGCAGCAGCAAGCGATCCCGTCGGTCCGTGCCCCTGCGCTGCAGGCGCTCCGCGCTGTGGTCTAGTCGTTCCAGAATGGTGCGGGCTCACCCCGTTCTCGTTCCATGTCCTGATCTTTGCCAACGCGGCTAGATATTCCGCGCTGCATTGCTGCTGCGAGCGCGAGGGGCCCGACAAGCCGGACGACGCAGAGGTATAGCTCACGACGGCCTGCGCTCGGGGCCTGGCGCCGGGCTGGGCGTCGGGGAGGGCGCTGGCGCCGGGCTGGCAGCCGGGCGGGGCGCTGGCCTCCCAGCCGGGCAGGGCGCTGGGCTGGGCGCCGGCCGCGATGCCGGGCAGGGCGCCGGGCTGGGCGTCCGCGGGGGCGCCGGGCTCGCAGCCGGGTAGTGCGCCGGGCAGCGTCGCTGGGCAGGCTGCCATGCAGGGCGCCAGCCTCGCTGCAGGGCAGGGTGCCGGGCTGGGCGTCGGCTGCATGGGGCGCCTGGCGCGCAGCCGTGCAGGGCGCCGGGCTGGTAGCCCGGCAGGGCGCTGGGCCGGTCGGCCGGGGCGCCGGGCTGGGAGCCGGGCAGGGGCTGGGCAGGGCGCCGGGCTGCGCGCTGGGCAGGGCGCCAGGCTGGGCGTCAGTGGGGGCGCCGGGCTCGCAGCCGGGCAGGGCGCCGAGCTGGGCGTCGGCTGGGGCGCCGGGCCGCTGGTGGCTGGGCAGGGCGTCGGGCTTGCAGCCGGGCTGGGCGTCGCTGGGCAGGCAGCCAGGCAGGGCGCCAGCCTCGCCGCAGGGCAAGGTGCCGGGCTGGGCGTCGGCCGGGGCACCCGGCGCGCCGCCGCGCAGGGCGCCGGGCTGGTAGCCGGGCAGGGCGCTGGGCCGAGCACGGCCGGGGCGTCGGGCTGGCAGCCGGGCAGGGCGTCGGACTGGGCGTTGCCGGGGGCGCCGGGGTGGTAGCCAGGCAGGGCGCCGGGTTGCGTGCCGGGCACGGCGCCAGGCATGAGCGTCAGCGGGGGCGCTGGGCTCGCAGCTGGGCAGGGCGCCGAGCTGGGCGCCAGCTGGGGCGCCAGGCTGCTGGGAGCCGGGCAGGGCGTCGGGCTTGCAGCTGGGCAGGGCGTCGCTGCGCAGGCAGCCAGGCCTGGCAGGGCGCCTCGCTGCAGGGCAGGGTGCCGGGCTGGGCGTCGGCTGGGGCGCCCGGCGTGCCGCCGCGCAGGGCGCCGGGCTGGTAGCCGGGTAGGGCGCTGGGCCGGTCGGCCGGGGCGCCGGGCTGGCAGCCGGGCAGGGCGTCGGGCTGGGCGTCGCTGCAGGCGCTGGGTTGGCAGCCGGGCAGGGCGCCGGGCTGCGCGCCGGGCAGGGCGCCAGGCTGAGCGTCAGCGGGGGCGCCGTGCTCGCAGCCGGGCAGGGCCGAGCTGGGCGTCGGCTGGGGCGCCGGGCCGCTGGTAGCTGGGCAGGGCGTCGGGCTTGCAGCCGGGCTGGGCGTCGCTGGGCAGACAGCCAGGCAGGGCGCCAGGCACGCCGCAGAGCGGGGTGCTGGGCTGGGCGTCGGCTGGGGCGCCCGGCGTGCAGCCGCGCAGTGCGCCGGTCTGGTAGCCGGGCAGGGCAGGGCCGAGCGTCGGCCGGGGCGTCGGGCTGGCTGCCGGGCAGGGCCGGGCGTCGCCGGGGGCGCTGGGCTGGCAGCCGGGCAAAGCGCCGGGCTGCGCGCCGGGCAGGGCGCCAGGCTGAGCGTCAGCGGGGGCGCCGTGCTCCCAGCCTGGCAGGGCGCTGGGCTGGGCGTCGGCCGGGGCGCCTGGCTGCTGGTAGCCGGGCAGGGCGTCGGGCTTGCAGCTGGGCTGGGCTCCGGGGCGGCAGCCAGGCAGAGCGTCGGGCCGCGCGTCGGTCGGGGCGGCGGGCGCGCAGCCGGGCAGGGCGCCGGGCTGGCAGCTGGGCAGGGCGCTGCCATGGGCCGAGCATCGGCTGGGGCGCCTGGCTGGCAGCCGGGCAGGGCGTCGGGCTGGGCGTCGCCGGGCTCGCAGCTGGGCAGGGCGTCGGGCTGGGCTCCGGGCAGGGTGCCAGGAGGCTGGGCGTCTGCGGGGGCGCCAAGTTCGCAGCCGGGCGCCCCGGCCGACGCCTGGGCGGCCTCCGCGCCGAGCGGGGCGCCGAGCCGCGGGCGAACGGGGAAGACTTCCAGGGGTCCGCCCGGGGCGGCGAGGTACCTTTCCAAGAGGCCGATGGGAACCAGGGCGTCATGACACCAAGCCTGCAGCAAATCGCCCCCGAAAGGAGCGTGCTCCTGCCGTGTCTGCTCATGAGCATCATCATCACCAACATCATCCACGGCGAGGTCGAAGCTTCTGGGATCGCCAATGCCAGCGGCGGCGAGCCCATCTCCTCGTCCAAGGCGTCCGGCTGCGAGGCCCGCCCCTCGTCCGGGGGGCCCCAGTTCGGCACGAAGTCCGGCTCGAAGTACAGATCCGCATCCAGCGGCGTCGGGGGTCTCTCTGCGCCGCTTCGGGCCAACGTCGGCGCCAGGCACCAGCGTGCCACGTCGTCCGCGTGCACTGTCACCCGCGGGGCCAGGCTGGGCTCTGGGTGGAGAGCCGGGCCGGCAGCCGAGGCGGAGGCGCTGTCGGCGACCGTCGCTGGGCAAGGCGTCGGGCCGGGCAGCTGACCCAAAGCCGCACTCGAAGGCTGACTGGGTGCCGGGGAGGGCGCCTGGAAGCGCTGCGCACGAATCTCCCGCTTCGTCTGTTCGATCTGCGCCGTCAGCAATTGGGCATGGAGTCGCGAGGCCTCTGACTCCATTGCCGTCAGCATGCTGCTGGAGAGCCGCTTCGCGTGGAGCCTCGCCCGCGCCGTCGCCTCCGCCAGCTGCAACTCCAAAGCCGCGACGTTCGCCTGAGTCCCCGGGGTCGCCTCCCGAGCCGCGGGGGGCCGCAGCGGCTCGCGCCTCGGCCCTCCCGAATCGCTGGGCCGCCGTGGAGAGAGCACGACTCTCTGCGCCGCCAGTGTCTCCAGCACGCCGATGACCTCCTCCCCTGCGGCGGCGCGCCATGATGCCACGCCGGGCTCGAGGCCACGGCAGGGCGCAGGCGGGCGGCCGGGGCGGCTCGAGCCGAGACGGCTTGAGCCAATGATACGGATTATGATGCTTATCAGTTCTAGTGCGAAGTCCAGTGAGGGCCACTCAATGGCTGGAAGATGTAGTACGTAGTCATATTCCCGCATGCTCAGTACGGTCACACAAAAATTGCCATTGCAACCGATGACACGGAGGGAGAAGCCTGGCCGCTCGATTGCCCTTCTCAGAGGGACGTATGCTTCACACAAGCCGCTGGTGGAGCCATCACGTCCCTGTGGTCGTCTTCGCCAAGCAGACCTCCCACGGCAAACCCTGCTCGCCCTAAGTTCTTCACGTAAACGTTCAAATACTGGGGGCCAGTGCCCGCGCGTCCATGAACGACTTTCAACTGAACCGTGCCAAAAGCAACCCATTCCGGAGTACCAGCTACGCTTTGCGATACGTCGCAATGATATCCGCCGGTTCGCCTGGCTTCTGCCCAAGACCCTGTAACGTTCACCTCCTTGAAGTACATATCCGCACAACTTCCACCCAACTGGCGCGCGCTGGCCCGCATGCGAAGCAATGCGTCTTCGGCGCTCATGCCACGGGGGATGTTTATGAGAACGTGCGTGCCCGGCTTCATCAAATCGAACCGCTCACCATGAACGTTTTGAAGGCGGGGGTCGCCAGTGGCAGCCGCGCCTCCCGCTCCACCTGCCGTGGGAGCTGCAGGAGGAAACGTCGGATGTGGCGTCGGCCAGCCTGGAGGATGCGTCGGGCTGGGCGTCGGGCTCGGCGCGGGGAAGGCTGTCGGGAAGGCCGTCGGGAAAGGCGCCGGGGAGGCTGCGGGGAAGGCCGCCGGGCACGCCGTCGGAAAGGGCGTCGGGAAGGGCGTCGGGAACGCCGTCGGGAAGGCTGTCGGGCACGGCGTCGGGAATGCTGTCGGGCACGGCGTCGGGAACGGCGTCGGGAATGCTGTCGGGTACGGCGTCGGGAACGGCGTCGGATACGGCGTCGGGCACGGCGTCGGGTTGGGCGTCGGATTGGGCGTCGGGTTGGGCGTCGGGTTGGGCGTCGGGTACGGCGTCGGGTTGGGCGTCGGGTTGGGCGTCGGGTTGGGCGTCGGGTTGCGCGTCGGGTGCGGCGTCGGGTACGGCGTCGGATACGGCGTCGGGTACGGCGTCGGGTACGGCGTCGGGTAGGGCGTCGGGTACGGCGTCGGGCTGGGAGTCGCAACGCTGCACACCTGCACGTTCGCGGCATAGTGGTAGTTGGTAGCGCCGCCAGTTCTCCCAGTGAAGGCCACCTGTTGGCTACCAACTGGCGATGAGAAGCTACTAATCCACGCAGTTTTGTAGTAGTAGCCGTTGCCAAAGCTCAGTATCACATTTGCACCGCTGCCACTGGGCGTGACCTCAATGATGACATCGCGCCAAGTGGAATCCTCGAAGAGGGGAGCGTTGGCACTCCAGTGCGCTGAGCCTATATGTGAAAAGATTGTCCCGCCATTCCATCCCATCACCACGCCATGATCGCCCCCATTGGAGTAGGAATCACAGCACACAGAGAAGCCATTCGGAGCAATGTCTTCGCCAGCTTCGCCCGTGTCATAAACGCCGTACTTCATGCACGTACCGTCAGCGCCTGATCCACCGCCCTGGTGCTTGTCGAAATTGTTCCGAAATCCCCCCGTGTTTGCCCACGAGTAGTACGCTCGCCCATACTGGCTTCCCGCGTTGGTCGTGACAACGATTGCGCTGCCAGATGTAGGAGTCGTACTGGGCGGCGAAACTGCTCGCAGCGATCGAAGCGCAGGCCCTCGCAGAGGTTCGAGCCGCGGGTGGCATCGCAGAGTCACCAGTCGCATGAGCCGTGGACCCAGCCTGGAGAGAAACTGCCACTGGCACGCCGTGGGCCAACGCCCCCACCAACCACGCGATGCAGGGCGCCCTCTGGGCCGCCATCCTGCAAATCGAAGTCGGCTGCTTCCGCGAGAAGAGCTTGCCAGCGAAGTACCGTGTAATGTGTATGTGTACGCACAGGACCGCGATCCGAGGATGCACAGGACCGCGATGGAATGTGTGACAAGATCGGCATGCAATCCAGACATAAAACACTCTTTTATGTCTATTTTAACTAAGTGGCAATCGGCTGGCACGACTGCGCGCGACATGATCTGTAATAGGTGCTGGGTGTCGCGAGCCAGAAACGGAACACGCCTAAGACGAGGGAGCAACGCGTGGGAGATCCACCGCATTGCTGGAGCCATCGGACTACGAGCACTACAGTGGAGGAGGCGCAACTCCACCTTACCAGGAGGCTTATGCGTCTTGACGGTGGCCCCAACGCGCGACACGATGTCTTCGCACCGGCTCGTGTCCACGTCTGAAAGCATGGCTCGCTCGAGCGCCCTGTCATCTAAACCCTGCACGTTTCGCGAAGAGCCTCGGTTAAATCAGTTACCACTGTCGCCCCAAAACTGCATGGAGCGAAGTTCTCTCGGTAAGCGGGGCCAGACAATAGATGCATGTAGCGATCGTGCAAATCGCTCTTGCGGATTAAACAAAAACCAGCATCTTTATCTGTGGGGAGCGCCCCGACGCCCGTTTTTGGGAGGACGGAGAGAGCAAACCGAATCTCTGCGGGCACTGGCGGAGCGCGACGCCGGCTCTGTACAAGGCACGCCTGCCAGACCTCACGCCTGACAGCGTCAACCATGCACTGCAGAGACAGAGGCACTACAGCATCACAATGTTTGGAATATCTTTTTTGGGATCGCAGCCGCTACCAACTTTCGCCAGCAGTTGGGTCTTCGGCGCTAGATCCAAAAAACCATCTCCAACGAAACTTATGCTCCCAATTCCAAAGGGCAAGAGAAACGTGAGACAAAGAAGATTTGGGTGTCATGCAAAACGCGTGCTTTCGATTATACATCGTGAGGAAAAACCGGACTGGCCAGGTCAGCTCGGCACCTGAAGGAACAATCGCACAATTCGAACGCGGGTGAAACAAATAAACTGGTTTATCATCACATGAAAGCAAAGAGTTGAAATCAGGGGCGGGGAGATCCCGAGTGAACTGCAGGAACAAACGGGCCAGCCTCACCGTCACGTCCCCTCCCTCGCCGTCTGCCTCCGGCGGATCTGCCACGTCCAGACCCTCTCGTGCTTCCTCGTGCGCCAGCGCCCTTCCCGGCGCTCGTCTTGCCGGATGCCTTGCTCTTGCCTTTGCCCTTGCCCTTGGACTTGGACTTGCCCTTTGACTCGCCCTTGGGGGAGGGCGTGGCTTTCCCGTTGCCCTTGGACTTGCCCTTCGGGTCGCCTCGCCCTTTGCCTCTGCCTTTGTCCTTGCCCCCGCCCTGTCCGGGCGGGGACGTGCCGTTTTTTGATAAGGCAGCAAGGCGTGCGGCGTCGGCGCGGTCGACAGAGGACTGGCCAGCGGCCATGGTGGAGGTGTACAGGGATGCCGCCTGGGCGGCTATGGTGCCGCCACCTGCCGGACCTGCTCGGCCAGGCACGCACTGGCGAGCGATCATACGAGCATCCACGGCCATGTCGAGGAGGTCCGCAGGGCTCGTCCCCATCATCTGCTGGATCAGCTTCTCCTGGGCCTGGTCCTGCTTGACCTTTTCCTGCTGCTTGCGAGCCTTCTCGTCTGAAGCACGAGCCACCGCCTTGGCGTAGATGGCGGTGGCTTGGCCTTCAACCGTTCGGCGTCGACGCCGGCTGTGGAGACCTGGAAGCCGTCGTCGTTGTCCAGGTCCAGATCGGGTCCAGGCCTGAAGCTCTGGACGTCTGGTTGGACAGGGCGGCCGCGCATGTCTCGACGAAGTAATCCCTCTTCGTGAGCCTGCGCAGGTCGTCCCTCTGCTTGGCCAGGAGCAGCACGTCGAGTTTCTTCTGAATGGCCAGGTGCGCGCAGTAGGCCTCTTGCTTCGCCTCCCGCAGCGTCTTGCCGGAGAGGTCAAGGCGGAAGCTCAGGTCAAGGACGCGCTCTGTGTCCAAGAACTGCGACTCGTATGCCAACATGAGGGGTCGACACCCAGAAGGGACCCAGCCAGCACTCAAAGCTTCCACATCGCTCTTGGTGCTCGTCGCCCTCTCGTTCACCTTCTGGAGACTTGCGATTCTCGCGTTCAAATCGACCGTGGATGTCTAAACTCTTTTAATAAGTTCATTCGGTAGGAACCCCTTCAACTCGTCTTCCACTAGCTTCTTCACAGCTGCGAAGTCGGAGCTGGCGGCGCGGGCCCCTTGTACGTCAGCGGGGCCCAGAGCCCCCCGCGGAGAACGGGACTGGCTCTGGGCTCCACGGGCCCCATTTGCCGGTGCTGACATCAGGCTAGACGCTGGCGCTAGCAGCGGTCTGCGCCCACCTGCAGTCCTCCCGCCTGGGAGTTCACTCGTCGCAGCGGCTGAGGCTTCATCACCGGACATGGTGCTGTGTAAAAAAAATGACCGTAAACGGGGAATGGGCAACACACACGCTCTGGCGATGAGGTCTTGGTGCTCGGCCAAGACTCTGCAACCTTGGCTGTATCCTTGCTTGCTCAGCGAGTTCGAGCATACACACTATTATGTAGAGATGCGCTGCCTGCCGTCAAGGTTGTGGCACTGATGCCGAGAAGACAATGCAAGACAATGCAATACAATGCAAGACAATATAAGACAATGCAAGACAATGCAATACAATGCAAGACGATGCAAGACAATGCAAGACAATGCAAGACAATGCAAGACGATGCAAGACAATGCAAGACAATGCAAGACAATGTAAAACAATGCAAGACAATGCACGACGATGCAAGACGATGCAAGACAATGCAAGACAATGCAAGACAATGCAAGACAATGCAAGACAATGCAAGACAATGCAAGACAATGCAAGACAATGCAAGACAATGCAAGACAATGCAAGACAATGCAAGACAATGCAAGGCAATGCAAGGCAATGCAAGGCAATGCAAGACAATGCAAGACAATGCAAGACAATGCAAGACAATGCAAGACAATGCAAGACAATGCAAGACACTGCAAGACACTGCAAGACAATGCAAGACAATGCAAGACAATGCAAGGCAATGCACAATGCAAGACAATGCAAGACAATGCAAGACAATGCAAGACAATGCAAGACAATGCAAGACAATGCAAGACAATGCAAGACAATGCAAGACAATGCAAGACAAAGACAATGCAAGACAATGCAAGACAATGCAAGACAATGCAAGACAATGCAAGACAATGCAAGACAATGCAAGGCAATGCAAGACAATGCAAGACAATGCAAGACAATGCAAGACAATGCAAGACAATGCAAGACAATGCAAGACAAAGACACTGCAAGACACTGCATGCAAGACACTGCAAGACAGCAAGACAATGCAAGACAATGCAAGACAATGCAAGACAATGCAAGACAATGCAAGACAATGCAAGACAATGCAAGACAATGCAAGACAATGCAAGACAATGCAAGACACTGCAAGACAATGCAAGACAATGCAAGACAATGCAAGACAATGCAAGAATGCAAGACAATGCAAGACAAGACAATGCAAGACAATGCAAGACAATGCAAGACAATGCAAGACAATGCAAGACAATGCAAGACAATGCAAGACAATGCAAGACAATGCAAGACAATGCAAGGCAATGCAATGCAAGACAATGCAAGACAATGCAATGCAAGACAATGCAAGACAATGCAAGACAATGCAAGGCAATGCAAGACAATGCAAGACAATGCAAGGCAATGCAAGACAATGCAAGACAATGCAAGACAATGCAAGACAATGCAAGACAATGCAAGACAATGCAAGACAATGCAAGACAATGCAAGACAATGCAAGACAATGCAAGGCAATGCAAGGCAATGCAATGCAAGCACAATGCAAGACAATGCAAGACAATGCAAGACAATGCAAGACAATGCAAGACAATGCAAGACAATGCAAGACAATGCAAGACAATGCAAGACAATGCAAGACAATGCAAGACAATGCAAGACAATGCAAGAATGCAATGCAAGCACAATGCAAGACAATGCAAGACAATGCAAGACAATGCAAGACAATGCAAAGACAATGCAATGCACAATGCAAGACAATGCAAGACAATGCAAGAATGCAAGACAATGCAAGACAATGCAAGACAATGCAAGACAATGCAAGAATGCAAGACAATGCAAGACAATGCAAGACAATGCAAGACAATGCAAGACAATGCAAGACAATGCAAGACAATGCAAGACAATGCAAGACAATGCAAGACAATGCAAGACAATGCAAGACAATGCAAGACAATGCAAGACAATGCAAGACAATGCAAGACAATGCAAGGCAATGCAAGACAATGCAAGACAATGCAAGACAATGCAAGGCAATGCAAGACAATGCAAGACAATGCAAGACAATGCAAGACAATGCAAGGCAATGCAAGACAATGCAAGAATGCAATGCAAGACAATGCAAGACAATGCAATGCAATGCAAGACAATGCAATGCAAGACAATGCAAGACAATGCAAGACAATGCAAGACAATGCAAGACAATGCAAGACAATGCAAGACAATGCAAGACAATGCAAGACAATGCAAGACAATGCAAGACAATGCAAGACAATGCAAGACAATGCAAGACAATGCAAGGCAATGCAAGACAATGCAAGACAATGCAAGACAATGCAAGACAATGCAAGACAATGCAAGACAATGCAAGACAATGCAAGACAATGCAAGACAATGCAAGACAATGCAAGGCAATGCAAGACAATGCAAGACAATGCAAGACAATGCAAGACAATGCAAGACAATGCAAGACAATGCAAGACAATGCAAGACAATGCAAGACAATGCAAGCCCCAAATTCGCACTCTCCGACTGCCAGCTTCGACCGAGTGCACATGGCGACAAAATACCCCCTCAGTATGATACGGACCGTCCGCACGGCGCGCATCAGTGCCAACCCCTGAGTTCTATGCTTCCGACATGATAGAATGTAACGATTCGGTGCAACGCGTTGCTGAGTCGAGCAATCCCAATGAAACGCAGTACAAGTCCAAAGGTGCTTTGATGATGTTTATGTGGAAACGGTGTCACAGCTACGCAGTACCTTTAACCGTACCCACACGGGTACTGCCGCGATGGTATAGTATGCATGTATGCATACATCTATACAAATGCATCTACATAAACGTATGTACTTATATCTGTTAAAACAGCATAGCATGCATTCCCCGTGCTATGTTGTGATGCGTCAGCGGATTATAGCCGATGCAGCCTCAGTATACATGGACAAATCACAGTCATGCTCCAGGTACGCCCGAAGGCCACACTATCCTGGGTCGTTTGGGCTCCGTGCCTTCAGACAGCAACACGCGTCTGCGGCACGTCGCACATGCCACCATGGTCTGTCTCCTCTCGCGCGCACGATTGAGCCAAGGACCAGCCGCGCACCTGGGCAAATTTCCACGAGGTGTTCTGAACGCGCGGCACTGCCCTGATGACCTTCATAGAAAAAGAAAAACAAAAGCAAAAACTTTTGGCGCTCCGCGCGGATTTCTTGGGTCTGCGCTGGAACCCCCCTCCCTAGCGCGCGGAGTGCGCCAGGGGCGGCGCCGGAGGCGCCGCCAGGGGGGGCCCAGCGCGGATCCAAGAAACCCGCGCGGAGCGCCAAAAGTTTATGTTTATGGCCTTTCTTCTTCGACTTAAGCTCCAAATTTCCGACGCGGAGCTGGTGGCGCGGGCAGAATGCCCCTTCTGCGCTCAACGTCTCCGCCAAGCCCACTCGTTCGCGGCCGCCCTTGGCGCGGGCGCCGCGCACGGCGCGGCAGCGCCCGCGATGCCTGGCCTGGCGCGGCCCGCTCTCGCGGTGGCTGCGGCCGCCTCGCGCGCCCGCCCTGCTCTCGGGGCAGGGCTGTCCTGGTGCTCGCGAAGCGCCGTGGCCGCGTCGACAACGGCCGAGACCAGACGAGCGCGTTCCACTGCTCGCAGAGTAACGACTCGCAAATGGCCTGGATCCGCCGCGGGGGATCCACGCTAAATTTCATCGAAGCAATCATCTGTTCTCCAAATAGGGTTGCCCTATAGGAGTCCTAGCTCAAACCCGACTAATTGGTTCGTTGCCCCCCCTGATTCCTATGCCCCCCCTAATTCCCATGGCTATGCCTATGCCTATGCCTATGCCTATGCCTATGCCTATGCCTATGCCTATGCCTATGCCTATGTCTATGCCTCCCCCCTAACTCCTATGCCTACGCCTATGCCTATGCCTGCCTGCTTGCTTGCGTGCTTGCTTGCGCGCTTGCTTGCTTGCTCGCTTGCTTGCTTGCACGCTTGGCTTGCTGAGCTGCGGATTCCAAGCATGCTTGCTTTCTCGGATTCCCTGATCTGAGCCGCCTAATCTATTTAGAGTCAACGCTGGCTGATACTTTCCTAGGACGTTTGCGAGCACGCTGTTTGCGAGTAGTGGAACGCGCTCGGTGAGAGACCACTCCGACTGCGCCCCAGCACACCTCTCTCGAGGGCTCGGTGCCGCCCCGCGCGCGCGGCTCTGCTGTGCCCGCGAGGCGGCCCTGCACGCGCCGGCCCGCGGAGGCGGCCGGGAGCGGCCCTCGGAGGCTCTTGTTCCCCCTGCGGGCTGGGTCGGGGGGCTGCGGCCCTCAGGCCGGAGGGGTTTGTGCACGAGCTCTCGTGCCTCGTGCTGCAGGCTTCTGGGCCCACTTTTCCTGCGCCGCGCGCGAGGAGCTCGCCATCCTGGAGGCGGTCAAGGGCGTCCTTCGGGCCCACCACCTATCTAGGTCGCGGAGCAGCGCGCCGAGCATCGGTGACCTTTTCCGTGACCTTCTCCGTGAGCTTTGCAAGACCCCGCGTCACAAGGCCTCCGTGACCTTTGCCGAGCTCGCTCCTGCAAAGACGACGGGGCGCGCGTTCGCTGTCGCGATGCGGTGGCGGGGGGGGGGGGCAGTCCAGCGCGACCGTGGCAAGGCTGTTGCCGATGTCCTCTCGCTTGGCCGCCTTCCTCAGATTGTGCCCCAAGGCAGCGCGCGTCTCTGCCAGACCCGCGGCTGCGAGTGGGGCTTCGAGCAGGGCGACGAGGAACTATGTACGACTCCACCGAGAGTCGCTGCGTTTTTCAGCGCCGCAGTCTCCTGAGCCCAAGGGGAATCGGTCTGCCGACTCTTCTCGTCCCTCCTGCGCTTCGCGTCAGTACCCTTCTGAGCTGCTTCCCCATGTCCCAAGATGGGGTTCTTGTTGCACCTGCAACGCCTCCGCCTCCGCCTCCTCACTGATTTTGGAAGTATGGGGGCTGGCTTGCTGCGCCAAGGCGCAAGCGCCACTCCTGAGCACAAGGTGAACAAACATAGAGCGGGGTCGCTGGTTTTATTCAAGGGCCGGTTTTCGGAGGCGGGGAAAAGCGCCACTCCAAAGTCTCCTGAGTAAGACGTGTGGAAGTATCAACCGGCAGCGTTGTTGTAGGGGAGGGCGGCCTGCAACGCTTAGGCGAGGCCGCCTATCCTGAGCGAAAAGCGAAGACGTGTCGAGCGGGAGCGCTGGCCTTGCTGGAAGGCCAGCTCTCGGTGGAAAGGACAAGCGAAATTCCCGAATAAGAAAACAACAAATATCAAGCGAGAGCGCTGCTGTTGTATGGGGGGCGGCTTGCATCGCCGAGGCGAAGGCGCCTCTCCAGAGCAAAAGCAGCAGAAGTCTCTAGCAGGAAAACTGGTTTCGCTGGAGGTCCTGTTCTCGACGGCCAACATGGGCGTCAGCCCTGAACAAAAAACTGTTAAAAATATTCAGCGGGACCGCCGTTGAGCTCTCACGATTGAAAGATTGCTATTGTTGACCTCCCCTCCGCCATTGTACTTTATTATTTGAAATGCTCCCCCCGTGGGACTCACACCGTGTTGTTTAGCAGAGGAGGTCCAAAAGCTCAAATACCGTGTCCTTAGCACTGGGCTTTCGTCAACAATGGTTCCCGCCTGATACCTGGTCCCATGTTATTCTGGAATCACGCTTTCGCTCAAGATTTCCATACCGTTTACCCTGGAATCGCACTCTCGCTGGGGAATCCCTTGCAACGATTTCAGACGCTGCGCCGTCGATGTGTAGGCATCGCGCTATCGCACGAGACGCCCTCGCAATTTACTCTGGAATCGTACTGTCGTTTGAAACTTCGTCGCGCTTCAACGAAATTCATGACAATGCCCCGCCCGCCCGTTGGGTCCCGCCCTCCCGACCCGCCCGTCACGGTCCGCCCGCCCGCCCCACCCGCAAGGGTCCGCCCGCCCGACCCGCCCGTCAGGGTCCACCCGCCCGCCTCGCCCGCTAAGGTCCGCCCGCCCGAACCGTCCGCCAGGGTCCGCCCGCCCGAGCCGCCTGTCAGGGCCCCCCTTGCCCATCTTCCCGTTGCGTCTTTGTCCCCCCCTCTTGCGAAATTCGTTGTTCAATCATCCTATTTCCCGCTTGCCCCCCCTCCCCTCTCGTTTCCTCATGCCCGCTTTGGAGGGAACCCATCCCCCTCTATGCGGGCCGGAGTTGCTTCGCCAGCTTTGGCGGGCATCTGACAGAGGCCACTCAGAGTCAGGAGCCAGTTACACACTGACCCTCCAAAAATCTTGCACCACCATTAAACACGAATATTGCGGAGGTGGAAAGACTCATGAAGATGCCACGGGTGTCCTTTGCATGGCGATCCGGGACGTTCAAGCTCGGTGAGGGCTTGCGTGGGAGACGAGAAGCAAACAGCACACTGCAGGCCTCCCCCCGACCCCACCCCCCATGTCTGAGGAAAGAGCGAGGTGATGAGCTCGGCGGCGAGGGCAGCAGTTCGTGTCTCGTTGCGGCGGGCGCGGGTGGCCACCGTCCGCTCCGCAAGCGCGGGGGCGCAAATGTCTTTGGCGGTCTCCGCTCTCGCCTGGACCAGCTGCATCCCCGCCTGGGCGATTTTGAGGCCAAACCGTCCAGTCTGACTCGTTCGACTTTAGCATGGGACGGGATGGCAGTTTCCTTCGCGCGGTGGTCGGCCGCTTCGCCCGCCGCCTCTTGCATTGCGAAATCTATTTCGTTAAGCAGGCGGCCGTGGTCGGCCTCCTTCTCCATTTTCTCCTCCTTTTCCTCCTCCTTTCCTCCTCCTCCTCCTCCTCCCTCCTCCTCCTTGTTCCTCTTCCTCTTCGCCTTTCCTTTTTCCTCATCGTCCTCCCCCTCATCGGCATCATCATCATCATCATCATCATCATCATCATCATCATCATCATCATCATCATCATCATCATCATCATCATCAGCATCAGCATCATCATCATCAGCATCAGCATCACCACCACCACCATCATTATCATCATCATCATCAGCATCATCAGCATCATCATCCTCATCATCATCATCATCATCACCATCGTCGTCATCATCATCATCATCATCGTCATCGTCATCGTCATCGTCATCATCAGCATCAGCATCAGCATCAACATCATCATCAACAACATCATCATCATCATCATCTTCATCATCATCACTACCACCACTTATCACTACCACAATCACCGTCACCATCCTCCTCCTCCTCCTCCTCCTCCTCCTCCTCTTCCTCCTCCTCCTCCTCCTCCTCCTCCTCCCACTAATGCTCCTCCTTCTTCCTCATCCTCCTCATCCTCCCCCTCCCCCTCCTCCTCCCCCTCCTCCTCCTCCTCCTCCGCCCTCCTCTTCCTTCTCCTCTTCCTCCTCCTCGTCCTCGTATCGTCTGAGGCGACTGAAGGCGAGCGCTTCGGGTTAAATGCACATGCAACTGTGACTTGAAATGCGCATGCCATCACATCAGACGGGTATTGTACGAGACCTCCTCAAGAGGGGAACTGGCTGCTTAACCCGATGTCTTGGAGAGACGGGTGGAGAGGAGGGACTTGTGGTCAAGAGCGGTTTTGAACGCTTCCTTCATCGGCGGGCCTGCCAGGCGCGTGACCCAGGCATCGGCATGGCGCCGCCTCCGCCCAGTTCGGCTGAGCGCCCTTGCCTCTTCGGCGCCTCGTTCGTCGAGGGCGGCTACGCTGTCATCGGCGAGCTGCTGGAAACGCTCCAGCTCGACTCGCCGACGCCGTGGCGAGGCCTCTCCCAAATGCGTGATCACACGCGTGCGCGTTCCGAACCGTCGCATGCACACGGGGCAATGGTCGGTGTCAGTGAAGGCACGCATTGTCCTGCACAACCCCTGCACGCGCAGTGCCCGTGTACGCAAAAATTGTGTAGTCCAAAACCCGGATAGCAGGGCGCCCGAAGGGCGTGGAAAGGCCTGGCGAAGAACTCTGGAAGGACCTGGAGGGAGCTTCCGAAGGACCTTCTGGAGAGCTTGCGGGCACGCGTATTGGGAAACGCTTAGAAAAGACCCTTCGGGACCCGCTGCAAATTCAAGCAACGCGCGCCGAGGCTCCCTGCCCGCCGCCGGAACGATCTCCAAGGCTACCCTGCGGCTCTGGCTTCTTAAGATGAAGCCCTCTTAGCTCTCTGCGAGCTTTCCGGGAACTTGGGCATGTATACTCAGCGTCCAATTCAGCCATCCAGCAGGTCAACGCACAGGCCTGCACAGAATGGACCGCTCTCTCCCATTTCGCTTCAATAAAGGCCGCGCGGAATCGTCTGGGGTTGTCGCGGACGACAGAAACCCACTCAGCAACCGCTTTCCACCCGACTTCAGAAAAACAGCAGCGCGTTCAGACAACATGTCGAGGTCCTCGGCCGCAGCCACCATCCATGAGCGACGAACACCTACGACGAACACCTACGATGTGGGAAAGCACAACGCACAGTCCTCCTCCTCCTCCTCCTCCTCCTCCTCCTCCGCCCCCTAATGCTCCTCCTTCCTTCTCCTCCTCCTCCTCCTCCTCCTCCTCCTCTTCCTCCTCCTCCCGCCTCCCTCCTCCCTCCTCCCTCCTCCCTCCTCCCTCCTCCATCCTCCTTCTCCTCCTCTTCCTCGTCCTCCTCCTCCTCCTCCTCCTCCTCCTCTTCCCTCCTCCATCCTCCCTCTTCCCTCCTCCCTCCTCCATCCTCCATCCTCCTTCTCCTCCTCCTCCTCTTCTTTTTCCTCCTCCTCCTCTTTCAGCTCCTTCTTCTCTTCCTCCTCCTCCACGACCTCCTCGTCCTCCTCCTCCTCATCATCATAGTAATAATCATCAAAAGCGTTATCATCATCATCATCATCATCACCACCACCACCATCATCATCATCGTCATCAGCATCAGCATCAGCATCAGCATCATCATCATCATCATCATCATCATCATCATCATCATCATCATCATCGTAAGTATCATCATCAACATCATCAGCATCATCATTATCATCAGTATCATCGTCATTTTCATCATCATTAGCATCATCATCATCATTATCATCATCATCATAATCGTCATCATCAGCATCATCATCAGCAGCAGCATCAGCATCATCATCACCACCACCAGCATCATCGTCATCATACTAATAATGAACACTAGCAGCAGCATCACCATCATCAGCAGCATTAGCATCATCAGCATCATCATTATCACCAGCAAAGGTATCATCATCAGCATCAGCAGCAGCAGCACTAGCAGCAAAATCATCATCAGCATCATAATCATCATTATCACCAGCAGCCGCATCATCATCAGCATCATCATCAGCATCATCATCAGCATCATCATCACATCATCATCGTCATCATCATCATCATCAACATCATCATCATCACTAACACCATCATCATCAGCATCATCATCATTATCAGCAGCATCATTATCAGCATCAGCACCAGCAACACCATCACCATCACCATTATCATCATCAGCACACTCGTCATCGTCACCATCATCGTCAGCATCATCATCCTCATCATCATCACCACCACCATCATCAACAGCATCAGCATCATCAGCATCATCAGCATCACCACAACCATTATCTCAGCACCTCCACACCACCACCATCAGCATCATCAGTATCATCATCAGCGGCATCCTCATCATCATCCGCATCATCCTCATCATCATCATCATCATCAGCATCAGCAGCAGCAGCAGCACTAGCAGCATAATCATCATCATCAGCACCAGCACCACCATCATGCTCGCCAGTCGCATCATCATCATCATCGGCAACATCATCATCATCATCATCATCACCATCGTAGTCCTCGTCCTCGTCCTCATCATCATCCTCATCATCATCACCATCATCATCATTATGAGCATCATCCTCATCATCCTCATCATCCTCATCGTCATCATCAGCATCGTCATCATTATGAGCAGCAGCATCATCATTATCAGCGTCAGCGCTAGCACCACCGACATCATCATCATCATCATCAGCAGCAGCACTAGCAGCAGAATCATCACCATCATCAGCTTCACCATTATCACCAGCAACAGCAGCATCATCATCTTCATAATCCTCATCCTCACCATCATCATATTCATGATCATCATCCTCATCATCATCATCATCATCATCATTACCACCATCATCATCAGCATCATCATCACCACCACCATCATCTCAGCACCACCAAACCACCATCATCAACATCATCGACATCATCAACAAACTCATCATCAACATAATCATATTCATCAACATCATCAGCACCAGCATCGTGATCATCATCATCATCATCACCATCATCATCATCAGCGTCACCATCATCAGCATCATCATCCGCATCCTCATCCTCATCCTCATCCTCGTCATCATCCTCATCATCATCAGCAGCATCAGCATCAGCATCATCATCATCATCATCATCATCACCACCACCATCACCAGCATCACCATCATCACCATCATCGTCATCATATACGCTCGCTCCGCCCCCTTGCCGAGCGGCTGGCGGAGAGGCCTCGAACATCGAGGGCGAGTAGGGGCTCCTGGCCGCAGCGGCGCCCCCGCGGCAGCGGCGCTGCCCGGGAGGAGCCCGCGTAAGGGGGGCACAAGGGCGCGGGGAGTGCAAGGGGAAGGCATCCTGCCCCCTCCCCCCCCTCCCCCCCGCTTCCTCCTCAGCATCCTCATCGTCATCATCAGCCTCGTCATCAACAACGCCATAATCAACACCATCAGCACAGTCATCATCATCATCATCATCATCATCATCATCATCATCATCATCATCACCATCATCATCATCATCAGCATCATCAGCATCATCAGCATCATCAGCATCAGCATCATCATCGTCATCATCATCGTCATAATCATCATCAGCAGCAGCAGCATCATCATCAGCATCATCATCATCATAATCATCATCGTCATCATCATCATCGTCGTCATCGTCATCAGTATCGTCATCAGCATCATCGTCATCATCGCCACCAGTAATCATCATCATTATTAACATCATCATCATCATCATCATCAGCATAATCATCATCAGCATCATCGTCATCATCGCCACCAGTCACCATCATCATCATCATCCTCATCCTCATCCTCGTATTCCTGCAGGTTTAACAAAACTATGGTAAGACGGATCGACACAGCTCGTGCAGTACGCGGCCAGCGCAAGATGCAGTGATGTGTCACACCGCCTGACGGCGGTTGCAATCACTTCAGCCAAACGCCACGGCTTGCACAAATACCTGAAGGGCTATATCATAAAGGCTATATCGAAACACCCCCCTCGACCTGATGACCCAGGTCAGGCGAACTGCGTGCCACCTCATGCAAACTTACCAGCTACGAGCAGAAACAGGAGCAAACTCAACATGATAAGAGGCGGATATTCGACGCTGGCTCAGATCAAACATTCAATGTATATATATACATATATATACATACATACAAATATACATATATACATACATACATACATACATACATACATACATACATACATACATACATACATACATACATACATACATATATACAGACAGACAGACAGACAGACAGACAGACAGACAGACAGACAGACAGACAGACATACAGACAGACAGACAGACAGACAGACAGACAGACAGACAGACACACACATACATACATACATACATACATACATACATACATACATACATACATACATACATACATACATACATACATGTATACATGTATATATATATACACGTCCGGCAAGTGTAACAGACCCAAAGCAACACCAAGCGGATGCACTCACATGGTGACTTAGATTATTGCGGGATCTCCGCGCTATTGTTATTTGTTGCAACTGCTTGGTGCATCAAACTAATAGGGAATTCACTGGGTACAAACGCGGTAGACCGTCGAGGGAGATAGGGTAGGCTGAGAGCACTCTTGTTACGCTTGCTCATTCACCTGGGCCTTTTTGAGCTCGACCTCGGCCTCTTGCCTGTGCCATTGTTCGTATCAAGATCACGGCTCGCCTCCTGCTCCTTCATTATCCGGTGGTCACTGCCCAGCAGAGGCCTCCAAGAGGCCCCCAAGTTTTAGGGCAAGATGGCCCAAGATGGCCCAAGACGGCTCAAGAGACTCCCAAGACAGCCTCAAGACAGATCAAGAAGCCCCCAAGACGTCCCAAGAGGTCTCTAAAAGGCCCGCCTGGAGAGCCCGAGGAGGACAAACCATAGACTTGCTTTAGGTCGGGTTTCCGACCGCCCAAGACGCCCAAGAGGCCTCCAAGAGGCCTCCAAGATGGCTCCAAGACGTCTCAAGAGGGCTACAAGTCGACCCAAGGGAACCCAAAGAGCGCCCAAGGAGCTCCCAAGAGGGCCCGAAGACGGCCTTGAAAAGCTCCGAGAAAGCAAGAAGACGGCCCAAAGAGGCCTCTTGGGCTGTCTTGGGCGGTCCGAAACCCAAACCCAAGAGGCCGTCTCGGGGGCCTCTTGATCTGACTTTTGAAGTCTCCTTGGGGGCCTCATGGTCTCCAGGACGGCTTTCAAAGGAAGCCAAGATGACGCCAAGATGGCACAAGATGGCCCAAGACGGCCCAAGGGGCTCCCAAGACAGCCTCAAGACAGATCACGAAGTCCCCAAGACGGCCCAAGAGGTCTCCAAAAGGCCCTCCTGGAGAGCCCGAGGAAGACAAAACCATTGATTTTCCTTAGGTTGGTGCGAGATTTTGAGGTTCTCAACTGTTCGGGCTTCCGACCGCCCAAGACGGCCCAAGAAGCCTCCAAGAGGCCGCCCAAGAGGCTGGTCCCCAACAATATCATACCAAGGCACGGTGGCGGGATGGGCCGTGGGCCACCAGATCCGCCGCCCCCTGTCGATTCATCGCAGGGGTGCCTGGCGTGCTAGACCCTCTCGGTTTTGGTTTTGGCTCTTTTTCCCAAAGAACTCCCCCTGGGGCTCCGGCGCGTCCCGCCGGCCACCCGGAAGACCCGGTTGCCATCGCCAAAAACGGCCGTTTCGCTCGGGACATCCTCGAAAAATCGCGCAGATGGCCCAAGAAGGCCTGCAAGATGCCTTCAAGACAGCCAAGATGGCCTCCAAGACGGCTAAGATGGCCCCAAGATGCATCCAAGACGGCCCAAGATGGCCCCAATATGGTCTAAGACGGAACAGGCCCGCAAGAGGCCTCCAAGACGGCCCAAGAGGCCTCCAAGAGTTCCTCCAGGAAGGCCCGACGAGGCCAAAATCATTGATTTTCCTTCGGTTTTTGAAGGATTTCGGCATTTGCTCCTTTTCGGCTTTCCGACGGCCCGCGACTGCCCCAGAGGCCGCCAAGATCGCCCCAAGATCGCCCAAGAGGCCTCCAAGATGGCCCCATGACGGCCCAAGAGGCCCCCAAGACGGCCCCAAGAGGGTGCCAAGAGGGTCCAAGAGGCCTCGAAGACGCCCAAGATGGCCTCTAAGACGGCCCTGGAGCACCCCAAGAGGGCCCCAAGTCGGCCCAGAAAGGCCCCCGAAACGGCTTCCGACGGCGTCAGACGGGCCAGGAGCCCACCAAGATGGCCGAAGGTGGCTCGCAGCTGGCCCAAGACGGCCCAAGGGGCGTCCAAGAGGGCCTCCAGGAAGGCCAGAAAAGGCCGAAAAGAGTGATTTTCCGTAGGTTTTTGAAGGATTTTAACATTTCCTTCGTTTCGGCCTTCCGACGGCCCGATACGGCCCAAGAGCTCCCAAAGATCGCCCAAGGATCGCCCAAGAGGCCTCCAAGATGGGCCCAGAACGGCCCAAGAGGCGCCCAAGACGGCCCCAAGAGGCACCCAAGACGGCCCAAGAGGCCTCCAAGACGCTCAAGATGGCCTCCAAGATGGCCTCCAAGACGGCCCACGAGGCCTCCAAGACGTCTTCCAAGAAGGCCCGAAAGGGTCAAAATGGCCTCCAGACGGCCAAGATGACCTTCAAGATGCCCACGTGTTCCCCGAAGGCTTTCCAAACCGATTCGGGGAACACATGGTCCGATAGCTTGGCAGGTCTGGCCTCAACGTTCGGCCACATAGGCGCTTCCACAAAAGGCAGGGGGCGGCGGTGATTCGCCGCAGGCGTCTTCGATCCGCCGCCCCCTGTCGATTCATCGCAGGAGTGCCTGGCGTGCTAGATGATTCGGTTTTGGTTTCGGCTCTTTTCCAAAAGAACTCCCCCTTGGGCTCCAGCGCGTCCCGCAGGGGTCCCGGGAAGGATCTCAAAACGCATCCGTCGATGCCTTTGTTGCCCCAAGTTGGCCCAAGATGGCCTCCAAGACGGCCAAGATGGCCCAGGATGGCCTCCAAGTTCGCCCAAGATGGTCCAAGATGGCCTCCAAGACGGCCCAAGAGGATCCAAGATGCCTTCTAAATCGTCCAAGAAGCCTCGAAACGGGCCAAGGTGGCTCCAAGACGGCCTCAAGATGGCCCAAGAGGGTGCCAAGAGGTCCCCCAGGTCAGCCCGAAGATGCCCAAATCATTCATTTTCCGTGCGTTTTTGGATGATGTTGACATGTGCTTCTTTTAAGTCTTCCCGCTGTCCAAGACTGCCCAAGAGGCCCC
Organism: Prorocentrum cordatum; assembly: GCA_963575745.1. Lineage (NCBI taxonomy): Eukaryota > Dinophyceae > Prorocentrales > Prorocentraceae > Prorocentrum > Prorocentrum cordatum. Next base: position 27,493 of record CAUYUJ010001345.1, read on the forward strand.
CAAGATCGCCCCCAGAGCACCCACGAGGCCTCCAAGAAGGCCCCATGACGGCCCAAGAGGCCCCCAAGACGGCCCCAAGAGGGCGCCAAGACGGGCCAAGAGGCCTCCAAGACGCCCAAGATGGCCTCCAAGACGGCCCCGAAGCGCCCCAAGAGGGCCCCAAGTCGGCCCAGAAAGGCCCCCAAGACGGCTCCCGACGGCGTCAGGAACCCACCAAGATGGCCGAAGGTGGCTCGCAGCTGGCCCAAGACGGCCCAAGAGGCCTCCAAGAGGGCCTCCATGAAGGCCAGAAAGGCCGAAAAGAGAGATTTTCCGTTGGTTGTTGCAGGATTTTGACATTTGCTTCGTTTCGGCCTTCCGACGGCCCGATACGGCCCGATCGAAGCTGGCCCAAGACGGCCCAAGAGGCCTCCAAAAAGGCCTCCAGGAAGGCCAGAAAAAGGTTTTTAACAAGCACTGATGTTCCTAAGGTCTTTAAAGGATTGTGACGTGTGCTTCGTTTCGGCTTTCCGACGGCCCGAGAGGGCTCAAGAGCCCCCAAAGATCGCCCAAAGATCCCCCAAGAGGCCTCCAAGATGGCCCCAGAACGGGCCAGGAGGCCTCCAAGACTGCCCCAAGAGGCCCCCAAAACTGCCCAGGAGGCCTCCAAGACGCCCAAGATGGCCTCCAAGATGGCCCTGGAGAATTCCAAGAGGGCCCCAAGTCGGCCCAGAGAGGCCCCCCAAACGGCTTCCGACGGCGTCAGACGGGCCAGGAGCTCACCAAGACGGCCGAAAATGGCCCTAAGATGGCCCAAGAGGCCTCCAAGAAGGCCTCCAGGAAGGCCCGAAAATGCCAAAATCCTCAATGTCCCATCAGTTTTTGAAGAATTGTGGCATTCGCTGTTTTGGGGCCTTCCGACGGCCCGAGACGGCCCAAATGCCCCCAAAGATCGCCCAAGAGGCCCAAGACGGCCCCAAGAGGCCCCCAAGACGGCCCAAGAGGCTTCCAAGACGTTCAAGATGGCCTCCAAGACGGCCCAAGAGCCCTCCAAGACGTCTTCCAAGAAGGCCCGAAAGGGTCAAAATGGCCTCCAGACGGCCAAGATGACCTTCAAGATGCCCACGTGTTCCCCGAAGGCTTTCCAAACCGATTCGGGGAACACATGGTCCGATAGCTTGGCAGGTCTGGCCTCAACGTTCGGCCACATAGGCGCTTCCAAAAAGGCAGGGGGCGGCGGTGATTCGCCGCAGGCGTCTTCGATAATCCAAGAAGCCTGAAAGTGCCCGAACGCCCCAAGAGAGACCCCAGAGGACCCCCACAGAATTCTCCAAGAGACGACCAGGCTCGCCTCCCAGATGGTCAGGATTGCGCGGCATTGCCGCCCAGACGATCCGAGATGTTCTGAAAGACGGCGAAGATGACCACGTCTGACCTTAAATGGTCCGAACATACCTACAAGACGGTGCAGGATGGTGGCAAGAAACCGGCATGAAGCTTGAGGAGGCTCCCGTTGCCCCGAAAAGGTTCTCAGGGGCCTCCTCCTCCTCCTCCTCCTCCACCTCCTCTTCATAATCATCCACCACCACAGTATCATCATCAGCATTAGCATCATCATCATCATCATCATCATCATCATCATCATCATCAGCATCATCATCATCATCATCATCATCATCATCATCATCATCATCGTCACCATCAGCATCATCACCACCACCAACATCATCATAATCATCATCATCGTCATCATCATTATCATCAGCATCGTCATCATCATCATCATACTCATCATCATTACCACCACCATCACCATCACCATCACCATCATCATCATCAGAATTATTAGTATTATCATCATCATCATCACCCTCACCCTCATCCTCATCCTCATCCTCCTCCTCCTGTTATCCTCCTCGTTTCTCCTCCTCCTCCCCATCCTCCTCCTCCTGCTCCCCCGCCCTCCTTTTCCACTCATTCCCTTAGAAAAGACTCCTCCCTGTCGCACCCCGAGACCAGTCGAAAGGGCGGACCGGGCGTTTCGCCTGAGTCTTCCTTACCGATTATGGCCCTGAAGCTTAACATGTGCAAGAGCTTCACGGATGCAGGGTGGCCCGTTTTCAAAATGTGGCACTCGAACTAACGCCGCGAACATTCGTGCTAAATGTTTGCAAGAATTTCACTGGTGGAGGGCGATGCGTTTTCAAAACGTTGCTCTCGCCTTCGCATCGTGAACATTCGTCTCAAAAGTTCGAAAAAAACTTCACAGATAGAGGGCAGCTCGTTTCCAAAATGTGGCTCACGTCGTAGAGCCGCGCACCTTCGTCTTAAACATTTGAAAGAGCTTCCCAGATGGAGGGCGGTTCCTTCTTCAAAATGTGGCTCACGTCTTAGCACCGCGCACATTCGCCTTAATATTTTGCAGCAGTGTCAAGGCTTCTCATGGTTCAAGTCCCAGAATCGGTGTTTCGCAACGATGTCGGAACGGCAGGGCACAACGGTCACGTTGATTCGGAGTTGAAGTCCCAAGGATGGTGTTCTGGCAAGATTCCGGATTGTCATACGGTTGACTGTCCAACGGGACACTTCCCTCAGTGACAATGAACCCGTGCAGGGCCCTATGAAGAGGGAACTTCGAAGGGGGGTGTATTGCAATATCGTTGATGGATCTTGGATTTACAATGGTCTTCCTTTTCCCTCCTCCTCCTCCTCCTCCTTCGCCTCTTCCTCCTCCCTCTCCTGATTCCCCCCCTCTTCCTCCCCCAGCGGCTGCGGGAGCACATAGGCAGATAGCTTGGCCAAGCTGTGCTCCTCGTCATGCGCTTCTTGGGAACTTCATGGGGCTTCAGGGGAACTCTTCGGGGCGTCTGGTCCCAACCTTCCCCAACGCCTTCAGCTGTCGCCTGCACCATGGGGATCCTCTTCCTGGGTCGGCGGCACCAGCCGTGAGGCCTTCACAACACTGCGTAAAGCTGGGGCCGAGGACTCCAGTCGTTGTGCTTCACATCTGCTTTCGGGGCCCTGGGCGGCCTGGCGGCCCGGCTCCTCCGTCTCCTCCCTCTCCTCCGTGCTCCTCCATCCCTTCTCCTTCGGGAAAACGTTTCCCTGTGGCACCACCAGGCGTGCCGGAAGGGCGGGCCAGGCGTCTCGCCTGAGACTTCCTCACCGTTTACGATCTCGAGACTCGAAAATCCAACAACTAGAAGGATGGAGGGTGTGGTGCCCAAACTGGGGCATCCGTATTAAAAGCTTGCCATTGTCATAAGGATGGAGGGCGGTTCCTTTTCAAATTGGTGTGCTCGCCTCAGCGCTGCAGATGTGTCGCCAAATCTTACAATGCTTACAAGCATGGAGGGCAGATGCTTTCCAAAATGGAGCTCTTGCCTTAGTGCCCCGCACACTCGTCGTCAAAACAACAGCTACAGGGATGGAGTTTCAAAACGGGGATCTCGCCTCAGCGCCGCGCACTCTCGCCATACAGGAGGCGCCGCCAGGCGTGCCCACCCAGCGCGGATCCAAGAGATCCGCGCGGAGCGATGGCGTTTTTTCTTCTTCGAATCCCAGACAACCCTCCAGGAACCTGCGTAAACCTCCGAGGACGTCTGGAGACCTCCGAGGGCACCAGAGGGTCTCCGAGGGCCTCCGAGGCAGAGGCGCGAGCGAGGGCGGCGGCTGGCGGGGCGGGGTTCGATGAACGCGCGGTCCTGTCGGCAAAGGGGTCGTAGGCTGGCTCCGAGGGCACGTATGCGACCTCCTCGGAGGGCAGCTCGGCCACGGCGGGCGACATCTGCTCGGGCGAGGGCATAACCTTGCGCCGCCGCCGCCGCCGTCGGCGTTGGTCGCTGCAGCACTTTGGCGCGAGACGCGAGACCGGCACCTTTCGGGCGAACCAGCGCCTCGCTTGACTAACATGAACCACTTGCTCCGATGTGTGCTGCAATTGATTTGACATTGTCATTGTGCCTTGAGTGGGCCTGCCTCCGAGGAGGCAGGTCCGAGAAGAGGAGAAGAGCGAAACGCGGGGGCGGTGGCGTGCCGCGGCTGCAAGGAGAGGGAGAAGGGCGGACAGTGGCGCGTTTGGCTGCAACTTTACCCTGAACCCAGCAGCGATGTATACGCCACGCCCTCCTGGCTTAGCCAGGAGGGCGTAGACACCCCTCCTGGGTTCAGGATGGGCCTGGCCAGGAAGCAGTGGATGTGTACAGATTTCGTCGCCCGAGATTGGCCCTTGATGGGTCTGGGGGTTGAAGCTTTTAGCGTTGCTGGGCTTGGCCGTTGCTGGGTCGTTGGCCGCGAGAGTGGTCCGGCTTGAAGAATTACGCTCGTGCGTGAAAATACGAGCGTCTGAAGGCCTCGGCATCAACCCTCTGGTGTCTTAGGAGTCTGCGGCAAGTCGGCTGTCTGAAATCGGGCTGGAAAGAGCGGTTACAAGAGGAAGAGAGATCCACAATAGGTGGAGGGATATCAGGAGGATCAACGAGCGAGGGAGGGAAGAGTGAAGTGTGAGGGAGAAGGATTGGGAGAGAGAGGGGGAGGACAAGTTAGGTGCGCTCGCGCCTCATCTGACATCCTATTCCCCCCTTTCATCCCTTCCCATGGTGCTGGTATGTTATTATCCACGGACGCGCGAACGCGTGTCATACCCGACCTGCGACTCCCACAGAAAGGCCACTTCGTTTTCCCAGGGAGCTGCGTGCACAGGAAGAGGTGGCGGGTGAGCAGGAGGATGAGCGGGAGGAAAAGGACGAGGACGAACAGCAGCAGCAGGAACTAAAGCGGAAAGATAGGGAAGACGAGGAAGACCATGGGAAGGCGGAGAAAGGGAAATGGGGGGGCGACAACGATGAAGAAAGACTCGGATTCAGAAAAGTGGCCCGCGCTGGGGCAAGACGAACAGCAGCAACAGGAACTGGAGTGAAAGGAGCGTGAGGAACAGGAGGACCAGGGAGGGCGGAGGAAGGGATATGAGGGGGGACCACAATGAAGCCAGACTCGGATCCAGAAAAGTGGCCCGCGCTAGGGCGAGAGCGCCATTCTGAACGACGGGAGCAAAGAGCCGATCCGAAAATGAGACCCACGCTGCAGCGGGAACACCATTTTGAAACACTGAAAAACATCGGATTGCAAAAACATTAAAAATGATTGAAATCCCGTGTAAAAGAACAGCACGCGGAGGGGGCGGGAGAACTTCCGGACAACTTCAGGGGAGGAGGGAGAGTAGTACTCATACAGCTTACCTTGTGTAGGGCCGAAGGGTCAGGTCTGCAGACACCCAGAAACCTGCTTCATGGGGTGCAACCACCCTGCGCGCTTTAACCGCGCGCTTCAACCGCCCCCCTTAATGCACTCCCTTGACGCCCTCCCTTGATGCACCCCCCCACTGAACCCCCCCCTGATGCACTCCCAGTGACGTCTCCCCTCTTTGGTGGTCCTGTAGGGGGAGGGCGCCCTCTGGCTCCCGGCCCTACTCAAGATTTAACTGTAAAGAGGGAGGAAGGACAGGAAGGGAAGAGAAGGACAGAGGAGGGACAGGAGGGAGGAGAGGAGAGGAAGAGAGAGAGAGGAGAGGACAGGAGGGAGAAGGAAAGAGGAGAGGAAGCGGAGAGGAGGAGGGAGGAAGGACAGGAGGGGAGAGAGGGAGGGGGAGGAGGGGGGGGGGGGAGAGAGAGGGAGGGAGGGGGAGACAAGGAGAGAGGGATGAAGGACAGGGGGGGAGGGAAAGAGAGAGGAAAGGAAGGGGAGAGGGGGCGGGCGGGAGAAGGCCAAGGGGGGGGGGGACACGCAGAGAGGGGGGGGGCAGGCAACCAGGCGGGGAGGGAACGCGAGGGAAGGTAAGGGCATGAGACAGGAGAAGGAGGAGGAGGAGGAGGAAGAAGAGGAGGCGGAGGAGGAGGAGAAGGAGGAGGGAAGGAGAATGAGGGAAGGAGAGGAGGGAAGGAAGAAGGAGGGAAGGAGGAGGCGGGAAGGGAGAGGAGGCAGGAGCAGAAGAGGAGGGGAGGAGGAGGAGAATGAAGGAGGGGGAGGAGGAGGAGGAGGAGGGAGGAGGAGGAGGAGGAGGAGAGAGGAGGAGGGAGGAGGAGGAGGCGGGGGAGGAGGAGGAGGAGGAGAGAGGAGGAGGAGGGAGGGAGGAGGAGGAGGAGGGAGGAGAGGGGAAGGAGGAGGAGGGAAGGAGGGAAAGGAGGAGGAGGAAGGAGAGGAGGAGCAGGAGCAGGAGGAGGAGGAGGAGGAAGAAGAGGCGGAAGAGCACGAGCTGGAGTGGGACGCCCCTCTTCCCCCTCCCCCCATCCCCTCCTGCTGAGCGTGCAGCCTCCGCATCATAACTTTCGGCAGACGCCACGGTAGGCGCCTAGCGGCTAAGTTAGTCGAACCCACACAGGGAAGCGTGGCCGCCGCGGCAGGCCGCGAGGCTCGCCGCCAGGGCGTGCGCCGACAAGGGCCAGCAGCGGCAGCAAGGACAGCCCTCCTCCTCCCTCCTTCTCCCTCCTCCTCCCTGCGCGTCCCTCCTTCCTCCCTCCTCATCCCCCCCCCCCTCCCCCTTCTCCCCCTCCCTCCCCTCCTCCACCTCCTCCTCCTCCTCCTCCTCCTCCTCCTCCTCTCCTCCTCCTCCTCATCCTCCTCATCCTCCTCCTCCTCCTCCTCCTCCATCCTCCTCATTCCTCCTCCTCCTCCTCTTCCTCCTCCTCCTCCTCCTCCTGCTACACCTCCTCCTCCTCCTCCTCCTCCTCCTCCTCCTCCTACTCCTCCTCCTCCTCCTCCTGCTACACCTCCTCCTCCTCCTCCTCCTCCTCCTCCTCCTCCTACTCCTCCTCCTCCTCAATTCCTATTCCGTATAAATAACTTCTCCCTGTCGCACCCCGAGGCCAGTTTTTAGGGCGGGCCGGGCGTCTCGCCTGAAACGTCCTCACCACTTTGGCAAAGGCTTCACAGATGGAGGGCGGGTGGTTTTCAAAATGTTCTCGCCTTGGCGCGGTGCACATTCGTATTAAACATTTGCAAGGGTTTCACGGGTTGAGGGCGGGTGGTGTTCAAACTGTGGTTCTCGCCCTAGCGCGGAGCACATTCGTTTAACAATTACAACAGATTCACGGATCGAGGGCGAGTGGTTTTCAAAATGTGGTTATCGTCTTAGCGCGGCGCACATTTGTTTAAACAATACGCAAGAGCTTCATGAATTGAGGCAGGGTCGTTTTCAAAACGTGGCTCTCGCTTTAGCGCGGCGCACATTCGATTTGAGCATGTGCAACAGCTTCACGGATTGAGGGCGGGTGGCTCTCAAAATGTGGCTCTAGCCTTAACGCGGAGCAGATTCGTTTACAAACAATTGCAATAATTTCACGAATTGAAGGCGGTCCCTTTTCAAAATGTGGCTCTCGCCTTAGCACCGCGCACATTCGTTTACAACATTTGCAAGAGTTCCACGGATTCCCATCATCAACGTATCAGAAATGTTGCTTTGGAAGGGTTCAGGATTATGCGGGTGCAACAATTACGTAGACCTTTGCGCTGAAGTCCCAGGAATGGTTTGCTAGCGCGATTCCGGATCGTCAACATGCAACAATCATGTTGATCCGTGACGTAGGAATCCCGAGAACAATGTTTGGGCATGCTTCCGGGTCTTCAACCGGTTGTTCCCAACCAACATGTGTTGTTGGGTCTTCGTTTTGAAGAGACGGTCCCCGCGTCTCCTCCTCATCCTCCTCCTCCCTCCTCTCTTCCTCTCACGCTTCTCACCCACATGCGTCTCCCCTACCCAGTACAGCGTTTCGTGGCCCCATCGGGAAGTCCACCTAAGGCCCCAATGGTGTGTATCACATGCGTCTCTCCCATCTAGTACAGCGCTTCGTGGCCCCATACGGAGGTCCACCTAAGGCCACACTGGTGTGTATCACATGCGTCTCCCCCACCCAATACAGCGCTTCGTGGCCCCATAAGGGAGGTCCACCTAAGGCCCCAATGGTGTGTATCACATGCGTCTCCTCCACCCAGTACAGCGCTCCGTGGCCCCATCGGGGCTCCGCCGAAGGTCCGCGTGCCGCAGTCTGGATACGTCTCCCTCACCCAGTACAGCGCTTCGTGGCCCCATATGAAACCCCACCGAATGTCCCCGTGGCGCAGTCCGCATGCGTCTCCCCCACCCAATACAACGCTTCGTGGCCCCATTGGGAGCACCACCGAAGGTCCCCGTGGCGCAGTCCGCATGCGTCTCCCCCGCCCAATACAGCGTTTCGTGGCCCCCTAAGGGTTCCGCCGAAGGTCCCGGTGGCGCAGTCCGCATGCGTCTCCCTCACGCAGCACAGCGCTCCGTGGCCCCATATGGAGCCCCACCGGAGGTCCCCGTGGCGCACTCCGCATGCATCTCCTCCACCCAGTACAGCTGGCCCCATAGGGGCTCCGCCGAAAGCCCTCGTGGCGCAGTCCGCATCAGCACAGCGTTTCGTGGCCCCATATGGAGCCCCACCGAAGGTCCCGGTGGCGCAGTCCGCATGCGTCTCCCCCACCCATTACAATGCTTCGTGGTCCCGTAGGGAGACCCACCGAAAGCCCCCGTGGCGCAGTCCGCATGCGTCTCCCTCACCCAGTACAGCGCTCCGTGGCCCGATAGGGGCTCCGCCGAAGGTCCCCGTGGCGCACTCCGCATGCGTCTCCCCCACGCAGTACAACGTTTCGTGGCCCCATATGGAGCCCCACAGAAGGTCCCCGTGGCGCAGTCCGCATGCGGTTCCCCCGCCCAGTACAGCGCGTCGTGGCCCCATAGGGAGCCCCACCGAAGGTCCCCGTGGCACAATCCGCATGCGTCTCCCCCCCACACAGTACACCTCCGTCGGAGGCCGTCGGAGTTCCGCGCCTCGCTCGCCCGTCGTCGCTCTGCTCAGCGGCAAGAGCCTGGCCTGCTATCAGCCAGCCAGCTAGCTCTCTTTGCTCCGCGCAGCGGACGACCCGCGCGCGTCACTGGGACCCCTCTGGGGCGACCTGCGCGCGTCGCGGGGACTCCGCGCTGCGCCCGCAGCCTAGGACTTTTGAGTGCGCGGGCAAAGAGGGAGTAAAAGAAGGGGAGGAAGCGGGCGCGATCCTCGCGGGGGGGCGCGCCGACATTGGCGTCGCGGCGCGCGGGCGATGCCGTCGGGGAGTCCGGGGAAGCTCCTTGAGGCGGCCACGTCCAGCGTCACGAGTACTCAGAGGCAGTCATTCTCAAACTATTGACATTCATATACGATTACACCATGCTTTATCATACTCGCATTCATGCACGTAGACTCGCTCGCACGCAGATTCATTCACAATCAGACGCACTCGCGCTCATATTCGCCCGCGTTCAGTCTCCCCACGTACTCAGATCAATCGTTTTCGCTCGCTTGTGTACCACGCCACTCATGTCGGCACACCCCTAGAACGGTTCGTTGCCTCATAGGGATCACCACCGAAAAAGTGAATCTCAATTGCGGTACTCACACCTGCATATGGTTAAGTCCTTCGTCGAGCCAATTTTCCAACGAGGCGGTGCCTTCTATGGAAAGGAACGGCTGTAGGGGCCTATGAAGAAGGAGTTCGGAGGAAGGGTTTACTCCAACATCGTTGATGACTCTTCAATTTACAGTGGTCCTCCTCCTCCTCCTCCTCCTCCTCACCTCCTCACTCCTCCTCCTCCTCCTCCTCCCCTTCATACCACCGTCCCCACACCCCCCCTCCTCCTCCTCCTCCTCCTCCTCCTCATCCCTCCTCCTCCCTCCTTCCTCTTCTCCTCTCTTCCTCCGCCTCCTCCTCCCCCTCCTCCTCCTCCTCCTCCTCCTCTCCTCCCCGCCACCTCCTCCTCCTCCTCCTCCTCTCCTCCTCCCTCCTCCACCTCCTCCCCCCTACCTCCTCCTCCTCCTCCACCTCCCTCCCTCCTGACCCCTGCCCCTCCCTCCGTCCCTCCCTCCCCTCACCTCCCTCCCCTCCTCCCTCATCCCTCCCTCTCTCCCTATCCCGTCCCTCCTCCCTCTTGCCTCCTCCCTACCTCCCCTCCTCCCTACTCCCTCCACCCTCCCTCCTTCTCCCCTCCTCCCTCCTCCCTCACTCCCTCCTCCTCCCTCCTCGTCCATCCTCCTCGCGCCGCGTACCTCCTGCTCTCCCCTCTTCCTGCTCTTCCTCCTCCCTCCTCCTCCTCCCTGCCTCCCTCCTCCCCGCCCTCCCTCCTCCCTACCTCCTCCTCCCTCTTACCCTCCTCCCTCTTCCCTCTTCCCTCCTCCCACCGTCCCTCCCTCCCTCTTCCCTCTTCCTCCTCCCTCCCTCCCTCCTCCTCCCCTCCTCCTCATCCTCCTCCTCCTCCTGCCTCCTCCTCCTCCTCGCTCCTCCTCCCGCCGCCTCCGCTCCCCTGCTCCCCTCCTCCTCCTCTCACCTCCTCCTCCTCCTCCATCTTCTCCACCTCGTCTCCTCCTTCCTCCTCCTCCCTCCCCCCTCCTCCGCCTCCTCTTACCTCCATCCGCTCCTCGGCCTCCTCCGTCCCCCACCGCCTCCTTCCCCTCCACCTCCTCCTCCTCCACCGCTTCCTCTTACCCTCCTCCTCCACTTCCTCCTCCTCCTCCTTCTCCTCCTCCATCCTCCTCCTCCTCCTCGTCCTCCGTTTCCATCCTCCCCATCATGTTCCTCATGTTCCTCCTCCTCCTCCTCCTCCTCTTCCTCCTCCTCCTCTTCATCCTCCTCCACCTCCTCCTCTTGTTATTAGCATCAGTATCAGGCATATCATGAGTAGCATCATTATGAGTGTTGTTATTATTATTATCATTACTACTAGTGCTAGTATTATCATTATTGTTATTATTATTATTACTACTACTACTACTACTACTACTACTACTACTACTGCTACTACTACTACTACTACTACTGCTGCTGCTGCTGCTGCTGCTACTACTACTACTACTACTACTTCTACTACTACTACTGCGAACGACGTACTTCTACCACTACTACTGCTCCTGCTACTACTACTACTACTACTACTACTACTACTAACTACTACTACTACTACTACTACTACTACTACTACTACGACTACTACTACTACTACTACTACTACTACTACTACTACTACTACTACTACACTACCACTACTACTACTACTACTACTACTACTACTACACTACTACTACTACTGCTACTACTACTGCTACTGCTACTGCTACTGCTACTACTACTACTACTACTACTACTACTGCTACTACTACGACTACTACTACTACTATTATTTTATTGATAGTAGTAGTATTAGTATTATTTGCTATTATTACTATTAATATCACTACTAGCATTCGTAGTAGTAGTAGTAGTAGTAGTAGTAGTAGTAGTAGTATTAGTAGTCTTAGTCTTATGAACATTATTATTACGACGAGTAGCATGATCATCCGTAGTATTACCAGTAGTCGTAGTATTACTATTATTATTCGCATTCGGATTAGCATTCGTATTATTAGTAGCAGTGTTGCTATTATGGTTATGAGTATTACTATTTATAATGTTAGTAGTAGTAGTAGTAGTAGTAATAGCATGATTAGTAATACTAATATTAATATTATGTGATCTGGTTAGTATCAATACTAGTGTTAGTTAATTAAACATTACAACTGTTATTGTGAAATTAGTAGTGTTAGTATTACGATTCTCCTTAATAGCCTTAATGTTCTTACCATTAATATTATCATTCGTGATAGTATGCCTCGTCTCCTCTTCGTATTAGTATTATTACTGGTATCACCAGTATTAGTATTATCAGTATTAACAGTATTAGCATGTGCAGTATTATGATTGTTCGTCGTATTATGTGTTGTCTTTCACCTTAGTATTAGTATTAGTCATAGTCTTAGTATTATGTTTATGTGCCTTGATGTTCTTACTATTCTTACTCGTATTAATACCATTCGCATTCGAATTCGCATTCGTATTATTATTCATCGTCATAGTCTTAGTTGTCTTCTTCTTCGGATTCGTATTATTCTGGTGTTTCTTATTATTAGCATTATTAGTAGTATTAGAATTTATCTTCTTCGTTTTATCATCCGTATCACGAGTAAATGCATTAGTGCTAGCATTGTTCGTAATACTATTAGTATTATTAGTGGTACCAGTCTCAATTAGTATTGCTATTATTATTAATACAATTATTAACATTAGTATCATCATTATAATTCGTTTTCTTTGTATTAATATTAAGATTAGTCTTCGTCCTCGTTCTCCTCCTCCTCCTGCTCCTCATCCTCTTCCTCCTCCTCCTCTCCTCCTCCTCCTCCTCCTCCTCCTCCTCTTCCTCCTCCTCCTCCTCCTCCCCTTTCCTCCTTCTTCTCCTTCTCCTCCTCCTCCTCCTCCTCCGCCTCCTCCTGCTCCTCATCCTCCTCCTCCTCCTCCTCGTCCTCCTCCTCCTCCTGCTCCTCCTCCTCCTCCTCTCCTCCTCCCTCTCCTCCTCCTCCTTCTCCTCCTCCGCCGCCTCGTCCTCCTCCTCCTCCTCCTCCTCCTCTTCCTCCCCCTCCCCCTCACCCTCACCCTCCTTCTCTCCTCC
>CAUYUJ010001345.1:42500-72500 GCA_963575745.1 Prorocentrum cordatum
CAGCGCAACAGCTACGGCACCAGGCCAACGGCAACTTAGATCTAGTAGCAGCGGCCACTTCTTCCATAAATTCGTCCTCCAGCAACTCACGCAGCCTGATTAAATCCAACACCAGGCGCCTCTCAGCAGGCAGCTTCACAGCTCCTTCGCGATGTACTGTGTCATATAGTGAAGCACAATCCGTCACACATTGAATCGCACACAAACCTGGGTCAATATCATCGATGCTCATATGGGGATACAGTGTAAAGAATAGAAGCGTGCGTCACAATAGCTGCACCCAAAGCATCCACTGCACTCATGGTCTCGGCAGCAAAAGTGCTGCGAAATACTCACCTGATGGTAGCGGACCTCCAGTCCACCAACGCAGCCTTCCCCTCGCGGTTCTCGAGGATCTTCTTCTCGGTCACGAATGCCAAGAAACCTGCTTGACTCTTAGCCTTTATCTCTTCGGGGCCTCCGATGCGAAAACTGTCTTGCATCGACGCCTGCGCCCCCAGGCTGCGCCGGATACTTTATCATCGGGCTCGCCCACGTTGGCCCGCGCAGCATCGTGAAATACAAGAACGCGCAGCTCGCCATCCAACTTCGGAACCGTGATGGCGGTCTCCTTGTTGCGCTTGGCCTCTGCCACTATGCGATTCGTCTCTGACAGGTCGGCTACGGTCGGTGAGTTCTGCACTCGCTGTGCCGCTGAAACTCCTGCTGCTAGGTCAGATCGGGTCTGAGTAGCAAGCCATCCCAAGCTTCCGATCAAACTCCGGTTCTCGGCGGTCTCGATCTCCGTGGCTGGGCGTCCGAGATCTCTCTCGCGCTCCTTGGTCAACTCGTGCGGCCCCAACCTCTCGGCGAGCGCTGCCTGAGACGAGACATGCGCATAGCTCCATCTGACCGTCGAACAACGCCCTTAGCACAGAAAGTGAAGTCGAGTTCTTGCCAACCTCCGAATGGAAACAGACTCTCGATGATCTGCTGGCCGGGCTTGGTGCTGGCTGCAATCGGCAAATCATCCACATGCACTCAAACAGTGGCTTGCAAGGTCCCGTATGATCCATGTCCCACGAGCAAAGCCGGGCCCACCAGACTCAACCAAATTGAACTTCTGGTTCTGGCTGCTCACAAGCTTGACCTTCAGTAGAGCGTTCTCGAGCGTAGCCCGCCACTGCCTTGGAGCGGTGGCCAAACCGAAAACCCCCTTTGACAAGTCGTAGAACCTGTTCTGGTTGAAGTCCTGATAAGCCTTGCGGTGGCTGCTCCATGAACAAGGGCTAGTCTCCCGGCTGCTCTTCTCCTTGCATCAAGGCGGACATGATGTCTGCGCACACTGGATCCCACTCATATCTAGCTGCCGCCATGAAGAACAATAGAGAATTGGTCCTCGTTACAGTAGGCGCATCCGTTCGAAGAGCTCCGGTCTGTAGATCCGGGTCTCGATGTCCTTCCGCACAGAATCTGGCCTTGGCCTTCACCGGCGCTGGGTCGGCCTCTGTGCGGATGGTGACGTTCTTGTCCCGGAACACGAACCTGCATGGCAATAATCGGTTGCTGTCGTTATCCTGTCGTGCTCGTTGAGACTCCTCCAGAGATAAAGCCTTCACTGAGCCGTGCTTCTTCCACTCCTCCCAGTGCTCCGCGATGGCCTTCTGGTAGTGCGATTTGTGCTCCTCAGGGATGTCCTCCCAGGCGATCTCCTTATCTTGCAGTTTCTTCCTGAGTCTCTCACTCTGGGCTCGAGCTCCACGAAGCATGACGGCAAAACTCGACTTGGTGGGGGTACCCTCATCACTGTCTTGTGCGATACTGACGTAGTATGGTTGCCCAGCTTGTCTCGCGGCTTGCCGTGTAGTGTTCTGTCGTGCAGCCTCGTCTTGCTGATGACTTCCTCGAATACATAGAGGTACATCGTCGAGCGGGCTGTAGACGGCTCGACGTCGCTGGAATTCCTCGCTGTTCCAGTCTCCGTAGTTCGGCTCAGGGCGATCCTGAACTTGTCCAGATGGCGGCGGTGGAACCGATGCAGATGAATCCGCAACGGCGTCTGGCTGTTCTTGTGGGAGCTCATCAGCAAGTGAGGGCTCAACATCATCTCGAACTCCTGACGCGCCCTCGGCAGGCATCCCTGCGGGTTCCGCCTCCATCTCGACAACTCCTTCTTCAGGTGGTGGTTCTTCTCCTTTTAAGTTTTCGTGTTTCATATCGGCGCTGGCGCCGGTATCGCAATGTAGTCGCTGAGGCTGATTTATAGTTTCTTCATGTTGATCGTCGATACCTGGCCACCAGACTTCTTCAGTAATCACTGGGCGCACGTGTTCGGGAGCTACTAACTTCGTGAAGCCACTACGTGATATCCAGCAGTTCTGAATCTGCTTCCCCGCGATCACAGCTGGTCCCAGCCATTTGCCCTTCTTGATCGAGCCCTTCTTGAGCTGGCGGTACTAGAAGCAGAGATCTCCATGCTCGATTGGACGTGGGCGCACCCGGGCGCGCCCCAGTAGCGCCTCACGTCGCGCGCTGTCGTTCTGCATCTCCATGAAGGCCTTGCGAGCTGCAGTCCTCATCTTGAGCTGTCTCTCCATAGGCTGTAGTTCTGCTCCTTCATGGGCCGCGCCACGGTGAGCCCCGCCCACTAGATCTGCTGGCGGTCGCGCGCTCTTACCGAACACCAACTGCTCTGGACTAAATCCGCATTGACGGCGTTGTGCGTTCTTGGCTCCAGTGACGACGGAAACGATGACGCGCATGTCGGACTCTCCAGATGCCGCGGTGTCTGAGATGGCCCTTTCGACCAATTCCTTCCACCATGCTCCTTGACGCTTAGCGCGCCCAGGCTGCCACGCGGCTTGTCCTGCTACCGGAACGACGGCGCAATGAAATCGATCGAGCATCTCATGACAGACCGAACCAAAACCACGTTCCAAATCGACCGCTGCACTTGCTGGCGGCCCTGCCCAGCTGGTCCATATTTGCACAAAAACCCTAGCCGACGCGTCTGAATGGTGACTCTCGATCATACTCACGACGTGAAACGTAGCACCCACATCCACTACCGATAAGAAATCCCAAGCCTTGCCATCGATGTCCTTGATTGTGAAACAGTCCAGCCCATTCTGCTCGTTGAAATCTGCTGCGTGCGACAACCTGGCGGGCCTCGCAATCTTCTCCCCCGCCTTACTCACGCAGGAAACACAACGCAGTGACATCGCTGCCTTCACAACCTCCGGTCGACATCCTGAGAGTCTCAATGATATTGCAAGGTCTTCGTTGCTGGGATGCCCTAAATTCTCGTGTTGCTGACGTAGCGCGGCCAGGTCCTCACTAGAACAATCTGAACTTCCAGGTCCGAACTGGATGGCCTCAGCTCCAATGTCGCCCGCGACAGGTTCGGGCTTGTACCGCATCTGGATCTTCAGCTTGGCTGCGCGGTCCAACTTCGGCTTGATCAAATATGGGGCGATGTCGGCCTTCTCAAGGTCCTGCAATATTATATCGGCCACGAGACCAATGACCCTTCGTCGTCCAACTGGATTCCAATCAGGTCCGTCTGGTAACTTCACTGGCAGCTCCGTGAAATCACCCACGTTGTTGCCGTAAAACCATTCGTCGGATTCTCCGCCCATGAGATCCATGAGGTCTCCTGTTGCGCGGACGTCGCACTCCGTCATGTAGATGCGGTTGCTGCGCCGGTAGGCCTGCAGAACGGCCTTCGCGAACACCTGGGTGCAGCGTGTCGCCTTGCGCGTATAATGAGTTCCACCCAGTTGGTGATGTTGGTGATCTCCGCCACATTGCTTCCCCAGCCTCTTGACATGCGCATCGTTGGAGACCAGGGGCTTCGTCGGCTTCCAGATCTTTCCATCAGACTTCGGATGCCGTAAATTAAACTGGCAGGTGTCGACTTTCATCTCCTTCACTCTTGGATGCCCCCTCAGGCGCTTGACCTGCGGCTGCTTGAACACTTCCGAGGCCCATGGGGTTCTCGAACAGCATGTCTCGCTTACTCTCCAGCTGCGTCATGCCGATCTCGTCCACGAAGTCCAGCAGTGGTCGGTCTCTGATACGCTTGCGACGTAGTTCCTGTTGTCTGGCCTCTCCTCGGCACATGGCCCTCGCCAACTGCGCCCGCTGAGCGCAAGGACACTCCAGGGTCAGCAGCTTCGGCTCACGCGCGAATTAGATTCGTAGAACTCCATGTCGATCTTGCACTTCTCGCAGATTGTAGTTGTAGATATGATCGATCGGCTCGCATACCTCGAGGCCCCTCCGACAGAACTCCTCGGATATAACAGCTTCTCCTGCGAAGATCTGCACGAGGTCGTAGCTCGCGTCGGTCTTGACGTCGAACGCGCCACAGAGCTCCTGGTCGCGAGCCTCGACTTCTAACAATAGCGGCTTCACCAGAAACGCGCCCGCGAACATGGCCTTGATCATGTCCTTGTAGCGCTTGATCTGTCCGGGCTTCATCCCGCGCTTTACCCCGGCCACATTCGCACCTCCCCCTTCGGAATTCTCATCTCTCAGTGCCGGTTCTCCTCCACGCCGACGTCTTCTGCCGCAATAGCCATGTCGCTCATTGACGAGGTCCTCCGCCTCATCGGTGGCCCGTCGCTCTCGGAGCCGCCCGAGGGAGGCGACCCCGCTGGCCTTGCGAGACGTTCTCTTCCGGAGCTCTGGCAGGCTAAGCAGGCGCCCCTGGTCGCTGAATCATCCTTCGAGATCGCGAACTGCGGCGCCTCGCCCTTGATCTCCTCCTTCTTGACTGCTTTCGGAATCTGCCCCAACAGCAAGCACGCGATGTTGCCCTTGATCATCCCCTCGGTGACCTTGACGTTGCGCCTCTTGGCCAGCTGAATGAGCTCCGCCTTGCTTTGCTTGGCCAAACCTCGAAGCTCCGGATCCCGCACTCGAGCTCCCCTTCGGCTCTGTCCGTTCTGGATCCGCTGTTCGTTGAGAATCGCTTGCATCTCCCGGCAGCCCACGCCTTGGCACTCCAACCCATTGTTCTCCATCTCTTCCTGCAGCTCCACCTTGACCATGGCCTCGAGCGGAAGTAGGCGGCGCGGCACTGGCGGCTCGAATCGACTCTCCATGATCTCTTCCTTGCCATGTCGACGACCGTTGTGAAAAATGATCGCCACTGCCGGGTGCCTGGTCATCGCGATCGCAGCGAACGCTGACTTGAACATCTGCTTCCATGGCACCAGCGCCGCCGTGTTGCAGTGCTTCTTGGCATCTACGTTGGAAACTGCCCACCTGTGAATCCGTGCCAGCACGCTGAGAAGCATCTGAACATGGACGAAATTGCTGATCGCCTGAGACTGCTTGAACCGATCTTGGCTGCATACGGGAGGCCCCATCGTCGCCCAAACGCTTGGTTGTTTCAAATCGTACCCGTCTTGTTTGCCTTGTTTGCTGCTGATCTGGTTTCCGTTCGGGCTCTCCTGGGGCACGTTGAATTCTCGCTCGGAGTGACTCGGATCGCCCCCGTAGGCGTTGAAGCTTAGCTCGCGCTGTTTTGGGTCGCTCTCGAACTGGTTGAAGTTTATCTCGCTGCGACCCGGGTCGCTCTCGAACTTGTTGAAGTCTATCTTGCTCGGGGCCCCCTGTGGCCCCATGGGATGCCTGCTCGAAATATCTCGAGCGCGTCCTGGGGAGGCCCCCAAAGCGCTATGTTGATCAGGGTGGGCCCGGCACTTCTCGATTTCTTTCCACCGGAGCTGCGATGGCGGAAGGAACCTGCTCTCTGTCTGGCTCGGGCTCGCGTCTGGAGCCATTGTGACAGCGCGGGCCGCGTCGAACTGCGACGCGTCGAAACTCGGACGTCCGATCTTCTTGGCCCGGCCGAGCCTGAGGCTGGCGACCCCCAGCTTCCGGAATGTCATCGCACTCTCGCCGGCCCCCACCTCGCGGCCACGAATAGCGCCCAGCTGACCAAGAGCCTGTTGGGACAGCAACGCTGGGACTAAACGCGGCACGATGGAAATCCTCAGTGTGAAATGGCGCCCCTGCACCGCAAGTGGCATCAACGCTCCAATCGTGCTCGTAGTTGGTTTACCCGCTCTGAATATGAAAACCCCTCGGCCGTCAAACACAATCTGCTCGAGGCCCTGCTTGGCGAGCCTCTTCTTCATGTCATCGTGCCAAACTTGGCCTCCGACCGTCTTGGCGCAGCACGAATCCGGCAGCACCTTGCCGCCGCACTGCTGAAGCAGCTCCTCCTTCGTAGCCATTATCACGTTCACCGCATCCGTCATCATCGCTTCACTGATGAAGAGGGTCTGCTCGGCAATCTGCTGCTCCTTATTCTGCCAATTCGTGTAGTTCGCCCAATGCTGGTCGGGGCCGTTATCCTCTTCCTGGCGGTCGTCGACTGTCGTTATGCGTGCCCTCTTCGGCGGCCCAGGGCATCCAGGATCTCCTTCCCAATGTCCAACCCGCTGGCATACTGCACAGTGCGTTCTCGCCTTCAGCTTCTTGATGCGGTCTGAGCCCCCCTTGCCTCCAGCGCTCGCCGAATGGGTGCCCTTACTGCCGCCACTCTTACCTCCAGCCGGCCGATCTCTATGGTGAAATCCTCTGGCCTGCTTGGCGTCTTTCTGCCGATCCTTAGCCCTGGCTAACATCTTCTCCTGCTCCTACACTTCAGCTTCCGCTTCGTTCTCTTCCTCGAGCAACTCCTCTGGCAGGTCATCGCCCTCCACTTATGCCTCGAACGTATCGGAATTATCATCCTCATCGTCGTTTTCCGTCATGTGAGCTCCCCGACGTCTCTGTTTAACTCCAACTTTGCCTGTGGCAAGCGATACTGGCGCGGGCCTCCGGGAGTTGAACTTATCGTGTGCTCGAGCGTCCTTCACGTTTAGCAGCGTCTGCTTCTGCAAAGGCTTGAGCTCATACTTATTCCGGTGAGCGTTGTGCACTCCAGCTTCTCTATCTGGCGGGAGACCCAACCACAACATGAGCAACCAGGCCAGCGCCTGATCTGAGAACTCAATCTGGAGCGTCTTCAGCCTCAAGACCAGCGAATCGAAGCGGTTGATGTAGTTGCGAGCCTCCTCGCCGCTCTCGCGGCGCATCTTGGCCATCACCTTCCCATCATCAAACTTATCCGCCAGGAAATTTAACAACAACACGTGGACCCATTCTGCACTCTGTAACCCCAGCGGGTGGAGGTCCTCCGCATGTACCGATGCATCACCCTGTAACTCTGCATACAGCTCCACGGCCTGCTTCTCTTGGGGCAGGCGTGTGCGGATTCTGAACGCTGCAACTCTCTGGCGGTAATCCTTCATCGTCATCAGCTTGGGGTCGAAAGATGGCGCTTTTATAAACGGCCCACCTCCATTCTGCGCAGCAGCGGGGTCTCTCTCTTCCCCAGCGTCTCTGGGTTCATTCTCCGCCTGCTCCCGCTTGGGGGCCATAGCTTAGAAATACAGCTGACAGGCAATCTCTCGAAATGTTTCTCTGCTGACAGGAAATCAGTCGAAATACACCTCTGCTTACAGTCAATCTGTCGAAGCGGGCAATCCACTGTGGTCGTCCGTGGCTCGACCTGCTCCGCTACCAATGTGAAGATGTGACTTCTGATATCTGCCAAGATGGGCGCGCGATGTTTTCCGTGTGTCGCCTGAAGCTCAAGGGCCCTGGGAGCAATCATGTTTAGGGAGCGATACGGATGAGACGAGGGGCAAACGCTGGGCAGTCCAGCACTCTCGCTTTCACACCCTCCTCCCTTCTCCTTCCTCCTCCTCCTCCTTCCTCCTCCTTCCTCCTCCTCCTCCTCCTCCTCCTCCTCCTCCTCCTCCGCAGCATCATCATCATCATCATCATCATCATCATCATCATCATCATCATCAGCATCATCATCATCATCATCATCATCATCATCATCATCATCAGCATCATCATCCTCATCATCATCATCATCAGCAGCATCATCCTCATTCTCATCCTAATCCTCATCCGCATCATCACCATCACCATCAGCATCAGCATCATCATAATCAGAATCATCATCAGCAGCATCAACATCATCATAATAATAAGATTCAGCATCAGCATCGTCATCATAAGGAGCAGCATCAACATCATCATCATCATCATCAGCAACACCATCATCATCAGCATCATCAGCAACACCATCATCATCATCATCATCATCATCATCATCAACGACATCATCATCATCAGCAGCATCAGCATCAGCATCAGCATCAGCAGCAGCATCCTCATCAGCATCATCAGCATCATCATAATCATCAGCATCATCATCACCATCATCATCAGCAGCATCATCCACATCATCATCATCATCATCATCATCATCATCATCATCATCATCATCCACAGCATGAGCATCATCATAATCAGCAGCACTTGCATCATCAACATCGTCATCATCATCATCATCAGCAGCATCATCATCAGCATCATCATCATCATCAACAGCATCATTATGAGCATCATCAGCACCATCATCATCATCATCAGCATCAACATAATGATCAGCATCATCATCGTCATCAGCAGCAGCATCATCATCATCCTCATCCTCATCCTCATCATCACCATCACCATCAGCATCATCATCATAATCAGTATCATCATCATCTTCATCTTCATCATCATCATCATCATCAGCAGCATCATCATCATCATCATCAGCATCAGCATCAGCATCATAATAATAAGCATCAGCATCATCATCAGCAGCAGCATCATCGTCATCAGCAGCAGCATCAACATCATCATCAGCAGCATTATCTTCATCAGCATCATCATCATCACCATCAACATCATCATCCGCAGCAGCATCATCATCATCAACCGCATCATCATCGTCCTCACTCTCATGTTCATTATCATCCTCATCCTCATCCTCATCCTCCCCCTCCTCCTCCTCCTCCTCCTCTTCCTCCTCCTCCGTCATTGCGCATCGACAACAGGCGTTCTCTCAGCAAACGAACGGGGTTCTAGAGGAATGCCCCTTGTGCCAGGCTGGGTCTAGTCCCGAGCTCTCGACTCCATCGCGGGCTGCTGTAGCAGGGGCGTCTGCCGACAGGTCACGGCCGAGGGCTTCTGTCCCAACCAAAACCGTAGGCCAGAGGGAACGGAATAATTGTTTAAATGGTTCACGCCAGAACAGCAATCCTTCATAATAGCATTGGCTGCGTCGATGCAACGATGAAGCGTCTGCGCCAACGCCCCGCCACTCTAGGCGAGCGAGGGCGACGTCATCTTGGTCGCCGCCTCCCAAAAACGTTCCATCGAAGGGGGCTCCCAGAGATTTTCCGTCTGAGGGTGCTTCGCGTTCCTCTCTGCCGCGCACGCAGCGTGGAGATTTCCTGTCGAACGGCTGCGCCGCGCCTTAGAAAAAAGACAGGAGGAGGGGAGGAGAGAGGTTCACGCAACGCTGCGTTGTGACTTTTGATATCTTGCGCACAGCACGGCAGCATTCGATGACAAGCCCATGGCAAGTTCGAACACAGCGTGGTGCAACACGACATGACCACACGGGACTTAAGCATAGGTGTGTGGGGCAACTCGGTGGCGTAAATCTCACGCCGCGGGCCCCCGGAACTCTTGGCCCAATCCCTGGGGCCAGGACCCGCAGACGGCCCCTGGAGGCTGAAATGCACCCCCATCCATCCCAAACACACATAACACACACACACACACTACAAGACACACTACGCGTTGTCCCCTGCAGCGCGTGCAGGCCCGGGCTAGTGGCGACAACAGGGGGTAAGTGGGGGGCCTTCGGCTCCTCCTCGCCAAGCTTGGACACCTTGTGGGTCAGCAGCTTCGTCAGCAAGGGCAGCTTCGAGGGGAACCTGGCGGACGGCGCGCAAAGGGAGGGGCAGGGGGGGATCATGGAGGGGGAGGAGAGGGGGGATGAGAGAAGGATAAGGAGGCCGAGAGGGTGTTTCCTCCTCCTCCTCCTCCTCCTCCTTCTCCTCCTCCTCCTCCTCCTCCTCCTCCTCCTCCTCCTCCTCCTCCTCGTCCTCCTCCACGCGGAAGGGCCAGGTGGGCGGCAAAACGCGCCACGCGGGCGGAGCGACCAGGCGAATCCCCCACACAGGGCGGACACCTGCACCGCCGCAAAGCCCGGGCGCGCGCGAGATGGGAATTCGCCAGGGCCATCGCCAGCCGCCCTGCAGCTGGACACGGCAACGAGACAGCAGAAAGGGGGGGCAATCGCTCCGCCGCGACTTTTCCACACGCCAAAGAGTTGTCCAGGGCACAGGCACATGGAATCGACAGCGAGCATCGAGCATCGATGAAATGTCCAGGCGAGCATGCATTGTTGTCACGCGAGGCACAGGCACAGGCACAGGCAGAGTTGTCCACGCGAGCATCGATGAAATGGCACAGGCACATGGGCACATGGAATCGACAGCTCCGGTCGGAGCTTCTAGACGACGTCGGGTCTCAGGGTCCTCTAAAACACTCTCCTCATCCCCAGGAGGGGCAGCAGGATGGCGGCGATCGAAGAGCGGGGGATCGTGCCTCCATGGTGCCAGTGCTGCCACGCGTCCTGACTTGCGCTGGGGATATGATGGGACGTGTCGTTGCCCTTCCTGCCCTGCGCGCAAAATCGTCGCGGGCGCTGTGGATAGTGGTCGTTGCTACTGCCGAGCCTGTAGACACGACCATCGTCCTGGAAGGTTCGTTCATTCTGCGCTAAAGTTTTCTCTCGCACGTGGTAAGGAAGCTGTCCGTATTCATCCCATGTAACTCCGAAGAACATCGAATTCAAAACTGGTTGAAAATATACGGCCACACGTTTCTACTGCGAAGGCAAAACAGTTCACACCTCAAGCTGCTGGCTTCCAGAGGCTCGCTATCCCACAACACAGCCTCGTTGCACAAGTGACTCCAGCCTGTCATCGCTGCGGGGACCTCGTTGCGCTGCCACGTCCCCATACATCGCGCCGCCGATGCGAATATCGTACGAATAAGGACTTCACCATCTTCATGGTCCTGGATTCCTGCTGCCGCTGAAACACCACCTCGCTGCCAGCGCTGACCGCGATGTGTTCCTGGCCTCATTGGTCCCCGTGACCTGTGCCACTTTCCTGATCGTCGGGTGAGCACTTCTGCCGAGGTACTGTCGCTATCCGACGCTCGAAAGTCGAGCGACAAAAGGCTTCACTCCGTTTCCTCCTTCTCTTCCACCCACTCCTCGTCCTCCACCTTCTCCTCATCTTCCTTCTCCTTCTCTCCCCCCTCAGGGCCCTCCTCCCCCTCCCCCTCCCCCCCCCTCTTCCTCCTGCTCCTCCTGCTCCTCCACCTCCTCCTCCACCTCCTCCTCCTCCTCCTCCTCCCCGTCATTCTGAAGCGAGGTCTCGCCTTGCGCAGGGGGCGTTCCGACTCATATGAGGACGCGTCCCGCGAAGCACCCGGCGGCGGCACCGCGGGCAGAGCAACACGTGCCGGGGAGGAGCAGGCACTCAAAGGGGAGCCGCGTGGGCGCCAGCTCGGGCTCACGAGCCTCGTGGGCCAGAGGAGGAGGAGGAGGAGGAGGAGGAGGAGGAGGAGGAGGGGGCGGAGGCGGAGGCGGAGGAGGAGGAGGCACTCCTGGAGGACAGAAGCTGGCGCCGCACGCCCCGGGGCAGGCTGGGCAAGCCGGGCACGCCGGGCACGGGTGCGTGGCAGGGCACGCAGGACACGATGGGCAACGGTGCGGGCTGGGGCACCGAGCAAGTTGGGATGCAGCATTGGGAAGCGTATCCGAAAAGCTGGGCCCCCAAAAACGGACAAGGATTCGCTCGAGCGTGAGCAGAGACATCATGGCACTGCCCTCTTCGATACTCCTGCTCGAACAAGTTGCACATGGACACTGTGTTGTGTCCGCTGATCCCCCACTTGCCGAGGGTGAATCCACGTGTGAAATGTTTGGCTGCCCCCCTCCCTCTTTCTCACCGCCTGGGGGTCCAACATCTCATTAGAGAGGTGGGGGTGCTACAAACTCGCCATGGGCCCCTCCAGCCCCTGGAAACAGGAGAAGAAGAAGAAGACGCCGTGCACATCATAGGTGCATTGGAAAATTTGAAACAGCCGTCGGTTGCACACTTCCGACGGCACTGCTGTGAAACACAACGCCAGGCAGAGACGACGGCGGCGGCCAAGAGGAGGACAAGGCGCGAGGAGGAGGAGGAGGAGGAGGAGGAGGAGGAGGCTGAGGAGGAGGATCCTGGATCATGCGGTTCTGGAAGCGGTGTCCCTGGCAAGGAGCCGCTGTTGCTTTGCTCGTCCTGCCACCAATCCGCCGCCGACACACAGCAGCAAGTGTTGTGCAAGCCGTGCCGATGCCCCAAGAAGCTGACAAGGGGGCCCTCTCTGGACGGCTCGGAGACGCCTCAGAAACAGGATCCACCCTTCGGACCCCTCTGCGGCTCTGGAGGAGCCCAGGACACCCTCCGAGGCACCCCCGTGCGCGCTAGTCCGCGCATGTTGGACTGGACGGGGAGGGGCCTGAAGCCAGGCCCTGTCGGCTGCCACCTTTTTCGCGGCCAGGGGCCGCCCCGCGCTTGGACCTTCAGGCCTGTTTAACTAGAGGGCCGAAAATCCACCCCCCGAATAGTCACCCCGACACGCGAAGCCGTTTAGTAAACGCACCCACAGAAGGAATGGAACAAGGCCGGGCTGTTTAGTAAACGCCAATTCTCGGGTCCGGGTGGTTTTTTGTTCCTCCCTCGGTTGAAAACTGTTGGGTTTGAACAGCGGTCGCAAGCTGAAGCCCTGGGGTCCAGAGTTCTGCTGGCCGGGGCCGAAGCTGCGTCCACAAGAGGGCTCGGCGGGCTGAGGCCCGATGAGGGCGTCGGCCAAGCGATGGGGGGGGCGGGGTCGTCCTGTCGGGGGCCCTCGCCGTGGGGGATGGAGCCTCACCGCAGGCCTGCCAAAGGTCCTCTCGGAGGGGCGGCCCCGCCCCGGTTTTCCTCTCTCCCCCCCTGGACCTCTTCCCTCCACGGGCAGTGCGCACCTCCTCCTCCTCCTCCTCCTCCTCCTCCTCCTCCTCCTCCCAGGATCCTCTCCTGTGCATCTCCCCCGCGTCTCTCCTTGTCACCACTTCCTGCGGGGTCAAAAGCCACAGGCGCGCGGAGGTGCGCTCGGGGCGGCCACCAGCAGTTGTCTTTCCACGTAGGCACGATCTTTCTGAGCAAGTACTCCCCGACAGAGTCCTTCCAGCAGCCATCCCTCCCTCCTCTCTCGTCCCTCCTCCCTCTCGCAGCGAGAATGATCGCCGAGCTCCTGTAGAGATCCACGGCAAGAGAGATTGCACAGCACACGGTGAGTGTGTACATGAATCGCATGAAGCTTCAGCGGCCAACGAAAACTCGCATGTATGAAAGAGGGTGTGAGGTAGAGAGGATACTATGCCGTGCTACGCGATGCTACGCTGTGCAATAGTATGCAATGTTGCGCTATGCGATGCCAGCACGCCAGGCTGCTATACTATGATGTGGCAGGCAATGCTATCCTATGCATTGCGTTGTCGCAACATGCTTTGCATTGCGCCCATGCGCCTTGAGCAAGACATGGCTAATGGTGGGCGCGCCAGGTATCTTTCTGCGATGCCTGAAGCCCGTAGTGGGAAGACCTTCGGTTGGAAGACAGAGCAGGGATAGGCAATACGACACGCAAGCGGGTACAACAAGACGGACAAACGGGAGGTGTCCACGAGCACGGCAGGGCAACGGGGCACAGAGGCGGGGCGAGGGATGGGTGGACGGGCGAGCAGCAGCGGCCAGCGGCCAGACAGGGAAGCCGCAGGGGGGGCAGGGGCTGGGCACGGGGAAGCGACGGAGCGCGGGGGGCGCGGGGGGCAGAGGCGGGGGCCAGAGAAGACCGGCCGCTCAGAACTCAGACTTGCTCGAACATCTTACAGGCATGTGCCCGCGGGCTGGTGAGAAAAGCGTGGAGAGTCAGACGCGCAACCACCTGGGCTCCACCTGGGCTCGACCTGGGCTCCAACACCAAAACCCCATTTTCTCGAATTGAGGGTCTGTGGTCCGACTGCGGCAGTACTGCAACTGTGAGCCCTGGTGTAAGCCCATGTTGCGTCAAGGGCGTGGTCCGGCATAGAGGAGCTGTGCAACAGGATGCCCAGAACAGTGCGCCAAAGTATGCGACATAGCTACAGATCTACGGCGTACGTCATTGACTCCTCCTTTGCCTTCTCCCTAACCTCTCAATCCTCCCTCTCACTCATTACCATCATCCTCGACTTATGCCTCCTGAGCCTCCCCATCTTCCTCCAACCCCTCCGCCTCCTCAACTTTTCCCCTCCCTCTTCCTCTATATCTTCCTCCTCATCCCCAACTACCCCGTTTTCGTCCTCCCTAAACTTACAAACATGCTCGTACCCACACTGATACCGACGGAGATACTCCTATTCATACTCGCACTCGCATTCAACTCACTAGCCTCATCCACATACTCACACTCATCGCCATGTTCATCCAGCTCATCCCATCCGCCTTCCTCTCCTGCTCTTCCACCTCATCCTCCACACCACACCACCACACCCCAGCCCCAACCAACGTCCTCCTTACCATTCATCTTCATTCCTGTGCCCTCATAAGGAGGAACATCGCCAGGAAAGGGGTGGAGGAGGGTGAAGAGCAGGAGGAGGAGGAGGAAGGTAAGGAAGTGAGAGAAGGGAGAGGAAGTGGGGCAGGAGGACAGCGTGCGATTCCCCAAACGCCCTCTCCTCCTGCACCGACCGCCAGAAACCGCCGAAAATCGGCAGAAAGCCCGGATAAGCTGCCAGAGCCTCATCATAACCACCATCACCCTCCTCCTCCTCCTCCTCCTCCTCCTCCTCCTCCTCCTCTGACCTGGTCGTTGGGCTGGAGCCGCGTCCTTGGTCTCTCTCCTGTGGAGGGCGGCCTTGAAGAGCCGCATCAAGTTCGGCTCGAAAGCCTGGCGACGAGGCAGCCCCTGGTCACCCGCTAATCCGTCCTGCTGCTCCTCCTCCTCCTCCTCCTGACTCCTGTCCACTCCTCCTCCTCCTCCTCCTCCTCCTCCTCCTCCTCCTCCTCCTCCTCCTCCTCCTCCTCCCGCCTCCTCCTCCTCCCGCCTCCTGCTCCTCCTGCCTGCCTCCTGCCTCCTGCCTCCTGCCTCCTCTGTTATCCTCCTCCTCCTCCTCGTCCTCCTCCAGCCCAGCGGGCGAAGGGCCCAGGAGGGGTGACTCTGACCCCCAGGGCGGAGGGCGAGGACGACCACATGGACGAGGACAAGGAGGGCGAGGGCGAGGAGGTTCGTCGCCGCCGCCGCGGCGGCCGCCGCCGACGAGGCAAGCACACGGACAAAGTGTGGAGCTCCAAAGACAAGAACCTCGCGGACCTCCTCTTGACGATGGCGAAGTTGATGTTGCAAACGTCCCACCGCTCCAGGATGGCGACGGCGGCCACGATCGACACGATCGTCTTCCCGACCACGCACAAGGTGATCATCGGCGTGGGCGACGGGGTCGAGGCGTTCCGCAACAAGGTGGAGAGCCTCCGCGGGGCGTCCGACGCGAAGAAGGCTCTGCAGGAGCTGGGGGCCCCCACCGCGGGCCTGGTGATCGACTTCCTGGAGGCGCTCGTGGCGTGCGACATCGGCGGGAAGATGAAAACGGCCATCGGCGAGTACCTTCAGAAGGTGAACTCGGGCGGCGAGGGCGAGGACGTGATCTCCAAGGAGGACATCGAGACGGACGTCTCGCGGATCAGGCTGGAGAAGTGCTACAAGTCGACGGAGACCAAGCTCATCATCGCCATGCGGACGTGGAGCCTCCGCAAGGTGGTTCTCACGTCCATCCGCAACGAGGGCGTGGGCGTGGTCCACACGGGCATCGCGCCGCCTGGGTGGCTGGAGGAGGAGTTGTCGTGCTGGGTCGAGACACTGAGCAAGTGAGTGCCAGGCGGAGAGTGCAGCCCAATTTCAGTCAGCCCGTGCAGTTTGTGCGATCTCGTTCCCCTCCTCTGCTCGGCCGCACTCCCGTGCCCATGCGCGACCGTTCGGCCGAGCGCGCCCGCAGCAGCAGCTCGTCGGGGCCCCCATCGACCCAGCCGCCCCCCACTGTGTAGCCATCCCGGGGACATGCATACGGTTTGGTCGGTCACACCGGTTCAAGCTTCGTGTAGCCAGCCCGATGATGACGCAGAGATGGACGCAGCTAGAGCACTGGGATTGGAATGAACTCAGATAAGGTAGAGTTGCAGTCTCCGCTTAGGCCGCCTGGCGCCGCTTGAGCGTGGAGGAGCACGCCGCAGGTTGCGAGCTTTAGGGGCGTCCCCCTAGCCACAGGCTTACCAGCAGATGGCACGAGTGGCAGCAATGCACACTTCTTCTCTGTCCGCCAGAGTGCTGACCAGTTCCAGAGCCTAGATGTGGTCGTATATCTAAACTCCAGTTTCCCAAGTATTAATAACCCCTCCCTATCTCACCCCCAGATGTGTCGGTAGGACGGGCTGGGCATTTCGACTGAGACTGAAGCTTGAAATTGGCAACATCTTCACTGATGGAGGGCGGGCCATTTTGAGCATGTGGTTCTCACCTTAGCGCCGCGCACGTTCGTCTCGAAAGTGTGCAACATCTTCAAAGATAGAGGGCGGCTGGCCTTTCAAAATGTGGCTCTCTCCTTAGCGCCGCGCACTTTCGGTTTAAAACTCGCAACAGCCTAAAGGATGGACAGGAGCTCCTCTTTAAAAACGAGGCTCTCACCTTGGCACCGCGCACACTGGTTGAAGTACAAGGAATGCTAGTATGTCACGATTTGGGGTTGTCAAAACGCGACAGTCATGTTGATTCGCTGTGTTGAACTCTCCCTCCTCCTCCTCCTCCTCCTCCTTCTCCTCCTGCTCTTCCTCTTCCTCCTCATCGTCCTTCTCCTCTCCTCCTCCTCCTCCTCTCCATCCTCTTCCTCCTGGTAATCCTCCTCCTCCCCCTCCTCCCCCTCCTCCTCCTCCTCCTCCTCCTCCTCCTCCTCCTCCTCCTCCCCTCCTCACCCTCATCACCACCATCGTAACCATAGTCCTAGTATTCATCCCCGTCACCACCAGTATTCGAGATCACCATCACGATCATAATCGCGTCAACATCATGTTGATGCTGTTCCTCCTATCCATCACCCTCCCCTCTTCATCATCAGTATCATCGTCATCCTAGTTTCCATCGTCCCCTCGCCCCCTCGTCACCATCATAATCGTCATCCTAGTTTCCATCACCACCATCATCATCACCGCCCGCATGATCAGAGTCATAATAGTAAGCAGCATCATCATCAACATGATCATCATCACCATCGCCATTGGCGTCAACATCATCACCGTCATTATTAGCCTAAGCATCCCCGTCGTCCACATCGTCGTCCAAATCGTGATCATCATCATCATCACCACCATCATCAACATCGCCATCATCATCAGCAGCAGCAGCATCATCATAATTATCACCACCGTCGTCGTCGTCGTCGTCGTCGTCATTGTCATCGTCATCATCATCATCATCAGCATCATCCAAATCATCCCCCTCCTCCTCATCATTGTGTCTTTCCTCCGCGTCATCATAGTTCGCACTTTCAGAAATCTCCAGCGCATCCGAAACCATCGAACACATATGGCATCACACGCACTCGAAAATAAGGCCATCATCAATCTCTTTCGCCCCCTCCATCTCCTTCTATCATTTCTAATACGGGCACTGTTGACTCATGGCCAGAAATGTTTGGGTGTGGGTGTGGGTTCAAGTTTGGGTTTGGGTTTGGATTTGGTGCTGCCCTCCAATTGGCCGATGGAAATCAGACCTCAATCTTATTGGGGTTCTACGTATTGGGATCCGATCGGATTTCTATTGGACCCTAACATCTGAATCCTATTGGAATCCTAAGAAGATCCAATTGGAATCCCATTGGACTCTTCATATTAGAACCCTAATGGAACCCCGTTGGAATCCTATGATAATCCAAATGGAATCCGGCTGGAATCCTTCATGTCCGAATCCAGTTGGAATACTATTTGAATCCTATTAGACTTCTTCCTATTGGAATTATGATTCGATTGGAATCCAAAGGTGCCGGCCGCAGGCGAAATGTTAACAATGCGTTATTTGCATCGGATTTGGGTCCTTAGCAGAAGCACTGGCCGTGCGATGTGCGCGCGATGCGCTCGCTGCGCGGTGCGCGCGCGTCCTCTGAGGAGTCCAACCAGCGAGCCGACCAGCATGCTGAAACCCACCTCGGGCCTGTCGGAGGTCTCGTGGCTCTCTGGCTCGAGGGCGCCTTGAGCAAACTCCAAGGCTGTGACGACGGCGCTCGGCTGCCCGAGGCCGAGGCTGCTCGCGCCCGCGCGCCCCTCGACGGCGGCCTGCACCCTGGCCAGGCTGTAGCGATGGGCACGCACGCCCCGGCAGCGGGCTCCCGTCTGCCACCGCCATCCACCGCCTGCGACCTGGGCCACCGCCGCGGGAGACGTCTCCACCGCCGCTGCGGCGGCGCTCCGGCGCGACGAGGGAAGTTGCGGGCGTGGGCGCGCGCGGGCACTGAACAAGCGCGCGGGCACTGAACGTTGAGCAGGGACAGACCGTCCCGGCATTAATATAGGCCTACCCCGCAATGATCTTGGAACCCAAAAGTGTTCTGAGAACGAAAACAAGGTTCTTAGAATATCAAGCCGAGGTGTTAGAATCAGACAGCCCCAGCCAGAAAGGTTCTAAGAACATTTCGCGCAGACCACAAAGGGTTCTTGGAACACTCTTTGGTGGGCCTATAGGCAAGCCAGTCGCGGGCGTGGGCGCACGCGGGCACTGAACTCAACAGGCGTGGCGCGCGCCAGCAAGAGACGGGGTCCTCTCGCTTGCGAGACTCGTCGCGAGCCTCGAGCAGCCTCAAGAGTCAAGGAGTAGGAGGAGGAGGAGGAGGAGGAGGAGCCCTGAGGAGGCGCGCGGGGGCACTGAACTGAACAGGCGTGGCGCGCGGGTCGGCGTGCGCGCGCGAGCCGAGGCGGCCGCATGGCCGCACGGCCACCCCCGCCCGGGGCGGCCGCGAGCGCAGGAGCCGAACCGGCCGCCGACGCGGCGAGGACCGCCGCCGTGGCGGGGCAGACGCGGCAGCAGAGCCCGGGCAGCGCGCGAGGAGACGGCACCCCGGCGGGCGGGGCGCGGGAGCCCGCCAGCGACTGCCAGCGGTCCGCCGGCAGCGGGCCGCCGGGGCGCCTCGGGAGCGCCCTGGCGTCGGCACCTGCTGCTCGGAGACACTGCGCAGAGAGCACGACGCAGAGAAGAAGAAGAAGAAGAAGAAGAAGAAGCCCGCTGGAACGCCCTGGGGAGCACAGCCGGGAGCGCCGCGGGAGCGCCCTGGAGCGCCGCGGGAGCGCCCGGGGGAGGTTCACGTTCTGTTTTACGTCGTGCTTTTTTGCGTAGTGCTTTTGCCTAGTGCTTTTACGTGAGGTTTTTGCGTAGTGTCTACTTCACCTTTAAGATATTCTAGTTCGCCCTGAAGAATGTCATCCCACCCTCAAGCAAAACGGTGAGAGGGTAGGAGGAAGGGAGAGGTTGGAGGTGGGAGGCAGGAAGGAGGTGGAAGCAGGATCGACGCTTCTCAGTCGACAAGCCAGCCAGCCAGCCAGCCAGCTGTTCACTCACTCACATACTCGCTCGGCGCAGGCGGTCATAGCGTGCAAGATGGCCCAAGATGGCTCCAAGATGGCCCCAGACAGCCCAAGGTGGCTTCCAGGATCGCCAAAAGCAGCCCAGGATAGCTCAGGAAGCCTCCAACATGCCTCCAGGCGGACCGAACACCGATCCAAGACGTCTCCAGGTGGCCACGGAGCCTCCAAAGGACGGCTTCGAGAGGTCAAAACCCTGCCCAAACGCTTCCAACATCTTAAGAAAATCAAGCAATGCGCTGTGCATTCTCGCCGTTCCGTTTCTGGCTAGCTTTTGAAGCCACAGGATGGCTCCAGTGTCTCCCAAGAGAGCCCGAAGAGGAGCCCAAGAAGGCCCAAAGCCAAAGACGGCCCCAAGGACGCCCAAGAGCGCCACAAGAGCGCCCCGTGAAGTCATGGTTTGTCCCCCGACGGGGGGGGGGGGCGTAATGTGGGGGGGCGTAATATATGCCGCTCCCTTTCGATCAAAGCCCAAACCCTTGAAAACCCGTTGGTTGTTGATAGAGGTTCGCATATCTGTGACATCATTGGGAGGCGGGTGGGCCAAGATGGACGGGCCTCCGAGATCGCGCAGGATAGCCAAAGATGACTCAACATAGCCTCCACCATGCTTCCAAGAGGCCACAAGACAGCCCTAAGGCGGCTCCAAGTGGCTACAGAGCCTACGAAAGACGCGCACGACAAACAAAAAATACGAACATCAAGGAAAAGCAATGACTTTGGCATTCTCGTCGTTTCGCTTGCGATTGGTATTTGAAGCTTCCAGGCGCATCCAATATCGCCCAAGAGGGCCCCAGGAGAGGGCTCCAAGACTGTCCATAAGAGCCCCCAAGAGTGCCCCAAGAGCGGCCCAAAAGGACCCCAAGAGTCCAAGAGAGAATTCGTCGGCATCCGATGGGGCGAGGTAATGTACGCCGCCCCCTTTAACGTGTTTCGGTGTGGCGGTTGCCCTCCTCTTTGTTCCGATGCTCTCTCATACACTTCCCTGATCAAGACAGACAAGTGGTCTGGGCACCGCTTCTGGATGGACTGGCAGGGATGCGCGAAGCGTCAATAAATTCTGCAACCGTCCAGAAATGCACGCGGCGCTGAAGCGAGAGCCACCTTAAAGAAACTGTCCGCCCTCCATTTGCACATCTGCTGATTACTTGTACGACGAATGTGAGCGGTGCGCAGCAATGAAGCGAGAACGAAATTCTTAAAACGACCTACATACCACCCGTGTAGCTGCTGTACAGCTGTTATGCCGAGTGCGCGCTGCGTCAAAGCGAGCCCACATATTGAAAGCAACCCATCCTCCTGCGGTGGCACTTGTACGGCGAATGTACTCGGTACTCTGGCAAGAACCAAACTTTGAACACGACCCGCTCCTCAGCCGTGAAACTGTTGGGAAATACCAAACTCCACAATCTCAAGTGACGAAAACCCAGCAGCGCAACGCCAGGCGTACCCTACCGACGCGTCTGGGAGGGCGACGAGGGACTGCGTCCAAGGAAGAGAGGTAGAACGGGAGGGGGGCCAGGAGTTAACCCAGGATGCATTAACGATGCTGGAATACATCCTTCCGTCCCAAGTCACTTTTCTTCTTGCATCCTGTGCTGAAAGAAATTATCCCTGCGCTCCCCAGAAACAGCGCCCCTGTGAAAGACGAGCGCCCCAAGTGGCCTCTCATTCCAGGGGCAGCCCATTATGTGAAGAAGAACGGCCCTCCTCCTCGTCCTCGTCCTCGTCATCCTCCTCGTCATCCTCCTCCTCCTCCTCCTCCTGCTCCCCCTCCTCCGATCCCAAGCTTCTAGGTCCAAGACATGTCCGAACAAGCATGGGACGTAGTATCTCAAGAAGTGCCCAGAGGGAGTCCCGATTTGAAAGGACTCGGCTTCCGCCCGCGCATGCGGTGCACAACGCTGAAACTTTGCGGCAAAAGCCTGATCTTGAAAACGAACCGGCCTCCGCCCGTTCAGCAGTTCGACACGTTTCCGACGAGCGTGCGCGGCACCATGGCGAGAACTGCATGCTAAAAAGGGCCCGCCCTCCATCAGCGTAACTGCTGGGAGCTCTTACGACGAACGTGCGCGGCGCCAAAACGAGTCGCAGAGCCAGAGCCACTCGCCCTCCGCCTGCGAACATGCTGAGCACTCTCAGGGCGGTGCGCGCAGCTCTCAGGCGAGAGCCAGCTCCTGAGAATGGCCCCGCCCTGCACCCGTGCAGCCGCTGGCAAGGTCAGGCTCCAGGACCACGAAGCGGAGAGGACGTGTCAGTCGAATTGCCCAACCTGGCCCGCCTTGCCGACACGCCTGGTGGCGCGACGAGAAAGAATTACTGTTCAAGATGGAGAATGGAGGGTGAAGTACACAATTCCAGGACGAGGAGGAGGAGGAGGAGAAAGAGGAGGAGGAGAAAGAGGAGAGGGGGGGGGTCCGCACTTGTCCTCCACGCCGGCCCGCAGCGTGGCCGGCCCCAGCGGATTTTCGGATTTCAAACCCTGGTGGACGAGTCCTGGCGAGGGAAGCAGCAGACGGAAAGTGAACTAGATGATAAAGCAGCCTACCTAACACCACGAAGATGCTCAGCCAAGCTGATGCGCCGTGTCCGCAATTTGACTGATGCCTCACTGGCTTCACTGATACCCAGAGACTCAAAAGTCACCTCTTCGAACAGAAGCTTGCCCACGGCACAGATTCGGGAACACAAACTCGCCCAGCCGCTAACGCAGCAGCGGTCGAAGATGCGCCGCCAAGGGCCATCCAGAACGACGTCCATAATACGAGCACGGCTCTCTCCAGGCCTACGCGCACCCACAAGGTCCATGCTCTCCCAGCGCGCCCTTCTCGATGTCCACCTTCGAACCCGCCGACGACCTCCAGAACGCTGCGTCCTTCGAGTTCGTCCCGCGGTAGCTCGAGTGCAAGACTCCCAACTCGGGCCTCCTGCTGCTGCCTGGCGCCACACGGCGCCCAGCGTGTCCACGAAGGTGTTCTCCCACTGGGTACGTTGAGACCAACCGCGACTGTGGTGCAGAGGCTCCTCCTCCTGCACCACGTCCTGGAACCGTCTGCCTGCCTGCACGGTCGTGCGGCGCCCCGCCGGGCGACTGTCTCGTGCGTCTCGCCATCTTTCTTCGGGCAGCAGCCCGCCCGCATCGTGCCGGAACTCCCTCGTATGGTTGCCCGCTTCCGGGCCACTGACAGACTCACGCATGGCCTGCATGGTTCGCGTTGCTTCATGGAGGGCGCCAAAAATCTTCTCCAAGATCAGTTTGTGGCCTGCCCGAACAAACAGCGTCCTTGCCATCATCGTCGTTGTCCACATCGAACGTTTCATCGTCATGCTTGCCAGGCTGCCGCGAAGTCCCGCTATGCGTCGTAGCATGCCGCCCTCTGCTTGGTGAAGACGTTGCGCAATCGTGGCATTGACTGCCCAGCCCTCGCAGCCGTGCATCATGATCGATTGGATGTGCGTGTAGCACCCCTGCAGACGTTCCGAGTCGCTCAAGTTTCGCTTCCGAAGCTCCTTGTCGGCCCACCACGCCCTCGTCGCCGCGGCAATTCTTGAGCCCATCTGCATGTGAACGTCCCTCTGGTCATCGATCTCCTTCAGGGCCTCCACGAAGACCTCAAAGCCTTTGCTGACACCAGGCAAATAACAGCCGCATCTGCAAACAATGCTCAACCTGACCGCCACTGCGTGTCTGCTGCTCGGTGTGGGCAGGCGCCCAAATTACAGTCCAGCGCTATTGGCCAGGCCACTCCCGCAGAACTATTGGCATCGTGTCGCACCCGCCTGCCCAGCACTGCCGGATCCCGATCCCCTGCAGCAGGACACAATAATTTTCACCCTGCACCTCTTGGACAAAATTGCAACTGCCTCCTCGATGTGGCCCGCACTGAGTTTCCCCAGGTCCCGGGTCATGGGAGGACTGCCGCGGGGGAGGCGGGGAGGCGAGGGAGGCGGGGAGGGCCCCACCACCACCCCGCGCTGCGACGGGCGCCGCGCCAGCCGGCCTTCTCGTACGCCGACGCGATCGAATGGTCCTTGCCGCCGGCGCGAACGGCACGCAGGGAAGAAACGGCTGCAGCAGCAACAACAGCAGGGTAACAACGACGACGACGACGACCACGACGACGACGACGACGACGACGACGACGGGGAAGAAGGGAGGCTTGCAGGCCTCTTGACACGTGTTTGGGCTCTCCTGGGGCCCTCCTGGGCCTTCGTGGGATCTCGTGAGGCCGTCTCGGGCTGTCTTGGGAGCCGCTTGGGGACATCTGGGGCACTCGTGGATGCTCTCTTGGGAGACTCGAGGGGCCCAGCGAAGTCCCTCTGTGATAAGACCCCCTCAGAGACGAAAAACAGAGACGGTCAAGCCTTTGCCATTTCCTGAGCCCTCTCGGGTACATGCAGAGGTGCCCCCTGTGGAGCGCCCCCTGAGGCCAGATTGGGAGCGTCTTGGAGCCCTGTTGGACACCGCTGAAACTGGTTTGGGCATCTGGGGCCCTATGGAAGCCTTTTGTGCAACACCTTCGGGCTGTCTTGGCGGGGAGTTGCTTCGACAGTCCTGGGGCCGTCGAAGGCGCCTCGTGGAACGCTCGCAGGGTCCGTCTGGAACGCTCGCCGCGCTGCTCGCAGCTCCCACAAGCCTCACACGCGGTGTGCTCGAATCTCACACAGCTCTCACACGCGGTGTGTCGCAGAATTGCACAACAACCGTCGGGATCCAACTTCGCCTCCCACATCTCGTTGAGACGCGCCAGGGCCCGCTGCCACTGCTCGCCCTTCTCGCGCACTCCGCTTCCAGCGCTGCAGCCGGGCCAATTGGGCCTCACACCGCGCTGAACAGCGGCAGAGCCTGCTGCTGTTGTTTCAAGTCCCCAAACGCCACGGAAATCCAAGAAGGTCGCAAAAACCTCTCGTGCTGCCGTCGACACTGCGACCGCGCGCCTCGGGAGGGCTCCCTGTCTCCGACCGGGGGGAAGCTGCATCCCCCCAGATCAAAAACGCACAGCTTTCTCGCAAGCGCTCGCCCCAGCGTCACAGTACAGCTGGTGGGTCGTGCGCGGTTGCTCGCACGCGAGTGGAAAGCGCAAAAGGCACGCCGCGAGTTCGCCTTCTCGCACGCCGTGATCACCTGGACGTTGGAGAGCTCCGGAAGGCGCGAAAATACTACCCATGTTGCGGCCAGTACACAGGGACGGGGCCTACCAGGAGAGCTCCCCTGCTCGGATCATGACGCAACCAACCTCCAGGGTCAAGACAATTGGATTTCTCGCATGCGTTGACCCAAACGTTAGGGATGTCGCCGCATGTCGCCATCGAGCTGCAAACTCGTCTCGCACAGCTCGCTGAGCAACGATACAGCCTTTTGCCGCACTCGTATTTCTCACACGCGCTGATGCAAGCAGCAGTGTAGCTGACTAGAGTGGACCTGTGGGTAAACTGCACAGCAGGCAGACGGGGATACATCAACGGGAGAGTAAACAGCAGTGGGAATGCGAGTGGAAAGCGCGCGAATAGAGTGTATCTTCGGGCAGACATCCCCATGATCTGAATCGGAATCGTCTGCCGATCGCCCTCCTTTCACCTGGCTCGTCTTTTAGCTATACTCGTCCTCCCCCTCCTTCTCCTCCTGCTCCTCCTCACTCCGCATCTCCTTACCGCTCCCCCCTCTTCCTCCTCCCCCTCCTCCTCCTCCTCCTCCTTCTCATCCTTACCCCTTTCCTTTACAAATAACTCCTTCCTGTCGAACCCCCAGACGTGTCGGTGGGACGGGCCGGGCGTTTCGTCCGAGACTTCCTCAACATGTATGGTCCTGTAGCTTGAAAGTTGCAACAGTTTCATGGGTGGAAGGGGGTGATTTTCACAATGTGGCTCACGCCTCAACGACGCGTACATTCGTTTGAAATGTTTGCAGCATTTTCCCAGTTGAAGTGGGGTGTCAAAATGTGGCTCTCGCCCTAGCGCCGCGCACATTCGTCGCAAAAGTTTGCCACAGCAACATGGATGGAGGGAGGTCTTTTCAAATTGTGGCAATCGCAATCGCCTTAGCGCCACGCACATCCTCGAGAGTTGCAACAGGAGGCAGTACGTTTTCAATATGTGCCTCTCGCTTCAGCGCCGCGCACATTCGTCGTAGAAGTTTGCCACAGCTTCACGGTTGAAGGTGAGGAGGTCAAAATGGCCTCTCGCCCTAGCGCCGCGCTCATTCATTTTCAAAGTTTGCAACAGTTCCACGGTTGGATGGCGGTTCCTTTTCAAAATGTGGCTCTCGCCTCAGCACCGCGCACATTCGATTCAAATGTTGCAACAGTTTGGCGGATGGAGGGGACCGTTTTGAAAATGTGTACCTCTTGTTGTAGCGTCGCGCACATTCGTCTTACTTTCAAGTTTGCAACTACTTCGCGTATGGAGGGCGGCTCTTTTTCAAAATGTAGCTCTCCCCTTAGCGCCGCGTAGACTCGACTGAAACATGTGCAACAGTCTCGTGGATTGTGGGGGGGCGTGTCCAAAATGTGGCTCTCACCCTAGCGCTCCGAACATTCGTCTCAGTTCGCAGCAATTGAAAGGATGGAGGGGTCTAAATGGTGATCTCGCCTTAGCGCCGCGCTCATTCGTTTCAAACGCTTGCGCTAGCTTAACGGATGGAGAGTGGTTCATTTTCAAAGTGGGGCTCTCGCGTTAGCGCCGCGAACATTCGTCTCAAACTCTTGCTACAGTTTCAAGGATGGAGCACTGGTCGTTTCCCAAATGGGGCTCCCGCCACAGCGCCGCGCGCGCGCGTTCGGTCTTGAATACAACATTTAACAGGATGGAAAACGACTCTTCTACAACATGGAACTCTCGCCTGAGACGTCGCTAAGCTCGAAGACCCGGAACTTCGACGCGAGTAGTGCTGAACGGATCCATGGCGGCTCCTTTTCAAAATGGAGCTGTAGCGTGAGACTCCCTCGAAGTTCATTCATGACCACGAGCGCAAGCTGGTGCAACAGTCACACGGGTGAGGGAGGGCGGTCCTTCTTCGAAAAGATCTCGCTGGACACCTCGCTGAACTGAATTATCATTATCTTTGGCGATCCTGATTTAAGATACAAGGGTGTTTCTTTTCAAAGCGGGGCCCTCGCCAAAATGGTAGACCGACCCAACTGTGCTTGTCTTTCAAGGGGGGCGCGTCTTCTAGTGGGAATGGACGTGAGACGTGAGGGTGCGTCGCAGCATAATTCATCCATCTTTGTTTTCCTCTGCTCCTCCTCTTCCCTCTTCCATCCCTCTTCCTGATGAATAACTCTTCCTGTCGCCCCCCAGACGTGTCGGTAGACCGGGCTCGGGGCTTCGCCTGAGACTTCCTCACCATCTGTGACCCTGCGGCTTGAAATTTGCAACAGCTTCAAGGATGGAGGGCGAGTCGTTTCCAAAATGTCGGCTCTCGCCTTAGCGTCGCGCACATTCATCATAGCATTGTGCAACAGCTTTAAGAATGGAGCGCGGGTGGCTTCCAAAATGTGTCTCCCGCCCTAGCGCCACGCACATTCGTCTTAAAAGTTTGCAGCAGCTTCAAGGATGGAGGCGGGCCATGTTCAAAATGTGGCTCTCGCTTGAACGCCGCGCACATTCGTTTCAAATTCGGCAACAAGTTCACTGATGGAGAGCGGGCGGTTTTCAAAATGTGGCTCTCGCCTTAAAGCCGCGCGCATTCGCCTTAAATGTGTGCCCCAGCTTCACGGATGGAGGGCGGCTCCTTTTCAAAATGTTCCTCTCGCCTTGGCGCCGCGCACATTCTCCTTAAAACGTTGCAGCAGTTTCAAAGGTTTGTATGTGTGAAGTCCCAGGGATTGCTTTCTGGCGCAATTTACGACTGTCAGGACGCAGCCGTCACGTTGATTCCATGTGTTGTAGTCTCGGGAACGGCGTTCTGGCACGATTTGAGGTTGCCAGGTAGCATAGGTCATGTTGCCTTGCAGCGCAAAAGTCCAAATAATGGTGTTTCGGCACGATTGGGGATTCTAAGATGGTTGTCTTCGATGGGGCACTTCCCGCAATGAAAATTACTGTAGCACCTGTCGAAGAGAGCTTGGAGGGAGGATGCATTGCAACATCGTTATTACGTCTTGGACTTCCACTGGTCCTCCTCTCCTCCTCTTCCTTCTCCTCCTCTTCCTTCTCCTCCTCCTCCTCATCATCATCAGCATCTTCATCATCATCATCATCAGCAGCAGCAGCATCACCATCAGAATATCATCATCAGCATCATCATCATCATCATCATCATCGCCATCATCGTCATCATCACCATCATCACCATCATCACCATCATCATCATCCTCCTCCTCCTCATCATCATCATCAGCATCGTCATCATCATCATCAGCAGCAGCATCACCATCAGCATATCATCATCACCAGCATCATCATCATCAGCATCATCAACATCACCAGCATCATCAGCACTATCATAATCATCACCATCATCATCATCATCATCATCATCATCATCATCATCATCATTATCATCATCAGCATCATCAGCATCATCAGCATCATCATCATCTGCATCATTATCATCCTCAGCATCATCATAATCATAATCATCATCATCAGCATCATCATCATCAGCATTATCATCATCAGCAGCATCAGCATCATCCTCAGCAGCATCATCATCATCAGCATCATCATTAGCATCAGCATCAGCATCATCAGCATCACCATCATCATCATCAGCATCATCATCATCATTATCATCGTCATCATCATAACAATTATCATCAGCACCATCACGATCATCATCGTCAGCATAATCAGCATCACCATCATTACCATTAGCAGCAGCAATCATCAGCATCACCAGCATCAGCATCAGCATCGTCATAATCATCATCATCATCACCATCACCATCACCATCACCATCGCCATCACCATCACCATCATCATCATCATCATCATCATCATCATCATCATCATCATCATCATCATCGTCATCGTCATCATCATCACCATCACCATCATCATCATCAGCATCGTCATCAGCATCATCAGCATCATTAGCATCATCATCATTAGCATCATCATCATCATCATCATCATCATCATCATCATCATCATCATCATCATCATCATCGTCATCATACATAGTTCCCTCCTCCTCTTTCTCATCATCCTCCTCCTTATCCATCTCCTCCTCCTCCTCCTCCTTCCCCCTCCGCCAGGGGAGGCGCTTGGGCTGCTTCGCTGCATTCAGCGAGCTCGCTGCCTCCTTCCCATTGCATGCACGCCGTCCAACGCAGACGCATCTGGCTGAGGCGCGCTCTAGTATGGCGCGAGACGTCCTCTGCACCAAAGCTGGTGCTGTTCTCCCTCTACACGTCCAGGGCCTCGAAGAGAGAGCACCGCAGGCGACCGCATTATTTGGCACGCCTGCAGGCTCGTTCTGCGAGCCATGCTGGGGATGCCTGGCATACCGATTGGGAGCAGCATAGGGTCTGCTTCTTGTTGAGGTTGTCGGGCCCCTCTTGGTGCCTTATGGGACTGACTGGAGGTAATGAGGCTGCCGTGGACCCTCCTGGGCCAATGAAGACAAGTCAAAAGACGCGATTGATCATCCGTTGGCTCCGAGGAGTCATCCGAGGGCCTCCCCGCAGCCTGCTAGGGCGTGGCGTAAGGCTTCGAGCTGCCTGGGGGCAAGAAACGCCTGCAGCGCGTGTCGGGCCGTCTTGGGGGCGGCATGGGCGGGGTGCGAAGCTGTCGTGGGGACCGGCCTGCGCAGTGCTGGGCCGACTGGGTGCCACTGGGGCGCGGGGAGGTGTCGGTGCCCAGGCGCCCTGGCACGCGGCACGCGCAGCACTGAGCACACGACGGCCACGGAGGGCTGCTCGACTCCCAGGATGCAAGAACGACTCGCGCCCAGACCCAGAGGGAGGAGGAATGGCGAGGGGCACAACGATGAAGGCGCTACAGGTGAGAGTGCGAGTTGTCGGATCACGAGCGGGGTTTCCGTTCAAGCGGAGGCGCCCATCCGACGACACACATCCATAGCCCCGCACCCTGGAACTCAACCCCGAGAGATCTGGGCGTCGCATGGCATAGGTAGGGGTGCTAGTCCACTCATGACC
Source organism: Prorocentrum cordatum (assembly GCA_963575745.1). NCBI lineage: Eukaryota > Dinophyceae > Prorocentrales > Prorocentraceae > Prorocentrum > Prorocentrum cordatum. The sequence continues at coordinate 72,254 of CAUYUJ010001345.1, forward strand.
TTACATCTCGCCAAACAGCGCCAGGATCCGCTGCCACTGCTCGCCTTTCTCGCACGCGCCCACCCCGAGGCTGTAGCTGAACGCCCCTGGGACCGCACCCGACACGCACGGGGGGCTCCAGGGGCTCTCTCTGGCCATCTGGGAAGCCTCTTGGCAGGAAAATCTCAAACATCTGAATGTAAGCGTTTTCCCAACTATCATGTGGTGTTGGGTCCTCGTTTTGAAGAGACAGCGCCCCGCGTCTCCC
>CAUYUJ010001345.1:77500-102351 GCA_963575745.1 Prorocentrum cordatum
ATCGACGCGAATCTACGCTAAATCTACGCTAGATCGACGCTAATCGACGCTAAATCGGACGCTCATCGACGCTACTTCGACGCTAAATCGGCGCTCCCTCATCGACTCCCAAACGCTAATCGACGCCGCTACTCGACGCTGAAAACGGAATTGAGGGGGGTACACCAGGCTCCCATGACCTGCTACCGAAGAGGAGGGAGGAGGAAGAATGGAACGAGCGAGGAGCCGCTCGGGGGCCGGACTCGGCGCATCCTTGGGCCCGCCTTCTCGGTGCCCCGTTCGGCTCCCAGGGCCCTGTGGCCCTCTCGGGCCAGCTTGGGGTCGCCGTGGGGCTTCCAGGAGCACTCGTCAAGTGCCCAGGGGGCTCTCCCAGGGCCGCTTTGGCCATCTTGGAGCTTTCCGAAAACTGTCTTGTGCCGCCTTCGCGTGGTCCTGGGCCGTCTCGGGGCCCCTCATAGCTCTCAAGCCATCTTGAACGCCTCTTGGGGGCCGTCTGGGCCGCTCGGGGGTGTTGCGAAGCCTTCTCAGAACCATCCTGGGCTGGAAGGTCTGGAGAGCCGATAACATGGGGCTCCAGCTTCGCCTCCCACATCTTGCTGAGCAGCGCCAGCGCCCGCTGCCACTGCTGGCCCTTACCGCACGCACTGACCACGACGCTGTAGCTGATAACGTCAGGCTCCAACTTCGCCTCGCACATCTCGCTGAGCAGCGCCAAGGCCCGCTGCCACTGCACAGCTCTCTCGCACGCGCTGATCCCAGCGTTGTAGCAGAGACTCGTGCTGACCCGTGGACTACGTCCACTTGCCGGGGGAACAGGTGGTTCCGCAAGGCGCACTCGAAAAAAGCTGGGCCCCATGCCCGCTTCCGCATATTGCCGAGCAGCGGGAACGCCCGGTTGCACTGCCGGTGTCCCCTGCGCCGCCGCCCGCGCTGGGAACCGCCATCCTCGGGCGTCCTGTGAGCGAGCAGCAGCGATAGCGGGAACAGGCCTCGGAGGGGGGGGATGCATCGACCCCGAATAGCCGATACATCGCCCATGCATCCAAGACCCTCGGAGCGTCCAAAGCGGTTCTGGGCCTGCGATCTGCGTCTCGCCTCTCGTCCGCCCCCCTCTCACGGAGGAAAGCTCGAAGCCACTGAGGGCGTCATGGGGGCTGGCTGTTTGGAGCCTACGATATGCCTCTCGCCTCTCGCCCGCCCCCCCTCTCTTGGAGGCAATGTTGAAGCCACTTGGGGCCTCTTAGAGGCCGTTTGGGGGACTCGTGGGGCTTCTTTTCGGCTTCCTGAAGCCTCTTGGGGCCCTCTTGGGCCGTCTTGTATGCCTTTTGGGCCGTCTTGGGGCCGTCTTGAGCTGTCTTGGGCTGTCTTGGGCGCTTCTTGGGCCGTCTTGGGGCTGCCTTGGGCCGTCTTGGGCGGCTCTTGGGGCTGTCTTGCGTGCCTCTTGGGTCGTCTTGGGTGCCTCTTGGACCGTCCTGGTATTGTCTTGGATCGTCTTGGGGCCCTCACTGGGGCATCTTGGGGCGATCTTGGGGGCCAGTCTGGCCGTCGTGGACGCGTCGGAGACGAGAAGCACAATGATGCCCCAAATGTATGTTTTCCGACAGGGATGTGGCGATTTTTGCCTCTTGGGGCTCTCCTGGGGAGTCCTCCAAGGCCGTCTTGGGAGCCTCCTGGCCTGCCTTGGGGGCCTCTGGGACCGTCGGGCAGCCCCTTGAGCGGTCGGAGCCGTCTTGGGGCCGTCGGGGCGCCCTCTTGACCGTCTGGGGTGCCGTCGCGAGCGGCTCGCAGCCGTCGGCCACTCCAGTGATCCAGAAACCCGTCTCTCACGCAGCGCTCCCAACATTGTAGGAGTGACCAGGTCTGACCTGTTGACTTCCAGCCATAGAAATTACTCGCATGCAAGAGTGAATGCCGCTTGCATGTTTGCCCGGTTGCGAGGTTTCTTGCGCGCATGGCTGCTGGCCTGCTGGCTTTACAGATGTCTCCCCGATGTTATTGCTTGTATGCTTGCCTGCTACCGTGGTTGCCTGCTTGCTTGCTGCATAGCTTCCTCGTCCACTCGCTGCCGCCGGACCACTTGTTGCTGCTCTTTGCTGTTAGTTGCTGAAGTTTGCGGCCTTGGGCTGATGCTGCATGCTTACCATCCCCTTAATGCTGGCGGTACTGATAAAACTACCGCTGCTTTTTGTTCGATCTCGCGACAGCGTCAGACCACCACTGGAATCCAGCACAACCGCACCTCGACGAAGAACCGAGATGGTGCTCCTGTGCGCGCAACGGCGCTCGACCACGGTGTGAAGACGCCCGTGAATCACATCACGACTCAAATCCGGAATGAATACGCACCGAACTCCGATCCCGCAAGTCGAAGAAGAGCTTGAGGGAGGAACGAGATGCAGCACCAGAAATTGTCCCCGATAATGAGCGATCGCTGTTTGCTGCTGGTTACTGCTGCAGTCTTCGTTCTACTTGCCTGCTTCGCCACTTGCGAGGCCTCCTGTTTGCGTGGCTCCTATTCTGCTGGCCTGACAGCTTGCTTGACTGCCTGATTGTATTGTGACCTACTGGTATGATCTGGCATTATGTCTTGCTTGGTTGATGCATTGCTTGTCCACCTGCTCGCTGCTGATTACTACCGCTTGCTTCTGCCCAGTGCTATTTGCGAAATCATGGCCGATAGTCGCTGCTTACTGCGGCTATCGCCTGCTGCTTACTGGTGCGTAAAGATGTTCGCTACGGCTTGGTGATGCTTCTTGCCGTTTCTTGGTGTTGGCTGTTCTTGCCAGCCTACTGATGTTTGCCGTTTCTTGCTGCGTGGTGCTGGCGATGCAAAGGCGTGCTGCTGCTGCCGCCACTTGCTGCTGCGCAACGCTGTTCTATACTGCGTGCTGGTGCTGCTTCCTGCTGGGCCGTTTGGGTGCCGTCTGGGAAGCTTGTATGGGGTACCCCGAGTCTGTGCGGAGCCCTGCTTGAGCAATATGGGGTTAAAAAACAAAAGCTATAAAACACGAAGACGCGGTGAATGAGGCTTCACATCTGGAGACTCTCTTGGGGCCTGTTCGGACCTCCATTGAAGGTTATGTAGGGCGACGAAATCCATACATATCCACTGCTTCCTGGCCAGGCCCATCCTGAACCCATCAGCGGTGCGTACGCCGCGCCCGCATGGCTCGGCCAGGAGGTTGTATGCACAGATCATTGGTTCAGGATGGGCCTGGCCAGGGAGCAGTGGATATGTACAGATCTCGTCGCTCAATCGTGTACTTCCTGACGCCGCTTGAAGGTTCTCGGGCGCAGCCCCAGAGCTCCCGGAGCCCGTCTGGGGCCGAGCCGCGGTCATCCAGAGAGCCCATTTGGAGCGCCCAAAACGGCGGCGCGCGCCAGCGCTCCCCGCTCGCGCGCGTGCAACTTTTGGCAATGTGGATAATGAGCCGTGACGGGCTGGGCCGGGCCCCGTCCAACACTTGGCAAGTCGCTGCTGGACGTAAGCGGTCCGCTGCACATACATTCGGCGCGAGGCAGGATCTGGCCCGACACGTCTCAAGACAAAAATCGTATGATGCGGCTGCCCATTCCAGCTTCCGAAGAAAAGCCCCCATGACAAACTTGGGATGCGGGAGACATGCGCGCACGTCGCAACAGAAATAGATATAATGCCGTCAACCTCCAATTTCACCTCCCGCATCTCGCCAAGCAGAGACAGAGCCCGCTGCCACTGCGCGCCCTTCTCGCACGCGCTGATCCCAGCGGCGTAGCTGATGGCGTCGAGCTCCAACTTCGCCTGCCGCATCTCGCTGCGCAGCGCCAAAGCCCACCGCCACTGCGCGCCCTTCTCGCAGGCGCTGGCCCCAGCGTTGTAGCTTATTTACAGCGCGTGCCCGTGGCGGGGATCCTCGCGATGGAAGAACCTGCCGGCTGTGCATGTGGGGCGGTCCTGGGGACAGCGACAGCCCGAATCGGGTGAGGATCTTGGTCTGTCAAAGCGCCGTCGTGGTTTTTCTTGGGCCGTCCTGGGGGCCTCCCTGGGCCGACTCAGGGGCCTCCTGGGACGCCTCGGGGCCCTCCTGGGCCGTCTCGGAGCCTTCTTGGACCATGTCGGGTCGTCTCGGGGCTTCTTGAGACGTGTTCGGCCCTCTTGGACGCCCCCCTTCGAGCCCTCTTGGGCCGTCTTGGAACCTTCCTGGGCCGTCTTGAGGATCTTGGGGCCCTCTTGGGAGCCTCTCGGGCCGTTTTGGATCTTTCTGGAGGGCCACTCGGGCTGTCTTGCGAGGTTGGGAGCCTGAACACAAGAGAGCGCGAACATCATCGAAAAACCCATGGTGAATCAGCGAATCTTGCCTCTCGGGGCCATGCTGGGGACCCTCCTCGGGATCCGTTTGGGCCACATTGGGCAGTCTTGGAGCCCTCTCGGGCCGTCTCGGGCCGTCTTGGACCGTCCGAGGCCGCCCCGAGGGCCCTCTTGGAGCGGCCCGTGGCGGCCGGTTCGATTCCACTGGAGCCCCTTTCGAAGACGCCGATCCTGGCATGGAAGACGAGATGACGCTGGGCTTTAACCTCGCCTCCCGCATCTCGTCAAGAAGCGCCAGAGCCCGCTGCCACTGCGCGCCCTTCTCGCACGCGCTGATCGCAGCGCTATAGCTGATGACATGGAGCTCCAGCTTTGCATCCCACATCTCCCTGAGCAGCGCCAAAGCCCGCTGCCATTGCGCGCCCTTCTCGCACGCACTGATCGCAGCGCTGTAGCTCGTGACGCTGGGCTCCAATTTCGCCTCACACATCTTGCCGAGCAGCGCCAAAGCCCGCTGCCACTGCTCGCCCTTCTCGCATGCGCTGATCCCAGCGCAGTAGCTGACATAGAGCTAACCAATGGACTACGTCCATCAAATCTGCAGGAACCGGCATGTGATGGTGGGCATGCTGCCGAAATGATGAAATGATAACGTGCGGCTCGGACTTAGCATTCCGCGAATGCTACCGCGTGCTGCTGCTTGCTGCCGCTGGTGGATGCTGTTGGTAAGATTGTCGCTGCTTCGTGCTGAGGTGATCACGATAGCCGTTCACTCGCCATAACAATGGTTCAATCTAGAAATGTCTCGAAAACAATCCGTACCACAGCTCACGCCGGCTGTCAGCCAGGCTCTCTGAGCTAAAACATGCCACAGCCCATATGACTGAGGTACACTGCGCTGTACGATCAAACAACTCAGCAACATCACATGATGCGAGATTCATGGCGCGGCACTGGCAAAACAACGGCGGCGAACGGCAGCAAGCAGATGGCAAACTACGTACATGCTGTCACGAAGGCCGATATAGTAAAGCTAGGGCTCCCAACTTCGCGCTTCGCGCTCTGCGAAGTGCGAAGCGCGAATAACTTCGCGCTCTCGCGCCGCCCCCCCAAAGGGAGAAAAGGAGAACGAGGAGGACGGGGAGAAGGAATGAGGACCGCGAAGCGCGAAGCGCGAATGACTTCGCGCCCTCGTGGGAGCCCTTGGTAAAGAGAGTATACGGACGCGGTTGAAGCACCGTAAGGAAATCCATTGTGCCTGCTGCCGGAGGCTCTCCTTGGAGTCCCCTTTGACTTGCCTTGGGGCGCGCAGGAGCCCCTTGGGGCCGTCGGGAGGCCATCTTGGACCGCCCTGGGGCGTTCTTGGAGCCCTCTGGGGCCGTTTTGGAGCTCTCTTGGGCGCTTCGGTGCCTATCTTGGAACGTCTTGGAGCTCTCCAGTGCCTATCTTGGGCGCTTCAGTGCCTATCTTGGGCGCTTCAGTGCCTATTTTGGAGCCCTCTTTGGGCCGTCCTGAAGCGCCCCCGAGGCGCCCAGGAGCGCGCCGCGGCCTGCCAGGCAGATTCCGGTCACCCGCTCGTGGCATCTTTCCGGCGCGCGGCGCCCCTGGCATGGAAGAAGAGATGACGCCGGGCTCCAGCTTCGCCTTCCGCATCTCGCCAAGCAGCGCCAAAGCCCGCTGCCACTGCTCGACCCTCCCGCACGCGCTGATCGCAGAATTGTAGCTGACTAGTGTGAACCCGTGGGCTAAATTCACGGCGTGCTGAGCCGATGACTCGCACACCGTAGGTGACCAGCTCGTCGAAGTTTAACAGCTCGGGCGTCCCTGGGGCGGTAGGGGCGACCTTCGGAGGCACATATGAGGGTCACGTTTGAGGGCAATGGTTGGGGGCTGTGCGTGGGGGGCCATGTTTGGGGGCGCTTGGGGGCTACGCGTGGGAGTGACGTTCGAGGGCCACGCTTACTGGGGCAGTAGGGGCGACCTTCGGAGGCTTTGTGTGGGGGCCGCCTTTGGGGGTCCCGTTCTGGGGCCTCATGTGGGGCCGACGTTGAAGGGGTCACGTCTGGGGGCCACCCCGGAAAGCAGCCGGGGAGCTCCGGGGGCACTGACCTGGAAGCGTGAGAATGAATGGGTTTTTGCTAATTGCGCTGGGCCTGGGAGCGATTAGCAAAAACACAAGGGTTTTCAGGCACAGTCAGAGTGGGCCACGTTTGCGGGCCTCGGTTGGGGGCTGCGCAGGGAGGTCTTGGGGCCATCTTGGGGGTCTCGGGCCGTCTCGGAGGTCGCTTTCGGCCCTCTTGGGCGGCATCTGGGGCCCTTCTTGGGGCGCGTTGGCGCCATCTTGGGGGTCTCGGACCGTTTCGGAGGTCGCTTTGGGCCCGCTCGTCGGGGCTGCCTTTGGGGTCACTTGAAGCTCTCTTGGGCTGTCTTGGGGCCCTCTTGGGCCGTCTACGGACCTTGGGCCGTCTGGGGGCCCTCTTGGGCCCGTGCAGGGGCGATCTGGGAAGCCCCCGGGGCCATCCTGGGCCGTTGTAGGCCCGAAATGGCGGGAACAAGAAAAACCTCGAAACCTCCGGAAAACGCACAGGTATTGCCTCTTGACACCGTCCACGCCGTCTTCGGGGGCTGTCTCTGAAGCCTTTTTGTGCCGTCATGGGGCTCCGGTCGGGTCGGCTTCAGCCCTCTTGGGCGTCTGTGAGGCCGTCTTGGGGCGATCTGGGGGTCCTGGAAACGTCGGCGAGCGCTCCAGGGGCCTCCTGGGGCCGTCGAGGAGCGCCCCGGAGGCTCTCCAGGCGGCCCGCGGGCTCTCTGGGCGGCCCAGGGCGCTGCCACTGCTTCTACTACTACTCGCACGCGCTCACCCCTCCGGTAATGGTATTTACTTTGAAATCAGGGTGAGGGGGGCCGAACAGTCATTCATTGTCCCTGAGAGCGTGGCTGAAGTGGGGATCCGTGGTGAAGATTATGCTTGTAGCGTTGTTGTTTTTTGTTTGTCTGTTTGTTGTCGTCCCACCCGCGACCGACCCGCGACCCACCCTGCGACCCCCCCGCGACCCACCCCGCGACCCACCCCGCGACCCACCCCGCGACCCACCCCGCGACCCAACCCGCGACCTTCCCGCGACCCACTCCGCGACCCACCCGCGACCCACCCGCGACCCACCCCGCGACCCACCCCGCGACCCACCCCGCGACTCATGCGCGACCCACCCGCGACCCACCTGCGACCCACCGCGACCCACCCCCGCGACCCACCCACGACCCACCAGCGACCCAACAACGACCCACCCGCGACCCACCCGCGACCCATCTGCGACCCACCCGCGACCTACCCACATTGGTTTGACGAGAAAATCGGCGCCTGCGGCGGGCTCGTTATATAATTTGCGAAACTTTGGCGCCTGCGGCGGGCTTCTCCAAAGTCTCGCAAACTGCCGACGTCACCACCGCCCCCTCACTTTTATCCGCATCTGCGGGGTGCTATGTAAATACCTTCACCCTCGGGGCCTCACGCCTCTCGTCCGCCTCTCCGCTCTTGGAGGCAGTTTGGAAGCCTCTTGGGGCCTGTTGGGGGCCACTTGGAGGCATCGTGGGGCCTCGTTTGGGCCTCCTGGGAGCCTTGAGGCCGTCTTGGGCGCAGGGTGTACTCGCGGCCGCGCCTAGTAGACCCTAAACCCTAAACCCGTACCCTAACTCTTCATCGCTGTTCCCTATTAATGTACACACCCTCCCCCAGGCGACCGGGAGCCAACCCAGGTCCATGTGGGCCCCCCACCATCCCTCGTAAAAACCAATACAAAACACACTCTGCCCCCACCACCACCCGTAAAAAGCCATACAAAACACACTTTGTTTCCAAATTCGGCGCATGCGCAGCGAACCCGATACGGCCTCCCCCCACCGTCCCTGTCAAAAAAACATACAGGGTACACTTGGCGGCGGCGGCGGCGGCTGCGGCGGCTGCGGCGGGGGCAGCGGCTGCGGCGGCTGCCGCGGTGGCGGCGGCGGGGGCGACGGCGGCGGCGGCGGCGGCGGCTGTGGCCGTGGCGGCGGCAGCATCGGTGGCGGCAGCGGCTGCGGCGGCAGCGGCTGCGGCGGCAGCAATTTGGCAGCGGGCGGCGGCGGCGGCGGCGGCGGCGGTAGCGCGGTGGCGGCGGCAGCGGCGGACAGCGGCGGCGGCGGCGGCGCGGCGCCGGCGGCAGCGGCGGGCGGCGGCGGCGGAGGCGGCGGCGGCGGCGGCGGCGGCGGCGGATTGGCCCCCAGTAGCTGGCCATCCAAAGACTACTGCTGCATATGCTGCGGCTCGGGCCAGGCTCGGGTGCTGCGTATGTGTTGGGAGGGCGGGTGGGAGTGAGCGAGACGGCTTGCGGGCGGGGAGGGAGTAGCTTGACCCTAACCCTTACCCCGACCCTAAACCCTAACCCTAACCCCTAACCCAAACCCATACCCTGACCCTAACTCCTACCTCAACCCGAACCCCTAACCGCGAATACCCTCACCCTAACCCTAACCCCTGCCTTAACCCCGAAACCCTACCCCTTACGCCTAACCCTAGCCCCTAACCCTAACCCGAATCCCTGACCCGAACCCTAAGAACTAACCCTAACCCCTAAACCTTACCCTAACCCCTAACCCTGACCCTAATCCCTAACCCTTACCCTAAGCTCTAATCCAAACCCCGAAACCCTAACTTCCCCCTTGCCTGGCCAAAGCGGGGGAAGGGGGGGGGTCCGAAATCGCCCTCCCCCGTCTCCAGCGCCAAGGGAGGGGGAGGGGGGGGTCTGGACCGCCCCCCCTTCTTCTTTCAAGGGGGGAGGAGGGGGGGTCTGGACCCCCCCCCCCTGAAGGAAGGGGGGGGGGGGATCGAAAATGTCCCCCCCCCCTTGAAGGGGGGAGGGGGGGGTTCTTGGAGCACCCCCCCCTTTTCAATTACGAGGTGGTCCACTGACCCTCTTTCCCAAATACACCCTGGGTCCGCAATCCAGCCGCCCCTTTTGGGGGCGCACGGGGCGTGAGTGGAGCGTCAACGTCGTCGTCGTCGCCGTCGCCGTGGTCGTCGTCGTCGTCGCCGTCGTCTGCGTCGTCGTCGTCGTCGTCGTCGTCGTCCTCGCCGTCGTCCTCGCCGTCGTCCTCGTCGTCGTCGTCATCGTCCTCGTCGTCGTCGTCGTCGTCCCCCTTCAGGGTCGGCGGCACCAGCCGCAAGCCCTTCCCAATACGCCATGGGTTCGCAATCCAGCCGCTCTTTTGGGGAGAAAGGGCGCACGGGGCTTGAACGGACGGGGGCGTGATGAGCTCGACCCGGGATCATTATGATGGTGATGACGATGAAGATGGTGATGGTGGCGAGCGAACTTATGCGCCCATTATTGTGTGGGGTGGGTGTGCGGAGGGTTGATGTAGCTCGTGTTTGCGTTGCAGCTTCCGAAATCGTTCGGTTAAGTATGGAGGGTGTTGCAGTATCGTTGACGCTGGGCTCCAGCTTCACCTCCCACATATCGCTGAGCAAAGCCAAAGCCCGCTGCCACTGATCGCCCGTCCCGCAAGCACTGATCCCAGCGTTGTAGCTGATGGCGCTGGGCTCCAGCTTCGCCTGCCGCATCTCGCCAAGCAGCGCCAACGCCTGCTGCCACTGCTCGCCCGTCACGCAAGCACTGATCCCAGCGCTGTAGCTGATGACGCTGGGCTCCAGCTTCGCCTGCCGCATCTCGCCAAGCAGCGCCAAAGCCCGCTGCCACTGCTCGCCCGTCACGCAAGCACTAAGCCCAGCGCTGTAGCTGATGACGCTCAGCACCAACTTCGCCGCCCGCATCTCCCCGAACAGCGCCAAAGCCCGCTGCCACCGCTCGCCCTTCCCACACGCGCTGATCGCAGCGTTGTAGCTAATGGCATTGGGCTCCAACTTCGCCTCCCGCATATCACACAACAGAGCCAACGCCCGCTGCCATTGATCGCCCTTCACGCAAGCGCTGATCGCAGCGCTGTAGCTCATGACGCAGGGGTCTAAGTTCGCCTCCCGCGTATTGTTGAGCAGCGCCATAGCCCGCTGCCACTGCTCGCTCTTCACGCAAGCGCTGATCGCAGCGTTGTAGCTGACTAGTGCGACCCCATGGATTGAATTCACGGTCAGCAGACAGGGCTAATATTCAGTGTGCCTGCGTCCAGGGGAACGAAATGTAATGGGAATCCGAACGCTCGAAGGTCTGCAAAGAGTCTGTTGGCATACTACGTTGATGCCATCGTAGGGCGGTCTTGGGCCGTCTTGGGAACATCATAAGGGCCGTATTGGCGCGATCTTTGGGGCCTCTTGTGCCGCCTTTGGACTCTCTTGGGCCGTCTTAGGGCCCTCTCGGAGGCCTCTTTGTCCGTCTTGGGCGTTCCGTGACCAGAGCGAATATATCAAAATCTGAGAAAAACCACAAGGGAATCAATGGTTGTGGAACCCCTCTTGGGAGTCCTCTTGGAACCTTTTGACGGCAGGGATGCCATCTTGGGCCGTCTTGGGGCGCTGTTGGACCGCACCGGAACCTTCTTGGACCGTCTGGGGCTTCCCTTGGACCGTCTTGAGGCCCAAACCTTGGAAGCCTGGAAATGGGCACCAACACCAACACAGGGGGCTGCCTTCACAGGGGGAGGATGATCTTAGACTTCGGTGGTGGTAATATTTCGGTCACCTTGGAAGCCAGAATATAAAGTACCACCATCACCGAGATCGGGATCTTCTTCCCTCGGTGGAGGCACACCACCGACACTGGCGTTGGCGTCAACATCTAGGCCTGCGAAAACCCTCTTGGGCCACCTGAGACCGTCCATGGGGTGCCAGCCGACGCGCCAGGGCCAGCCGGGCTGATTTTGTCGTAGTCGGTTCTGGCGCCCTCCTGGCACGCGCTGCTGACGTCGGGCTCCAACTCCGCCTCCCGTATTTCGCCGAGCAGCGCCACGGCCCGCTGCCACTGCTCGCCGTTCCCGCACCCGCTGATCCCGGCGTTGTAGCTGATAGGAAAGACTGGGGCAGACCCGTGGACCACATCAACGAAGGCTTACTCGCATGCAGGCGTGAGTGCCGCTTTCCTGCTGTCCCGGCTGCGTCGCTACTAGCCAGCCAGCCTGACAGCTTGTGGCCTGCTCGCCTGCCACCTTTCTCGTCTGCGTTCTCGCTCGCCCGCCCGATTGCTGAGTCGTTCAGGCCTGCAATCATCTCTGGAAGTCGTCGTCGTCGTCTTCGTGGCCGTGGGCGGCGCCTCCCTGAATAGAAGAATAAACATCGGCATAAACATAAACGTTTGGCGCCCCGCGCGGATCTCTTGGATCTGTGCTGGACCCCCCCTCTCCGGCGCGCGGAGCGCGCCAGGGGCGGCGCCAGAGGCGCCGCCGGGGGGGAGGCATGGCGCGGATCCAAGAAATCCGATCCGCGCGAAGCGCCGAAAAGTTTATGTTTGTGGCGTTTTCTCTCCTTCGATGAAAGTCGTCGTCCTCGCCTTCGTGGTCGTGGGCGGCGCTCCCCGGAGGAACGGCCGCTCCACGGCTCTGGCCCGTCTCGTCAGGCGCGTGGTCCTCGCCCGCGCCGGAAACTCCGCGTCGAGGCAGCGGCTGCCCTCCTCCGCAGGCCCGCCCTGCTCGGGCCTCTCCCCGCAGCCGCGCTGAGGGGCATGGCCGGCGCCCTCCGCCTCGGGCCCCGGTGCCATCGTGGAGCAGCCCAGGGCCGCGTGGGGGCCGTCTCGGGGCCATCCGGTGTGGGGGGGGGGCCAGTCTTCGAGGCGCGTCGGGGCACTCCAGGGCGCCGTGCGAGGCCCTGCCAGTGCAGGAAGGCGCCGGGAGCCAAGAGGAACGAGGAGGAGGAGCGAGGGGAGGGGAGCAAGGAGCGAGGAGAGAGGAGCGAAAAGCTGGGAGCGAGGAGCGAGAAGCTTGGAGCGAGGAGATAGGGTTGAGCAGCAACGAGCACATGAATCTCCCACCAACGGCCTCGACGCGCGCGAGGCCGAACACTTCGTCTTCTCTTGGGTTGCGCCCAGGGCCGTTTGTTGAGGGCCAGCTCGGGGCCTCGGGGCATTGCTTGGGGCTTCTCGGGCTCCCTCGGGGCCCTGCTGGGCCTTCTGGAGCCGTCTGGGCGGGAACAGCTTCGCTGGGTCTGGGGGGCGCTCGGGGAGCGCAGTGGGGCCATCCCATGGGGCATTCCTGGGCCGCCTGGGGACCGTCTTGGGGCTGTCTTAGCGGCCTGCCTCTTGGACCGCCCGGGGAGCGAGTCTGGCCGTCTTGGGGCCCTCCTGGGCCGTCTTGGAGCTCTCATTGGGCTGTCTTGGGGCCGCCTGGAGTCGATCTCGGGGGCCTCCAGGGCGGTCCTGGGCGTCCCGAGATCCGAAAAAGCAAGCACGCGAAAACGATTCGAGAACCAACCGACAATCCACTGCTGCTCCGAGAGGCCTTCTCGGGGAGGCCTCTTGGAGCCGCCTGGGGGGGTGTTGGGGGCCTCTTGGGCTGTCTGGAGGCCATCTTGGGTCGCCTTGGGGCGCTCTTCACAAAAAGAAAAATCTGCATAAACATACACAGCTGGCGCTCCGCGCGGATCTATTGGATCTGCGCTGGACGCCCCTCCCCAGCGCGCGGAGCGCGCCAGGGGCGGCGCCGGAGCGCTGCCGGGGAGGCCAAGCGCGGATCCAAGAAATCCGCGCGGAGCGCCAAAAGTTTATGTTGACGGCGTTTTGGTTTCTTCGATCTTGGGCTCTCTGGAGGCCGTCTTGGGTCGCCTTGGGGCGCTCCTGGACGTCTGGGGGCGCTGGGGGCCCTTGTGACCCGCCTGAGGCCACCGCCTGGTGGACCTCGAAGGGCCCTCTGCGGCCGTCTTGGAGGTCCTGGGCGCGCCCGTGGGCGCGCCAGAGCCTGCCGGGCCGATGTTCATTCACTTGCGCGGGGATTCTTCGGGCGCGCGCTGCCCTCGCATTAGCAGACGAGCGCGTCCCACTACTCGCAGAGTGACTACTCGCATGTGGCCTGGATCCGCCGCGGGGGATCTGCGATCTATGACGTCGAGGCGAACAGGTGCGTTTCGGACGTTTGCGAGTAGGCGCTTTGCGAGTAGTGGAGCGCGCTCGGTGAATTGGGATAGATAGAAGAGGGCCGCCCCGTGGACTACCGTCCACGAAATCTGCTCGAACTGCCATGTAAGTTGATGGCAGAAATGCCGCCGAAACTCCTTGAAGGGGCCCAGGGACACACAAACAAAACAAAAAATCCCAGGATGTCCCATATATTTCCCTACCTAGGCTCTGCCTAGAAGGGTTCTTACTGGGTTGGATTAAAGGGACCGGGCAGTGGAACACGCCCCAGGCGGTTCCCCCGGCATCCGCCCCGCAGTTCCCCCAGGATCCCCCGCTTTGCCTAGCCTAGCCTAGCCTAGCTTAGCTTAGCTTAGCTTAGCTTAGCTTAGCTTCGTTTGGCTTAGCTTGGCTTAGCTTAGCTTAGCTTAGCTTGGCTTAGCTTAGCTTAGCGAAGCTTAGCATAGCTTAGCTTACCTTAGCTTCGCTTAGCGCAGCGCAGCATAGCACAGCGCAGCATTAGCACAGCATAGCACAGCATAGCATAGCATAGCCAAGCATAGCATAGCGTAGCATAGCTCAGCAAAGCATCGCATAGCCAAGCATAGCATAGCATAGCGCAGCATAGCATAGCATAGCATTGCTTAGCATAGCACAGCGCAGCATAGCCTAGCATAGCATAGCGCAGCATAACATAGCATAGCATAGCACAGCACAGCATATCATAACATACCATAACATAGCACATCACAGCATAGCGCAGCATAGCATATCATAGCATAGCCTAGCATCGCACAGTATAGCGCAGCATAGCATAGTATAGCATAGCATAGCATGGCGCAGCATAACATAGCGTAGCATAGCATAGCGAAGCATAGCTTAGTTGACCTTAGCTTAGCTTGGCGCAGCGCAGCATAGCGCAGCGCAGCATTAGCACAGCACAGCACAGCACAGCACAGCATAGCATAGCATAGCATAGCATAGCATGCAAAGCAAAAGCAACACCAATGCGAAAGTGTAGATGTAGATTTAGATGTAGATGCAGGTGTAGGTGTAGATGTGGATGTAGGTGTATATGTAGATGTAGGTGTAGATGTAGATGTAGATGTAGATGTAGATGTAGGTGTAGATATAGGTGTGGATGTAGCTGTAGATGTAGATGTAGATGTGAGTCTCGCTGTTGATGTTGATGTAGATGTAGATGCAGGTGTAGATGTGAATGTAGCTGTCGGTGTAGATGTAGATGTCGCTTTCCTAGATGCTCCAACTCCTCGGTAGGGTCGCACTGGGATGATTTCCTCCTGCTTTCTGGGTTTTCGTCTGCCCCCCCCACTTCCCTTGTTTTCCTACATTTTCCTGGGGATGGGCGATTCACTGTGTCTGCGTGTTTCTGCCCCCTCCTGACTCGTGCATGATGACGTCGGGCCCGAGGCCCGAGCAGCGAGGAAAACGAGCAGGGGGGAGCGCAGGGCGGCGACGAGGAGCGAGCAGCGAAGGGGGCGGTAAGGAGCCGTCGCGGGACGCTCGGGGGCGCTCTTGGGGGCCTTCGCAGGGCCGCGTGGGCTGGCAGGAGGGAGATGCGGGGAGGAAGGAGGTAGAAGGTGAGCAATTTTTTTTTTGTTAGGCCTTCGAGATCTCGGGGGCCCCTGTGAGTGCTCAGGGCCTCGGGCGGCGAAGACGAAAGATCGACCACGCTCCCGTGGCAACCATCCTTATGGACGGAAGCCGACAGCGGAGAGAAAAACACAGCTAGAAGGTGAGCAATTGGTTGACCGGTGTATTGGGTTATGGTGTAAAGAAGACGGGGGTACGTTTTGGACCCTCCTTCATGGACGTCCTCGTTGGCCGAGGAGCCCTCCTTCACGGACGTCGTCGTTGGCCGAGGGTCCGATGTTTTGGGTGGAATGGATACATTCGGGAAAGGATACATCGAGAATCTCTGAGATCCGGTGGATCTGGAGGATGCCTTGGGCGCCGCGGCCTTCTCAGAGCGCTCCGGAGCGCTCGGCAAGCGTTCCAGAAGGCCGTCGAACGGATCTATCCTCGTCTCAATCCCGTCCGAAATTAGAAGAAGAAAGGACTGCATAAGCATAAACTTTTGGCGCTCCGCGCGGATTTCTTGAATCTGCGCAGCGCGCCAGGGGCGGCGCCGGAGGCGCCGCCAGGGGAGTCCAGCACGGATCCAAGAAATCCACGCGGCGTGCAAAAAGAACATGTTTATGGCTTTTTCTTCTTCGAGAAATGGGCTTGCAGCCAGGATGGAGCAGCGAGGGGCGAGGTGAGCAGGGAGCGAGGAGAGAGGGGTTACGGACGAGCGCCAGGAAGCCTGGGGGGCCGCCAGGGGAGCTCCGCGGACTGTCGTTAGGTCGGGCATGTCCTCCTACAGGCGGATCTTGGAAGAAAAATTAAGAAGCATCAAAGAATGATCCAGGATAGTCAACAGGGCACGAAAAATCGCCCCCTGACAATTTCCAACCATCCTGTGGTGTTGGGTCCCCGTTTTGACGAGACAGCGCCCCGCGCTCCCTTCCTCCTCCTCCTCCTCCCTCTCCTCCTCCTCCTCCGCCTCCTCCTCCTCCTCCTCCTCGTCCTCGTCCTCCTCCTCCTCTTCTTCCTCCTCCTCCTCCTCCTCCTCCTCCTCCTCTTTCCCATCCTCCCATCCCTGCCTCTGCCCTCCGCACAGGTCAACCATGTCGGCACAGTCCTCACACGATTCGTGGCCCTCAATGGGAGCTCCACTGAAGGACCCAGGAGCCGCACTCGCATGGCACCACCGCACCCACTTCGGCACAACCCTCACACGTGTCGTGGCCACATAGGGAGCTCCACCGAGGGCCCTACTGGCTACGCTCGCATGGCACCACCGCGCCAATTTCGGTACACCCCTTACACTTTTCGTGGCCCCCAAGGGAGCTCCACCGAAGGCCCCAGTGGCTGCGCTGGAATGGCACCACCGCGCCCATCTCGGCACACCCATCACACGTTTCGGCTCTGCCGAGGGTCCCAGTGGCTGCGCTCGCATGGCACCACCGCACCCACTTCGGCACAACCCTCACACGCTTCGTGGCCACATAGGGAGCTCCACCGAAGGCCCCAGGGGCTGCGCTCGCATGGCACCATTGCACTCATTTCGGCACACCCCTCACGCGCTTCGTGGCCACATAGGGAGCCCCACCGAAGGTCCCACTGGCTGCGCTCGCATGGCACCACCGCGCCCATCTCGGTACACCGCTCACACGTTTCGTGGCCCCGTAAGGGGGCTCCACCGAGGGCCCCAGTGGCTGCGCTCGCATGGCACCGCCGTACCCATTCTGGCATACCCCTCACACGTTTCGTAGCCCCATAAGGAGGCTCCACCGAGGTCCCTTCTGGCTGCGCTCGCATGGCACCACTGCGCCCATCTCTGCACACCCCTCACTCGTTTCGTGGCCCCATAGAGAGCTCCACCGAGGGACCCAGTGGCTGCGCTCGCATAGCACCACCGCACCTATTTTGGCACCACTCACACGTTTCGCGGCTCTCAATGGATCTCCACTGGACGCTTGCATGGCACCGGCGCGCCCATGTCGGCGCACCCCTCACACGCTTCGTGGTCACATAGGGAGCTCCACCGAGGGCTCCAGTGGCTGCGCTCGCATGGCACCACCGCGCCAATTCCAGCACACCCCTCACACGCTTCGTGGCCCCCAAGGGAGCTCCACCGAGGGCGGCCCCAGTGGCTGCGCCCGCACGGCACCACAGCACCTACTTCGGCACACCGCTCACACGCTTCGTGGCCCAATAGGGAGCCCCACCGAAGGCCCCAGTGGCTGCGCTCGCAAGGCACCGCCGCACCCATGTCGGCACACCCCTCACGCGCGTTTGCATGCGCCCACCGCGCCCATTTCGATACATCCCTCACGCGCTTCGTCGCCCCATAGGGAGCTCCACCGGAGACGATACTCACAACTGCGTTACTCACAACTGCACTGTAGAAGACATGACGTTGGGCTCCAACTTCGCCTCCCGCATCTCACTGAGCAGCGCCAAAGCCCGCTGCCACTGCTCGCCCCTCTCGCAGGCACTGATCCCAGCGCTATAACTGACGACGTTGGGCTCGAAGCTCGCCTCCCACATCTCGCGCAGCAGCGCCAAGGCCCGCTCCCACTGCCTGCCTGCGCTGCATGCGCTGACCGTCGCAATGTAACCGCCCGGGCCGACGCCGGAACGCAGTCGAGACGCCTCGCGGAAGAACTGCAGCGCTGCGCGCCACTGCCCCGCCCTCCCAGGCCTCTCTCGGGTCGGGCGAAAGGGGGGGATAGCAAAGGGGGGGTTTGAGAATCAGCTCACGTAGCTGATTTTCCCGGCGCCTCCCGGCGCCGGAGGCGGCCATGTATCGAGGAATGGGCCCCTCGGTGAGGCCGAAACCAGCTGCATGCAGCAAATTCCGTAACCCCCCCTTTCCCAATCCCCCCCTTTCGCCTGGCCCGACTCTCGGTGGCCGCCGCGAGAGAAGGACTGGCAGGCCCTCGGGCTGCGCACAGCGGGGGCCCGGCGGGCCTCCACGGGCCCCCCGCCTGCGGCGGCCTCGGCACTCGCCGCGCCACCTCCGGAGGGCGTCCTCGGGGGCACTGCCCCGCCCCAGGCTTTGGGGTACACCCTGCGAAATGCTTAAGAAATCATGGGTTAAGAAATTCATAGTCTCAGAACTTGAATAAAAACCCAAAATTTCCATTCAGATCTTAGGAGTTACATTGGAACATTAAGAATAATCAAGACTCTGGCCAAAAAAATAAGTTTTCTTAAGCATCGCCTAAGGTGTACCCTCTGATCCGACGTTGCAGAAGAGCTGCAGCATCGCAGAAAATGACGACATGAGCCCTGGACCCCACCTTTCTGCGTCATTTGTGCGAGCTGGATCGATATGTGTGAGGATCCTGGGGCCCGAAACCGAGCGAAAACGCCTGGAGTGAGAAGATTGCAACGCCAGGATCTGCCCTGGGCTGCCCCGGGGGCCTGTCGAGGCCAGCCTGGGCTGCCTCCGGGGGCCTGCCTGTGCGCAGCCACAGACGCCTGCCAGGAAGAGCCGCCTCGCCCGGGCGTCCGACGGGCGCCGGGCATCCGCGGAGGATCTCTGAGCCACAGCGGTTCGATCTGGGCGACCGCGGTGCTTCCGAGTCGCAGCTCTCGACCCCCTCCCCAGGGCCCGTCTTTCACCCACGGTCGTTTTCTGACTGTCTCTAGAAGCCTCCTAGATGGGATCGGAGTAGATGGGGTCGGAAGATCGCGCCGCATCGACGATACATCGGCGATGCATCGGCGATGTATCGGGGATGCATCGCCGATATCGGCGATGCATGGGCGACGCCAGCGCGGAGAAAATCGGGCTCCACATCGAGCCGCATCGGCGATGCATCGGCGATGCGGCGCGATCCTCCGACCCCATCTACTCAGACCCAATTAGGCGGCCTGGAGAATGTCTCGTGGCCCGGAAGCGGCCCCCAGGCAACGAGCAATACGCAAAAAGTCCACCGCGATGTTCGCCAGAACTCTCGGGCTGGGGTCTAGTAGGCGCTCGGAAGCGGCCCCAGAGCCCTGGACTGAGGCATTCGGCAGCTCCCCCGAGCGAGCATGGAGGGGGGACGAGGAGGGAGGAGGAGGGACGACAAGAAGCACGGCCGAGGAGGACGGACGAGGAGGACGAGGAGGGAGGAGGGAAGGACAGGGGAGAACAGACTCAAGGAGGCAGGAGTAGGGAGGAGGAGGAAGGAAGGAGGAGGGGTGGCAGGAGGGTGAAGGAGGGAGGAGGAATTGGCGAGCATCCAGGAGCAACATCAGGGAAGAAGGAGCAGACGGAAGGACCAGAGAGCAAGGAGGAGCTCGAGGGGAGGAGGAGAGGGAGGAGGAGCACGACGGAGAGGACGGGGGGTCGGAGGACGGGAGCAATACACCACGGCTGCATCCACGGAATGCTGCCAGACGCCCTCCCGTCCCGGGCCACCCCCTCGCGTCACCCCCGTGCGTGGCGAGCGCCCTGTGGGCCTGCCGCTGAGGCGAGACCCCGCTTTGCGACGGGTCGGCCCTCCATCGGTGCAGCCGGGAGGGGCGCGGGGAGGGTGTGCGGTCCACAGAGTCCCGGGAGGGGCTGTGCAGCGCTGCCGTCGACCCAGATCAGAAGGATGCGGGCAAGGATGCAAAGGGCCCTGGAGGGCCGTGTCCACGTTTTCCGAACGCGGTTGGCCAGCGACAGTCGCAAGGATGCAAGGGTACCCTTGGGAAGGTTGCCCATCCTTACTAGGCGGGTTGTCAACCCGTGTAGCAAGGATGCACGATAAGGATGCAAGGGCCTTGGACGCCCATTTCGAAGCTTTCCGAGCGAGGCGCGGCCAACGAAAGTGGCGAAGGATGGACCGAGGAGGCAAGGATGCAAGTGTACCCTTGGGAAGGTTGCCCATCCTTACTATGCGGGTTGACTGTAATTGCTGGGACATTTTAAAGCGAATGGGTGCGGCGCTAAGGCGAGAGCCGCTTTGAACCAACGATCGTTCATCCACCATTGTGGCTGTTTGAATCGCTAAGCTTGGGGATAGGAAAGTGCAAGGAAGCCTCAAGCGAGACGCCCAGCCCAGCATAGGGACACGTCTGGTGGTGCGACAGGGGTGAGTGTGCAGAGGGAAGATGGGTGGAGGGCCAATAGAAGAAGGAACAAGTAGCATAAGCAATAACTGTTGGCGCTCCGCGCGGATTTCTTGGATCTGCGCCGCGCGGAGCGCCAAAAGTTTATGCTTATGCCGGTCTTTCTCCGTCGACGGAGGAAGACAACAACGGCAGGGGTGCGCGGGGGACGCGCAAACCGTCTGGCCTAGGCCTCGTGAACCTCAGCCCGCGCGAAGGCACTGCCCCGATGGAGGCAGAGAAGGGAGCCGGAGGCGCTCACGGATGCGGACGCGGAGGGGCGATCGGCGAGGCGGGGCGGCTGCAGATCGGCCACCCATAGGACGCACAAAACACACTAGTACTACATGTCCTCCTTGGAGGCGCGCGGCCGACCCGAACATACAGTATACCCATCTTGTACTTTATCGTTTCCCGAGCGGTGTGGCCAGGAGGCGCCCGCCACGACGCATATATATATATATATACATACATATATATATATATACATAATTTCTCGGTGAGCGCGTCCCCCCTGGGGAGGCGACGCACACACAGTATTAGTATGTTGGGGTGACGCCGACAACATGTTTCAGCGAACAGAAGCCTGCGACAAGCAACGGAACCCCCCGAAACCAACCAACTACATGTGAAGGTCGCCGAAGACCGCCGAGAACGCCGGGGAGCAATACCGAAATCGGCGACGGCGACGACGACGACGACGACGACGACGACGACGACGACGACGACGGCGGCGACGACGGCGGCGGCGGCGGCGGCGGCGACGACGGCGGCGGCGGCGGCGGCAGCGGCGGCGGCGGAGGCGACGGCGAGGACGACGGCGAAGAGGACGACGACGGCGAGGATCATCGCGCAGGCGGGGCGGGCTAGTCCTCGCGTGCCGCGTGCCTCATGATGGAGTCGGTCACGAAGAGCAGGTTCTCCTTGATCGCCATCGGATCCTCGCGGACGAGGAGGGCAAGGCGGATGCCAGCTGCACATCTGCTCCGACCCTGGCCGGGCCAGTCCTGGGCCAGGGATCGGTACCTGCGCCCTCCTGTCCCTCCCATCGGCCAGTGACGCGTGGGCCCCGGTCCTGGGCATGGGCCTGGGAGATGGCCCTGGCTGGGATCGGTGTGCTCCGCCTCCGCCTCCTCCTCCTCCGCCTCCGCCTCCGCCTCCGCCTCCTCCTCCTCCTCCTCCTCCTCCTCCTCCGCCTCCTCCGCCTACTCCTCCTCCTCCTCCACCCCGAGAAGAGGGGGACGCAGGAGGTTCAGGTTGAGCGCGCTGGAGGCGAGTCCAGACAGACGAGCCTGCGGCCGAGCCGAACGTGAGAGTGCCTCTGCTAAAATGTGGGTGCAAGCCCTGTGCTGACAGTGGGCCGCCTGGGGCGGCCGCCCAAAGAGGAAAGAACAGAGAAAAGGAGCCGGGAGGGCGAGGAAGGAAGAAAGGGAGGGAGGCGAGGAAGAAAAGGGGAGGGAGAGAAGGAACTAAGAAGCAGGAAGGGGATGGAGGAGGAAGGGGGAAGGGAGGAAGAGGAGGGAAGGGGACTAGTCATAGCAGCCATGATGATAATGTTTGCCAGCGTGAGCCCCAAACAGTGAGCTCTTGTGATGTGGATAGGTGAGCTACGTATGCTATATACGTGGTGCACTATATGCGATGTGAATTATGCCGTGCAAGCTGTGTGATGTAAGCTATGTGGTGCGAGAAGTCTGATGCAAGCAAGCTAGGTAGCGTAAGCTATACTGTGTAACATTAACGCCGCGCGATCCCAATTAGGGATCTTCTCTCTTCCGAAGCAATCGCATTCAGTTCTGAACCATGGAAGACAGCGCAGTGCAAAGAATTGCTTGGCATTGCTCGGCATTGCCCGGCATTGCCCGGCACTTCTTGGCATTGCTTGGCGTTGCTTGGCAGTGCGTGACATTGCTTGGCATGTATTGGCATCGTTGCTTGGCATTGCTGCTTGGCATAGTTGCTTGGCGCTGTTGCTTGACATTGTTGCTTGGCACTGTTGCCTGGCATTGCGCAGGCAACCCCTGGTAACCCTGGGCAGCCCGGGGGAACGCCAGCAGGGAAGGCCCCTGCACCTACAGGCTTGTTGCACGAACCCATTAGCCAAAGCCTGGTTGGGAAAAATGTGTGGTTCAAGCTATGTGGTGTGAGCTATGTGGTGCAATCCATGCGGTGCAATATATCTGGTGTAAGCTGTGAGGTGCACGCTAGGTGGTGTCAGCTACGCGGTGCAAGCGAGGCAGGACAAGCAATGCGGTGCAGTATATGTGGTGTGAGCTATGCGGCATCATCTGTGTGGTACAAAGTGGGCAGCGCAGTCCGTGTGGTGTAACCAATGTGGTGCAAGCCCGTGTGATTCGACCACTGTTGCGTCCTCGCCGTTTCGCTTCTGCTGGGCTTCTCCGGCCCCAAGGCGGCTCCAAGATGGCACGACGAAGCCCCAAGAGGGGTCCGTCAGGGCTCCCCAGACGGCCCCAAGAGCGCCCCAAGAGCGTCACAGAGGGGGCTCCAGGAGGCGATGGTTCTGGCTCCGACGGGGGGGAGGCTGATCAGTGCTGCTATCAGTTTTGCCCGATGGTGTCCACGATGGCCCCAAGAGCGCCCCCAAGACCCCAAATAGGACCCCGAGAAAACCCAAGAGAGCTCCAAGGGACCACAACGGCCCCCAGAAGGGCCCAAAAGAGCTACGATATGGCACTTGGAGGCCTCCGAGATGCTCACAGGGTCTCTAAGTTCACCATTGTCGGCTTCTTTACCTCACGATCATACCCTTCCCTCTTCCCACCGGGGCATCGTTTCTGGGTGGGCTGGTGGGATTGCGCGAAGCGTCAGGGGCAAACAAAACTCACGAATTCGCTGGCCCCACGGGCCAAAGGCGTGCTAAAATCTACGTTGGGAAATTGAAAATGTTTCTACATCGCGCGCGCGGGACGGCCCCCGAGGGTCCCCAGACGAAAAGTACCCCGGGCAAGGTCCTGGCAAAAACCCGGCACGTCCCTGGCAGGTCCAGGTCAGAGATGCCTGAACTCCTGGACGCGGCCCCGGGGGCCCCCCGGAGCGACCCAAGAGCGCCCCGAGGAGGCGACAAGTAGGTGGCAGGCCCCACGGCCTCAGGCCAAGAACGGTCCAAGATGGCCCAAGTTGGTCTCAAGACGGCCCAATAGGCGCCCAAGACGCCCCATGAGAGCTCCCAAGAGGGCCCGAAGAGGCAAAGTTCAATGATTTTGCTTAGGATGTTGACAGAGTTTGGCGTTACTGCCCTTTCAAGCTTCCAACCGCCCAGGACGGCCCAAGATGCCTCCGAGACCGCCCCAAGCCAGCCCAAGAGACCCCCAGGACAACCCCAAGACGGCCCAAGAGGGCCCCAAGACGGCCAAAGAGACCTCCCCACGGGTCTCCAGAGGCTCCCATAAGAGCCCCAAGAGGGGGACTCGAATAGACAGATCGAGCTTTCTCCGAAATTGCGGCCCCCAGACCGCCAGCAGGCCCCCAAGAAACCATCAAGAGGACCCCAGAAGCCCAAAAGGGTACCCAACGGGCTCGCCAAGAGGACCCAGGAGGTCCCAAACATCCGCCAAGAGGCCCCGAAACGGCCTCCCAAGAGACCCCAAAAAGCCTTCCGAAGAGGTGTCTTGTCCGCGAGACAGTTTGGTCCCCAATGCCCCGAGAAGCCGTCGAGAGGCCTCCTCCTCCTCCTCCTCCGCCTCCTCCTCCTCCACCACCTCATCCCCCACCTCCTCCTCCCCCTCCTCCTCCTCCTCCTCCTCCTCCTCCGCTTCCTCCCCTATCGAGTCCCCTATCCTCCTTCCCTCCCGCTATGGGGTGGTGCAAAATGGTCCAGCGGAATGAGCGAAGCGATGAAATAATAAGAGTACGAAGCAGAAAAATAATAGTAAGCATAAAAAAAACTGAAAGAAGAAATGAGGATGAGGAGGAGAAGCAAAAAGGAGGAGAAGGAGGAGGAGGAGGAGGAGGAGACGCGAGGAAGAGGAGGAGACGCGAGGAGGAGGAGGAGGAGGAGACGCGAGGAGGAGGTGGAGGAGGAGGACGGAGGAGGAGGAGGAGGAGGAGGCGGAGGAGGGAGGAGGAGGAGGAGAAGGGAGAAATAGGGGGCCACATTGCCATCCTCATCCCCCCTCCCCCCAGGAGGACAACCACCATCACGACAACCACCACGAATATGATGATCACAACTACCACCACGATGATGACGAACACGACGAGCACGACGATGAAGATGACGATGACGATGAAGATGACGACAACGACGACGACGACGACGACGACGACGACGACGACGACGACGACGACGACGACGACGACGACGGCGGCGGCGGCGGCGGCGGCGGCGGCGGCAGCGGCAACGGCGCGAAGGCCAAAATACGCGGGCCTCGGAGACCTCGACGAGGCGGCGAACAATGCTCTGCGCGTGCCTGCGCCCAGGCTGCGGCGGGGGGGGCGGGCCGCCACCCGAAGAAGCAATCATCCTCTCTCCACTCTCCACTCTCCACTCTGTTTTTTTCTTCCAAATGATCAGTGCCGAAACGAGCTGCTTGGGAAATATAGCTCGCCGTGAAACTCAGACAAATAATGAAACCATGAATGGTTTCAAATGCACTGCGCGTCAGGAATGTCGTCTGCTTGAGCAGGCAAAGTCGCAAAGGAGCAAGTACCGCGGCTAATGTTCCCGGCGTCCAGCCCGCTGAACGACAGGATCGGCAGGTGCGCCGGCAGGTGGAGGAGCAAAGGGCAGGGCGACGACGACAAGGAAGGAGGGAGAGGAGAGGAGACGACGGGGAGCGGGAGAACAACATGATACACATATGGCCCGACTTCGTATCATAGCGAAGCGCGTGCTTGCCGACAACTGCCTAGAGAAACAA
>CAUYUJ010001346.1:0-32500 GCA_963575745.1 Prorocentrum cordatum
GGGGGGGGAATTCGGTTCTTTGTCGTAGGAGCGTTGTTGATGCAAAGTTTTTCCTTCAACCGTAACACACGTCCTGAGGATCATCGAGCTGGTCTGGGGTACAGCGGTTTCCATGCCAGCTCGAACCAGGAGAGGCGGTTTTCACGTGACAGGGAGCGCAGCACAACATCACATGATACAGAGAAACGAGCGAGACACAACAATAGTTATAGCATCTCGGAAACCATGGATCTGGATTGATGCTCTATGGAGCTTCCTCCTCCTCCTCCTCCTAGGCAAACGGGCGTAAAGGGCACCTGAGTCCTAACGATCATGAAAGATTCCGTGGGGAAGGCGCAGAGACCCGCTGCAGAAAGCAGAATGCGTTGCAAGCTCATGCTCGGAATACGAAGTGTCGTGAGTGATGCTATGCGGCACGGCGAATATCCAACGAGGCAGCGCGCAGGCACGCAGTGGTAAAACTGGAGGGCAAACTTATACACCAGTGGCCTGTTCCAACAGGCCGAGAGTTACATACATGGATGCCGATACGCATTCAAAGCTTGCGCTCCCGGGGCCACGACCTGATCTGAACATGCCACCAACAAACGACGCAAGCAAGTCGAGAGCGTCCCCTCTGAACGCTCCAGGCTGCAGAAACGGCTGCCCAGCGAGTGGTCTCGCCCCACGCAGCCGCGGCCGCGTGTGGCGCGGGGCCTGCCCCGCTCTTCAAAAAAATACCGCGCGCCACGGGGCAGCAGCAGCACGGATGCCCGGAGCGGGGGGGGGGGACCTGCGGAGCAGGAGTGCGCAGAGGCACGCCGATCTCCAGGCGGGGGGCAGGACCCGCGCGAGGGCAGCGCCGCGCTGGGCGGGGGAGGCCCACGCGCGGACGAGCCCACGGAGTCCGCTGGGAGGAGCTCCCCCGTGCGGCGCGAGCCGCACGGGGGGGCGCGCCGACAGCGAGAGGCGGCATCTGCAGAGATGGTGTCCTGGGGCCTGCAGTGGAGCTCCCCAGACCCCCTCGAGTCATGAAAAAATCACGACGGGAGGTTCTTCTATGTTTTCGGCCTCCGGGGGCTCTTATACCGGCCCTCGGGACCGTCAAAACACGACTCGGGGTGAAAAACCGGTCCCGGCGAATAGGTCCGGACCTCTGGGGGTCGCGTCATGAAAAAATCATGACGTCGGGGGTCTGGGTCCCTGGTCCCCTGTGAGGCCCGAAGCGCGCGAGAAGTGGGCCGGAAGAGGTCATGAGCGGCGTGCGAACGTGCCCCCTGGAGATGTAGAGTGGGCCCTGTGGGACACGCTGCCAAAAGGAGCGGGGAGGCGGCGTGCGAAGGTCGTCTCTGAGTCCGTGGGCAGATCGGGAAACGCAACGCGTGAGTGGCATGCAAAACATGAGCAGAGGGGAGCATGCGAACGCTGTCTCTGGCGCTGCCGGCAGAGCTCCCCGTGGGGAGCGAGACGCGTGAGCGACTCGACATGGGCGGGGGGGCGGCCTGTATGGGGCCACATGCGAACCCTACCCCTACCCCCCACGATTTCTGACAGTAAGGGTGGGGTTCACTCCGCTCGGGAGCTCCCGAGCGGAGTGAACCCCACCCTCCCCCTCAGAAATCGTGGGGGGCAGGGGTAGAGTTCGCATGTGGCCCCCTAGCCTGCGAGCGGCCTCCCCAGACCCCCGACGTCATGATTTCTTCATGACGCGACCCCCAGAGGTCCGGACCTATTCGCCGGGACCGGTTTTTCACCCCGAGTCGTGTTTTGACGGTCCCGAGGGCCGGTAAGAGCCCCCGGAGGCCGAAAACATAGAAGAACCTCCCGTCGTGATTTTTTTCATGACTCGAGGGGGTCTGGGTCTGTGGAGCTCCCCGCGGAGTGGAGCTCCCCGCGGGGCCCGAGGGGTGCGAAGAGGGCGCGCCGACGAGGCGCCGGGCCTGCGCCGTGCGGGCGCTGCTGCTTCTCCGGGCTTTGCGGGCGGAGCCGCCCCGCGGGGCGGGCAGCGTACGAGGGGCGGAGCCGAGGCGTGCGGGCGGCGGCGTGAGGGGGCATGCCGACGTGGGCGAGGGGCGGCATTTGGGGAACAAAAAGTGGCATAAACATTTTTTTTACTTTATACATCTATATTATTAATATTATATATATATATATATATATATATATATATATGTGTGTGTGTATTTTCATCTATTTATTGCTTGAAAAAATGGCATAACCATAAAAACTCGGAGGACCGCGCGGATTTCTCGGATCGGCGCTGGGGCTCCCCGGCGGCGCCTCAGGCGCCGCCCCTGGCGCGCTCCGCGCGCCGGGGAGGGGGGTCCAGCGCCGATCCGAGAAAGCCGCGCGGACCTCCGCGTTTTCATGCTTGTGCCACTTGTTGCTCCCCCAGGCATGCGAACGTTTTTTTTTCGCGGATGGATCTCTCGAGCTCTCCGCCGCCCCTGGCGGTGCGCGCTGCGCGCAGGAGCGCGGCAGCGTCGCGGGGAAAGCGCGGCACCGACACGGTGCAGCTCCGCACGCGTGGCGAGCGCTGGCCGAGCAGGAGCACGGCCAAGCTCCCCCGGTGGAGCTCCGAAGGAGCGCAGGCGGAGCTCTCCCCTCTCGAGCCGGGAGCACGCGAGGGGTCTGCCGAACAGGGGCGGGGGCGGCGTGCGAGCGCCGTCTCCGGGGCCGCCGGTGGAGCTCCCTTCCCAGACCTCCGACGCATTGAAAAAATCAAGACGAAGGTGTTTCTAGATTTTCGGCCTCTAGCGGCCCTCGCCGGGCTCCGGGACCGTCAAAAAACGACTCAGGATGAAAAGCCGGCCCTGGGGAATGGGTCGAGACTTCTGGGGACCCCGTATTGAAAAAATCACGACATCGGATCTCTGGGTTCGGAGCATGAAACGTGTGAGGGGCGTGCAGATGTGGACGGTGGCGGCATGCAAACGCTTCCTCTGGGGCCATGGGTGGAGCTCCCCGTGGGGTACGAAACGCGTGAGGGGTGCGACGAAGTGGGCGGGTGCAGACAGTGGAGGAAGAGGAGGGGAGCAGGAGGAGGAGGTGAGGTGAGGAAGGAGACATGCGGGGCTACGGATAGAAAACGAAAACGCAAATCCACACGAAGGCTTGGACAAAGGAGGCGGCAGGAAACGGTAGGCGAGAGAAAGAAAGAGAGAGAGATAGAGAAATAGAGAAGGAGTGGATCGAGCAGCGAAAAGAAGTGTGAGATAAACCCAAAAAACGGCAATGACCTAAAGCGCTAAGCCCAAAACAACAGCGACGATCGACCCCAACAGAGCAACGCAACCAGTTGCGACGGTGGAAAGATTTGATAGAAGAAGAAAAAACTGTATCAACACAAACTGTTGGCGCTCCGCGTTGATTTCTTGGATCTGCGCTGGACCCCCCCTGGCGCGCGGAGCACGCCAGGGGCGGCGCCAGAGGCGCCGCCGGAAAAACCCAGCGCGGATCCAAGAGATCCGCGCGGAGCGCCGAAAGTTTATGTTTACGCAGTTTTTTCTTCTTCGACTCAAGTCATGCCGAGAGCGCAAGAAAACTACTTCAACTAACTGTACCTCCCTCCTCCCGAAGATCCAGCGCCATCTTTTCCGTGACGCGGGCCCCCGGCCCCCAACGCCGTCGACCCCATCCACGGGACCAGTTCTTCCCCGCGATCTCGTCGATGGCCCCAGGGACCAAACCTGATTACTTTAGTAGTGGAAACAATTGGGCTTTAGAAGCTCTGCGTGGCGACGCCCCCGTCGCCACGCGTGCCCTCTGCGTGCCTGCGGGGGCGCCGCCACGTAGAAGTACTGGAGACCGAGCATTTGGGGCGTCGCTACGCACGCCCTCTGCGTGGCTGCGACCATGTGTTAAACCCTAAAACCAATTAAATTCACTAATAAAGTACCTACCAGACCACCCCAACCCAACCCGAAGACCGGAATTTCGGGTAGGGGGGGATCCGGGCTCCAACCGCGTTTCTCCCATGTTCCCCGGCCCCCCCCCCACCACTGGAAATGGAGGGCACATCGGGGCCTTCGGGTTGGGGTGGTGTGGTCTGGTGGGCGGTGGCGAGCCTCCAGAGGCTGAAGATTCGGAAGACTTGACCGTCACCATTTTCTTTTTGTGGGGCTGGAGATTTCGGCCCCTCCCTGGCAACAGGCCACCACTGAAGGACCACCAACGACACACTCCGCCGCGTCCTGCACCCCCTTCGGGGTTCTCCGCGGCACCGGCTGGGTGCTCGAGCGCTGGAACGGGCCGGTGTTCAGGTCCAGGTCGTCGTCGTCGCCAACCTGCCGGGAGGAGAAAGGAGGAGGAACACGGTAACAAATCTTGCTATGAGAAATACTGGAGCACATGATTCATCGACCTCCGAGGGTCCTACAGGCCTCGTCAAAAACAACTGGACGCGCCGTTCAGCATCGAGGCGCCCGAGAGTTCGGGCACGTGTCAGAAAACACTCTCTTCAGTGCCAGATTTCGGACGCCGCTGCGCGTGGGCCAAACACCTCATGCTGGCATGATTCAGGGTCTTCAAACAATTGTCTTCCAACGAGGCAGTTCCCGCAGTAAACATGAACCGCTGTAGAGGCCAATGATGAGGGAGCTTGGAGGGAGGGTATATTCCAACAGCGTTGATGCCTCTTGGGTTTACACTGATCCTCCTCCTCTTCCTCCTCCTCCCTCCCCCCCTCCCTCTTCCCTCCCCCTTCCGCCTCAAGCCGATCGCCAGCAGCCGCAGTCAGAAACCGTCAGCCCATGTCCGACGAGTCTCGCAGGGTGCCCCGCAGCTTCTGTGGGTCCCCGGGGGGCCATCGGGAGACGAGAGCTCTCGCCGCGGGGCGCCCGCCGGCGGCGCGGTCTTCCCGCAAGAGGGGGGCCCCCCTCAGTGACTCCTCGCACACGCGCACGACGACGGCAACGGCGACGACGACGACGACGACGACGAAGACGACGACGACGACGACGACGACGACGACGACGACGACGCCGACGACGACGACGACGACGGCGGCGGCGGCGACGACGGCGACGACGACGACGACGACAGCGCGGCTGCGGCGACGGGGATGAGCTCTCGACGTCGGCGGCGCGCGGAGAGGGCGAGGGCGAGGAGCGCCAGGGTCCGCCTTCTCCGCGCAGGGGTGAAGGGGCCCCAGTACACACAGATAAATACACACGAACGAAAACATCCCCCATATTTTCCCATATTTTCTGGGCTTCCGTCTTCCCCCCCCACTTCCCATATTTTCCCATATGTTCCTGGGAATCGACGATGAAATTGTGTCTTTGTGTGTTTCTCCCTCCTGAAAGGGCCCCGTCGGTCGGCCGAGGCCGAGGCCCGCACCGACTGCCCCCCCCGGGGGGGGGGTCCGACCGACGGCGGCACCCCGAGGGGGCGGCGGAGCTCGGGCGAAAGGCGCCTCCCCCTCCTCCTCCCCCTCCCCCCCTCCTCCTCCTCCTCCTCCTCCTCCTCCTCCTCCTCCTCCTCCTCCCCCTCCTCCTCCTCCTCCTCCTCCTCCTCCTCCTCCTCCTCCTCCTCCTCCTCCTCCTCCTCCTCCTCCTCCTCCTCCTCCTCCTCCTCCTCCTCCTCCTCCTCCTCCGCCGGCGCCCCACGCTCCAGCCAGCGGCGGCGACGAGGCGAGGCCCCGCCCCGGTGGAGCGGGGGCGGCGCACCCGCGAGCTCGGCCCCCGCACGG
Source organism: Prorocentrum cordatum (assembly GCA_963575745.1). Taxonomy (NCBI): domain Eukaryota; class Dinophyceae; order Prorocentrales; family Prorocentraceae; genus Prorocentrum; species Prorocentrum cordatum. The sequence continues at coordinate 5,672 of CAUYUJ010001346.1, forward strand.
AGCGGGGGGGGGGCCGAGGAGCGAGGGGCAGCGAGGAGGAGCGGCCGCACTCACGGACTCGGCCCCCGCACTCTCGGACTCTCGGCGAGGGGAGCCGAGGGACGGCCCCCGCACTCTCGGACTCGGCCCCCGCCTGGTGGAGCGGGGGGGGGCCGAGGGGCGAGGGGCAGCGAGGAGGAGCGGCCGCACGGGCAGGAGCAGCAGGGAGGGTGGCTGCAGAAGGCGCTGCGGGTGGCCGCCCGCGCCCACAATGCCACGGCGAGCCTGTGCTTCGCTGTGCTGCGCTCCGCGAAACCGCAGGACCTCTGACGCTGGGTCGGGTAGGGATGGCGAGAGCTGATCGTCGAGGTGTGGGCAAAGCTAGCCTGCCTGACGCTTCCCCCTGGAACCAGTCTGATCACCCCTGCACGAGCCTCGGATACGCCATGCCACAAGCCCGAGAAAACACTCCCGTGCCCGCACGAAGCAGCGTGGGAGGGGGAGAGACTGCGAGCGCGGGCAAATTGATACCAGGAGGACTACCGGCGAATCAGGGGCGTCGGATGGATAAGCGCGGGGCGACGAATCCGAAGCCTCGCCGGGACCGACGAGTGAACTGTCTGGCTGGTTCCGCCCCAGCGCCGACGTCTATTGGGTAATTAATGTTATGCCACGTCCGCCGCTTTTCCTGTCTTGGGGCGCCCACTCGGCCCAGGAGCATGCCCAGACCACGAAACTGGAGATGCAGAACACTGAGAACGCGGTGGGCACGTCCGCGGGGTTCTCCAGCCCGGAGAGCAAGGTCCAGGCAGACTGCAGCCAGGACGGAAACAGCACTCTGCGCGCAAGCCAGCAGGCACCCCGAGGACGCCCCAGCCCGTGCCAGCCTTGCACAACCCACTGGGATCACGACGAGGTCAACCTGCGATAAGCGAGCCCCCGGCGCGTGCCCGACGCCAAACAGCACCAGGAACTCGACGCGTATCCTGGTTGCTCCCCTCGCCTGCTGCCGAGCGCGCGACGGCCTCCGCGGGCGGAGGGCCCGCCACCGCCTTCTGCTTCCGCCGCCCTCCGCCCGCGTGTGCCGCCGAAGGCGCGAAGCGCCGCAGGCGAGGCCTCTTCTGGGTCGGAGGCTGGGCGAGGGCCAGCAGATCCGTGGCTGCCGAAACGGTCTTCCCGGAAGAAACGAGCAGACTCCCGGAAGCAAGCTCGGCGCACTGAACAGTACAAAAGGGCGGTTTCCCGGCAGGACAAAACAATTTCTCCCAGAGCTCCGTTTCCGCAGCCACGGGCTTGCCAGCCTTCGCCTGGCTTCTGACTGGGATGCCCTGCGCAGGAGCATGACGTGCAGGGACGTGAGGGGGGGAATCCAGACGACCCCAGGCCGACACCGCCACGGCAGAAGGGCTGGTCCATCGCTCAGGTCGGTCGTGCTCCGAAGGCCAACCAGGAGGCACAGCGTTGCCTGGCGCTCTGGTCGGATAGGCGCACACATCGGCTCGACCTGCGACTCCGCCGATTCGCGGCGAAGTGCACCAGCCTCGAGAAGTGATCTCTGGCGGCCGCGGAGGGGAAGACGGAAGACCCAAAAGCGCCGCAAGCGCCTAGCCGGGAGGATGAGGAAGAGGAAGAGAAGGGGCAGGACAGCTGTGCGGCCAGTTCTGGCGTGCAGCACGGTAAGACATGCTGGCACGCAGGACAAAACTGCAGACAGTTCTGAAGCCGGCACCACACACCAACATGTAGAAGCACCATGACGATAGACTGGCAGCCCAAGGGGCTGCAGCTGGGGTGCACAACCTGTGTCCGGAGGACGTTTTGTGCCACATTATACCGTGCTACGTCCTGCGCAAAGCACCGCAACACCTTACAATACGGCGCATTGCAAAACAATGCGAAGCGACCGAATGCAATGCCATGCAGCGTAATTCCCCCAAACAGCCTTGCAATGCAAACAATGCAAAACAATTCAAAACAGAGTGCAACAAGGAAGTATTGCGAAATGCATGCAGTAAGAACTCTACCACAAGAAACCTTCCACAAGAAACCAAACCGTGAGACCCCAGGACGACCTTTGGTTTTTGGTGTGGGAAAGTCACGCTTTCCATAACAAAACCATCGTAACCCAAGAAACCAAGGGCACCCTGGAGGCAAGCAGGGTGTTTCTTGCCTTTTGTTTCCACTGTAGCCCTGGAGAGCATTGCTGCTTAAAGCGAACCAATCAATTTAAATTGGCCCAATGAAAGTTCCTTGAATTTTCGTCACATCGCTCGCTCGCGAAAGCCGACGAAAGTAAAACGATGCGGAAGGCCGCGGAAAGCTGCCGGAAGGCTTGCGGAAGACAGCGGAAGTAAATGACGCCTCGTCCGAACCCCCATACCCCCCGTCGCAGCCTAGCTGCGTAGTCTTCTGCCGTGGTCCGGGCGGGATCCCGCCTAATTTAATCCCGTGTAATATTATGCGTTTAGTCCAGCCCGACTATAATCCCACCCAATAAAGTAGGGTAAACAAATATCCCAGGGCGTTCACGGATCCCGCCATGCTGGGATCGGCTCGAAGTAAGGTGGGGCTCCGAAGTTGCAGTATTCCTGGCATGCCAGGGTCGTCTTGATGTCATATTGAGATCATATCTTGGTCATGTTTGGATCGCGCAGCCGTCGCGTGTTCATTATGGGGCCACCCTGGGCGCGCGTGGATCCATCGTGTTGCCATCGGGCCGTCTCAGCGTCACTCATGGTTCTGTGTTTGATCATCTTCGAGTCGGCCTGAGACGGTCCAGAATCCATGGCGGGATCGTGTTGGGGTGGCGTCATCCCAGGGTCGTCTGGACATCACCGCTTGTGGCCTCAGGCCTTCTTGGAACCATGTTGTGGCCATGGGAACGTCTTGGAATCTCACACACAAACGCTGAGTACGCGCGCACGACAACTCATCTCGCCGATGGGTGTACACACATATGCCTCCTATTGCGAGTTTCCAAGGAAACTTGTGTTGGAGCCAAGTAACAAAGCAGCACCATTGAATAAAATGCAGAGCATACCAACGTAATGGTGTCCCTGACCAGAACGATGCCGACAGCAATGATGTGGTGATTGTGGGTACGGCGACGACGGCAAAGACCACGACGACGACGACGATGACGATGAATACGATGACGATACCGCATCCTATGTGGAGATCGAGACGCAAAGCGCACGCCGCCACCTGCTCGTTCTCACTACGTACCTCGTGCAAGCCTCTGGACGCCAGTCCACGGATCTCGAGAGCGAAGGGGGAGGTGGGGAAGGACGAGGAGGCATGAGGGAAGGAGCGCGAGGGAAGCGGAGACGGTCAGGGGGAGGGCAGGAGGAGCAGGGAAATGATAAGAGAGGGAGACAGGGGGGAGGTAGAGGAGGACAGGGAGGGGGGGAGGAGGAGGAGGAGGAGGAGGAGGAGGAGGAGGAGGAGGAGGAGGAGGGGAGGAGGAGGAGGGGAGGAGGAGGAGGAGAGGAGGAGGAGGAGGAGGAGGAGGAGGAGGAGGAGGAGGAGGGGGGGGGAGAATGGGAAGGGCAATGTGGAAGAGGCGGGGGAGGGAGGGAAGGGGAGGAGCAGGAGGAGAAAGGCGAGGAGCAGTGGGCGTCGACGGGAGAAGGAGGAAGTTGAGGGGGAGGGGGGGGGGGCGTGGGAAGTGGAAGGGGAGGAGGAAACGGATGACGGGGAGGAGGGAGGAGGGGGGCAGCGGAGGACGGAGGAGGGAGGAGGGAGGAAAAGGACGGAGGAGGACAGAGGCAACGGGGGTAGGAGGGGACAACAGGAGGAGGACTCGCACTCGGAGGTGGCATGCCCCCTCTTTGTGAAGGGTGCCGCCCTCGCCTAAGGCGCGCCGGGCGGCCCACGCGGAGAACGCCCCTCAAAGGAGGAGCGGCGAGAAGGGGGCGCGGCGGGGACGAAAGCAGCGGGGCGAAGGCGAAGGAGAGAGGGTGTGGTCATCTTCCCCCGTCCTTCCTCCCCCTCCGCCTGCCCCCTCTGCTCTCATAGAGCTCCTCTCCCCGCCCCCCCCCTCCTTCTCTTCGGGTTCGCTCGCACTCCCCCCTCCCCATCCTTCCTCATCATCGTCATCCTTTAACCGTCATCATCACCGTCAGCCGCGTCAACATCATCATCATCACCATCACCATCATCATCATCATCATCATCATCATCATCATCATCATCATCATCATCATCATCATCATCATCATCACCATCAGCAGCAGCAGCAGCAGCACAGCAGTAGCAGCAAAGCAGCAGCAGCACAGCAGCAGCAGCACCACCATCATCGCCATGTTCTGCAACGTCGTCAAGGGCATCGTCAACATCATCATCATCATCATCATCATCATCAGCAGCAGCATCATCATCATCATCATCATCGCCGTAATCACCATGCTCATCACCCACACCCTCATTAGTATCACAATCACCATCACCCACCACCCTTCAAAATACCTGAATTGCTCCTGTTCTTCTCACCAACAGACGTGTTGGCAGGGCGGGCCCAGACTTTCGCTCGAGAACTCCCCGCAATGATACTGCCGCTTGAAAGTACATCTCCAAACCACAAGTTCAAACCAGAGGCACCATTAGATCCTCTTGCATGTGGGGAAGAATCTCGTGGAACCCTGTCATCTAAATTCTGGATCAGTCCTTTAAGCGCGGAAACTTCGTGGATCACATTCCCTCCCTGGGGTATATATACAGCATATCTCCACATACATACAAGCATACATGCAAACATAAAAATGACTCATATCGTGGACCCACCGTGAACTGGTTCCACGGGGCCGTTCATGTGCAAACCAATGCGATTATTATACGGGACGGGGTTTCCTGTCGGCCAGCCTGGCGGTCGACCGTCGTCAGCGTTGGTCGGTCGGTGCGTCGGTCGGCCAGCAGGCCAATCGGTCGCTGTCATCTGGGGTTCAAGAGGGAAAATGCAAGGCCTGCGTACGTGAGGCTTTGACATCCGCTCGACTGGCAACGCACGCGGCGTTTTCGCCAGTTCCCCTCTTCAACCCGACCAACACGCGCACGAGCAAACGCGGCTAGATCGGACAGAAAACCTAGTAATGCATACGCTTTTGTGCACACCCACACAAAGCATGCAACCAAACAGCTGACCCCTGTAGTTTCTCGCCCGCGAATGTCTTTCGCTGAAGAACAGAAGTGGCGCAATTTCCATGATCCCCTGGCCGAAGGTTTCCGTTCCTCCGTGACAAGACCTTTGATACCATTGATCCTCATTGTATGCATGCAAGAGTCTCGTGGATCAAGTTCATTTATTCCCTACCTAAGCTCTGCCTAGAAGGGTTCTTACTCTCTTTGCTTAAAGGGCCGGGCAATGCTAACCGCCCCGGGCGGTTCCCCCAGTCCCCGCCCCGCGGTTCCCCCAGTCCCCTGGGAGCTTTAGCCTTAGCTTTAGCTTTAGCTTAGCATTAGCTTAGCTTTAGCTTAGCTTTAGCTTAGCTTTAGCTTAGCTTTAGCTTAGCTTTAGTTTAGCTTTAGCTCAGCTTTAGCTTAGCTTCAGCTTAGCTTTAGCTTAGCTTTCGCTTAGCTTCAGCTTAGTGTTAGCTTAGCTTTAGCTTAGCTTTAGCTTAGCTTTAGCTTAGCTTCAGCTTAGCTTTAGCTCAGCTCTAGCTTAGTGTTAGCTTAGTCGTAGCTTAGCTTCAGCTTAGCTTTAGCTTAGCTTTAGCTTAGCTTTAGCTTAGCGTTAGCTGAGCTTCAGCTTAGTGTTAGCTTAGCTTTAGCTTAGCTTCAGCTTAGCTTCAGCTTAGCTTCAGCTTAGTGTTAGCTTAGCTTTAGCTTAGCTTAGCTTAGTGTTAGCTTAGCTTCAGCTTAGCTTCAGCTTAGCTTTAGATTAGTGTTAGCTTAGCCTTAGCTTAGCTTTAGCTTAGCTTTAGCTTAGCTTTAGCTTAGCTTTCGCGTAGCTTTAGCGTAGCTTTAGCTTAGCTTTAGCTTAGCTTTAGCTTAGCTTTAGCTTAGCTTCAGCTTAGCTTTAGCTTAGCTTTAGCTTAGATTTAGCTTAGCTTTAGCTTAGCCTTAGCTTAGCTTCAGCTTAGCTTTCGCTTAGCTTCAGCTTAGCTTTAGCTTAGCTTTAGCTCAGCTTTAGCTTAGCTTTAGCTTAGCTTTAGCTTACATGTAGCTTTAGTTTTAGCTTAGCTTTAGCTTAGGTTTAGCTTAGCTTTAGCTTAGCTTCTGCTTAGCTCTAGCTTAGCTTCAGCTTAGCTTTAGCTTAGTGTTAGCTTAGCCTTAGCTTAGCTTTAGCTTAGCTTTAACTTAGCTTCAGCTTAGATTTAGCTTAGCTGCTGCTTAGCTTTAGCTTAGCTTTAGCTTGGCTTTAGCTTAGCTTTACTGTTACTACTAATGTTGCTTTCCTAGGGGCTCCAACTCCTAGGCAGGGTCGCACTGGGATAATTATCCGCATCCCATGTTTGGCACCGAGGCCTCTTGGATCACAGAATTTGGTGGGTGCCTTATGCATATACGCACTGACTTATACATATAAATAGCCATAAGCATCTACATGTATACATACACACACATAGACATAGAAATAGACATTGACATAGACATTGACATAGACATAGACATAGACATAGGCATACACACATACATATACCCTTACATATATATATATGGACATATACATATACATATACATCACTATACCTATGCGTACCCACATGCACATGCATACACATATACATATACATGTACATGTGATAGACTGATGCATACACAAATGGATTAGCATATATCTATATGGTCGATCCCCCCCCCCCCCCCCCCCCCCCAGCGACCCCCCAGAGCGCCAAAAGCACGAATACACAACTCAACTTTGGCCTGCCATCCAGGCTGACGAACTCATCCGCTCGGCCCATCCGTCACGGGCACCGTGCGCGCAAGCATATCGGTTTCGGCCGAGGCCACGAAACACTGTGTATCACAAGTTGTTCTGGTTTTTCTGGTCTGGGAACCAACGAAACACTGCGTATCACAGGTTTCTCTGGTTTTTCTACTTTCTGGAGCTGAAATGCTCGCCGCGGCCTCGCCCCACCGCTCCCCCACCTCCTGTTTGTCGGCACCTGAGAACCAGAAAAACCAGAAAAACCTGTGATATACAATGTTTCGTTGGTTCCCAGACCAGAAAAACCAGAAAAACTTGTGATACACAGTGTTTCGTGGCCTCCGAGCAAGAAAACACTGTGTACTCTTCGGGGACTACAGCGCTCGCCGCTCACTGGCAGTGCTCCTTGAGGAAGGCCTCCTCCAGCATCTTCCCTGTTGCCAGCCACAAATCCTCGCCCCTGGCGCCCAAAGCACGAATACACAACTCAACTTTGGCCTGCCATCCAGGCTGACGAACTCATCCGCTCGGCCCATCCGTCACGGGCACCGTGCGCGCAAGCATATCGGTTTCGGCCGAGGCCACGAAACACTGTGTATCACAGGTTTTTCTGGTTTTTCTGGTCTGGGAACCAACGAAACACTGCGTATCACAGGTTTTTCTGGTTTTTCTGGTTTCTGGAGCTGAAATGCTCGCCGCGGCCTCGCCCCACCGCTCCCCCACCTCCTGTTTGTCGGCACCTGAAAACCAGAAAAACCAGAAAAACCTGTGATATACAATGTTTCGTTGGTTCCCAGACCAGAAAAACCAGAAAAACATGTGATACACAGTGTTTCGTGGCCTCCGAGCAAGGCTCTGGTTCTGGTTCTGGTTCTGGCTCTGGTTCTGGCTCTGGTTCTGGTTCTGGTTCTGGCTCTGGTTCTGGTTCTGGTTCTGGCTCTGGTTCTGGCTCTGGTTCTGGTTCTGGTTCTGGCTTTGGTTCTGGTTCTGGCTCTGGTTCTGGTCCTGGCTCTGGTTCTAGTAGAAGCAGAGGCGAGGGGGGAGATGGAAGAGGAGGGGGAGGATGAGGGAGAGTAAGATGAGGAGGAATACTTCTCGGGTCACAGCCCGCTGTGACAGACCATGTGTCTGCGGCTGTTCGGTGCCAGCATCTCAAGACCGCGGCTTCGTGTTTTGGGCGTTTTGGGGGGTCGCTGGGGAGGGGACCGAGCATCTATATATATATATATATATATATATATACACCTGTACATATACATATACATGTGCATAGGCGCATGCATCTAAAATATGTGTGTATACAAGCATTGGTAGGCATACACATAAATATGTGGATATGTATACATGTGCACACTGGTACACGTGTATACATACGTAATCCTATGAATAAACAGATGCACAAATACATGCATATACCAATACGTATACATATACAAATGCAGATACGTAAACGTATGCACGTGTGTACGCATATACACATACCCACATGTACTAGATACAGATATACATGCGTATGAATCGTATATTGATATATAAATACGTGCGTGAACGTGTATGTGAAAACATAAAACGATCATGTTGATCCGCCACGGTGCCCTCGAGGCACAAGCTGAAGTGCCCTCAGGTCAAGACCCTTGTTGGATCCCATGGAACCTCAGTCGTTAATCCTGAAGCTTCTGCAGCGGGCCCGGACCTACAATTGCAAAATCGGCCGAGGCGCGTCTTGTGGCCCCTGAGGAGCGTCGCGTGGCCCCTACAAGAGGGCCCCCAGACAGACCAAGAGGGTCCCGAGAGGCCGCCAAGACGGACCAAGAGGGCCCCGAGTAGACGCCCGCGACAATCTCAAGACGGCTCAAGATGCCCCCAAGACGCCCTAGGAGGCCTCCAAGAGGCCTCCCAAGAGGGCCCCCAAAGGGAAAAATCATTGATTGCCCTGCGTCATCGCTATTTCGGCTTCCCGACGCTCCAAGACGGCTCCAACAGCCCCCAAGATCGCCCCAAGGCGGTTCAAGGGGTTCCCAAGAGGGCCCCGAGACCGCCCCAAAAGGCCCGAAGACGGCACACGAGGCTTCCAAGACGACCCGAGAGGCCCCCAAGACGGCTCCCAGAGGGGGCCCGGACAGGGAGCCCCAACGGACATCTCAAGCCTTCGGCGCCTCGAGAAGCCCCCAGGAAGCCCCAGAGGGCGGCCCCAAAAAGGCCCCAAGAGGCCCCCAAAAGGCCTCCAGGAAGCCCCAGGAGGCCCCCAAGAGGCTCCCAAGAGGCCTCCAAGAGGCCCCCAGCAGGCCCCAGAACTGCAGCCGAGAGCGTTCCGAAGAGACCCTGGAAACATCTCTGGGGACTCTGACCCACACTCCAGGCACGATGGCGGGATGGGTCGAAGGCCATTGAAGAATAATACGACTAACGACGACAACAACAACAACAACAACAACAACAACAACAACAACAACAACAACAACAACAACAACAACAACAATTACTAGCACGTGGGGACACACCGTTCTCACCAGTGCCAGGGTTTTCATAGGAGGCGGGCAATACCCCCACTTTGTGGGGGGGCCGGTTCAAGCTCTACCAAATTTCCAAACGACTCTTCGCCACCACCCACACCCAGCTTCCCGCCCTATGACGTTCGGACACTTCACTTCGTGGCATGCGGACGACCGTGGCTACTATTCAGGGCCCCGCGGCCGACGACGACGGCGTGCGCGCGCGAAGAAAAAACGAATGTGTCCCGCATGGTATTATTTGACAGGGATGATGGCCCTGGCAGGTGCGCAACCGTTGTTGCAGAAGTTCGAAAAAGTTGCTCGCAAAAGCCCGTTTGACAGAAATGTTTAAAAAGTGTTGGGTTTCCTACGAATCCGCAAGAGCGCGCGGGATGAAATTTTGACATTTTTTTTTGAAAAACCATTGGTTTTTTGATGTTTTTATGTTAAAATCGCTACGAAAACTAAGGTTTTGGAAGGATTTCGTCTTGCGCGCGCGAATGTCCACTTTACCTTATTTTTTGCAAGGGATTCTTGAAGTTTGGTTATGTTAGAACAAGAAATGTCCACTTTAGCTTATTTTTTGCAAGGGAAAACCGATCGTAACAACACAACCGGATCCGGACCAACCCGTTTTGCCTGAGACTTCCTCACGAAAATGATGAAAATGAGGCTGCGGCCTAGGCGCGGCGGGGGGGTCGTGCACCAGGGGTCCCAACAATAATTATTCTTTAGAAGTAATAATGTTCAACAACAACAACAACAACAATAAGAATAATAATGTTAAAACTGTTCGCTCATATCTGCTCGCGCGTACGTCACCACGTAGATCCCAAACCCCCGACACCTGCCCTCTTCGTCTTCGACCGTACCCCCTCTGGGGGGTTCATCTTCCTGACCTGCCACGTGCCACGTGTACTGGGCGTAGCCCCAAAAAGAGCAAGAGGAGTGAGAAGAGAGAGAGAGAGAGAGCGACAGAAAGAGAGAGGGAGAGAGAGAGAGAGAAACAAAAAACAAAAAAGACAAACACAAAAAAAAAGAGGAGAGGAGTGGGGGAAGGGAGGGAGGCAAGGGACAAGAGGGAGGGAGCAGAACTGCGGACGAGAGAGATTAGGTGGGGGGCTTACGAGAGGAGCCGAAAAACAAGCGGCAGACCCGGACGGTTAGGTCAGGCAACGGTCCCCAACGGGCGGGTCGGGCGGGCGGGGCCTGCAGACCCGCGGGCGGACCTTTCACGGGCGGGTCGGGCGTGCGGGACGTGAAAGCACCCGGCAAGCTTCCAAGCGAGCCGCCGGGCCTGCCGACACAGGCAAGTCAGGCGGGCGGCACTAACGGGCGAGCCCAGCGGGCGGATCAAAAAAGCGTGAGTCCTGAATGAATTGTGGGGAAGTCTCAGGCGAGAGCGTGCGGGTACATTTTCATTACTTGGCACGCGTAGTTGGCGCGGCGCAGCCCCTAAAGCAGGGAAAGAGGGGAGACCGTATATATGGCCCACAAAGGGCAGCGAGGGGCCACTGAGGGCAGCATCGGGGCCACGCAGGGCAGCGACTGGGCCACAAGGGGAGGGGCCACGAAGGGCAGCAATGAGGCACGAAGGGCGCGAGCGAGCATGGGGCACGAAGGGCATGACCCTGACGGGCGGGCCGAGCGGGCGGATCGATCGTGAGTTCTGCATGATTAGCCAAGAAGTTTCCAGCGAGAGAAAATTCGCCGACACCTTGTGAGTATCCAGGCGCGTGAGATTGCTCCCCCCCACAATCCCCCCCCAGGGACCCCAAACCGGGATTTTAACCCCTCCCCTGGCCCGGGACGGCCCCGGACCGAACTCATCTGGGGCGGTCTGGGCTCCCTGGGCTCGCTCCTGAGCTGCACGACAGCACTTGACGCCTCCCAAGAAGCCGCCAAGACGGCCCACGAGAACCCAAGTCGCCGAAAGATCGTTCCAAGACGCCCAAGATGAGCTCAAAACGGCCCAAGAGGCCGCCAAGACACTCCACGAAGCGTCCAAAAGGCCTCCCAAGAAGCCCCCAAGAAGCCAAAATCTTACAATTCCCTTGGGGAAAACATGCATTTTTAGCATATCCAACTTGTTAACCTTCACGGCATTGAGAACCGTCCAAGAGGCCCCCACGAGGGCCCCAGGACCACCCCAAGACGGTCCACGTGGCTCCCAGGAGGCCCCAAAGCCAACCCAAAAGAACTCCAACGTGGCCCAAGAGGCTCCCTAGACGGCCTAAGAGAGCTCCAAGACGGCCAAAGAAGGGCCCAAGAGAGGGACCACGAACCGCGAATTTCAGCGCCCCGCCCAACAAAGTTCTCTGGAGGACCCAAGAGGCCCGCGGCCCCAAGAGGCCCCCATGAGGCACCCAAGAGGCCCCAAGGAGCCCCCAAGAGGCCCAAAAGAAGCCCCAAAACGGCCCCCAAGACATTTCGAAACTGCCTCGAGAAGGCCCGCGAGAATCCTCGCCACGAGATCCCAACGGACGCAATATTTACAGAGAGGTCGGCGGATGTGGCGTAAGCCTATAAAATAAATTTGAAGGAGCCGCCACATCCATCGACCCAACCTGGCGACCCCCTTTTGGGGCCCCCAAACCTACCAAAACCTATTGTAAAACCAACGATTTCGGCTTGTTGGGCCTCTTGGGGGGCCGCGAGTTCGCCAGGGCGGCTCAAGATGCGCGGGCCAAGACGGGCCCAAGACGGCCCAAGATGACCCCAAGGGGGCCCAACAAGGCCCCAAGAAGGCCCACGACGGCCCCGGGAGGACCCCCAAGAGCGCCTCCAGAAGCCCAAATGTTTGATTTTCCGATGGTTTTGTATGATTTTAGCGCCTTCGCCTTTTTCGACTCTCGGAGGCCCATTACGGCCTAAGCAACCTCCAACATTGTCCCACAACAACCCACAAAGCCCCCGAGAGGACCTCCAAGACGGCCCGAGAGGACCCCAGGACGGGCCAAAGAGGCTCCCAAGACGTCCCAAGAGGCCCCCAAGACATCCCAAAAGCACCCCTAGAGAGCCCCCAGGCGGCCCCGACAAGCCCCCAAGACGGCCTCCGAACGGGCTCGACGGCGCAATATTGCCCGAAGACGGCCCAATACTCCCCCGAGAGACCTCCAGGAATCCCCCTGAGGCCCCCCAGGAAGCATCTAACAGGCCCCCAAGAAGCCCCCAGGAGCCCTCCAAGAGCGGCCGCAGAGGTCTCCAATGGATTGAACTGGACACGTCCAACAGGCCCGCAAGAAGCCCCCAGGAGTTCTCCAAGAGGGGCCGAAGAGGTCTCCAAATGACTGGACTGGACAGACTCCGAGCAGCTCCAAAGGGCCCTGCAGAAGCCCCAGAGGCGCTTGATGACTTCCACGATGCGTGCAACAGGCCCCTGAAGGCACCCAAGATCGCACCAAGACAGCCCAAAGGCCCTCAATACGGTCCCCCAAAAATGCCCTAAGGGGCTCCAATCAGGCCCCAAAACGACTGGCCTGCACGTGCTCCGGACGTGCACCCCGCGAAGCGAGAGGAATAAATCCCACCAGCCCTCTGGGCGTAGGTGGTCTAGAGCAGATCCTCTTCCACCCCTCCCTCTTCCCCCTTGGGGAGGGGTTTACCCCTCCCCCTACCCCCTCCCCTGGACCTGGACGGGGGGGGCCGCGGGTAGTTAGAGCGTCCAAGATGGCCCAAGACGGCTCCAAGAGCGCCTCAGAGAACCCAAGATGAGCTCCAAGATGGCTCAAGATAGCGCAAGATCGCTCACGATGGCTCCTAAGATGGTTCCAAGAAGCCCAAAGACGGCCCCAAGATAACTCCAAGTGGCCAAACAGCTCCCCAAGGAGGCCCCGAAGAGGCCAAAATCGTCCCAAAACCTAAGGAAAATCAATGATTTTTGCTTTCTCGCCTTTTCGCTTCCGATGGCCATCCGAGGCCTGGAGATGGCTCCAAGATGGCCCAAGAGGGCCCCAAGAGAGCCCCAAAAGAGCCCCAAGACGGCCCCAAGAGCGCCCAAGAGCACTCCAAGAGCGTTCCAAGAGGGGTCCAAGAGGCGATTTTAGGGGCTTCCGAGGGGGGACGCTAATTAAACCCCCCCTCTTGTTTGATCGACTCCCTCCAAGATGGCCCCAAAAGCGCCCCGAAGGCTCCCCAGAGCGCCTCAAGAGGGTCCCAAGAGGCGCCCAAGATGCCCCAAGGCGCCCAAAAAGCCCTCCAAGAGGCCCTCAAAAGACCCCCAAGAAGCTCCTTCCCCTCCTCCTCCTCCTCCTCCGATTCTTCCTCCTTCTCCGTCCTCCTCCTCCTCCTCCTCCTCCTCCTCTTCCCCCTCCTCCTCCTCCTCCTCCTCCTCCGACGACGACGACGACGACGACTCCTCTTCCATCCTCCCCCTCTCGGGGTCTGTGACAGCTTCCCCCGCCCTTTGTTATTCTGCATGCTCCCCGACTTCCCTGATCACCTCAACTCCCCTGAGCATCGTTTCTGGATGGGCTGGTGGGGATACGCGAAGCGTCAACAATTTGAGGAAGTCCCCCGCGAACGCGCGATTCTTGAATGGCAAGGGCGTAGAGCCTGAGTAAAGTGCGAGGAAGTCTCAAGCGAGAGCGCGATTCTCGAGTAAATTGCGAGGAAGTCTCAAGCGGGAGCGGGGGACTGGAGTAAATTTCGAGGAAGTATGAAGCGGGAGCCGCTGTTGTTGTAAACCGGGGGCCAGGTGCACAGTTTGAATCTCAAGACTTTCCTTGATAAAAAAACAAAGTGCGAGCGCTGGGAGGGGCACTTCAGTTGAAAAAAAACTATGTGCACCGGAGGGGGGATCAACAATAATCATTCTTCAATAATGAGAATACAACAACAGCAACAACAACAACAACAACAGCAGCAGCAACAGCAACAGCAACAGCAACAGCAACAGTAACAACAACATCAGCAACAAACATGTTACCCGAATGCCTCATGATTCTAGATTCGGCGTGCATCCATCATGATAGCTCGCTCCTCCCTCATGGAGGATCTTTTCTTGCACATGGAGGGTCGATATTCCCTTACCCAGATCTCCCGCCCGAGAAGGTCTTGACAACACCTCTTCCGAGGCTCCTCATCATCTCCAGCCCAGATCGCATATCGCCTTCGCAATCGCCCTGCCCATGCCTTGCTTCTAGGTCTGACCACGCCCCAGTGGCCCAAAACCTCTGGGAGAGGCCCCACAACCTCTGGGAGAGCCCCCGGAGCCCCTTGGACAGCCTCTGGAGCCCCTTGGAGAGCCCCCAGAGCCTCTCAGAGAAGTTTCAGACACCCTGTAGGAAACATGAGGGCCCCTGGGAGACGCTTTAAAACTGACCTTGAGGATTTCGGAGGCCTGAAAGCATTTTTAGAAATGGCTTGGATCGGCGGAGCTTCTGAGCCTCGGGAAAGGAAGAAGAGGAGGGAGCAGGAGGAGCAGGAGGAGGAGGAGGAGCAGGAGGAGGAGGAAGGAGCAGGGAAGACTAGGGGGAGGAAGAGGAGGAGGAGGAAGAAGGAGGAGGAGGAGCAGGAGGACGACGACGACGACAATGACGAAGACGACGACGACGACGACGACGACGACGACGACGCCGGCGACGACGACGACGACGACGACGGGATGCTGCCGCGGGCTCTCGGGCCGCCCTTGGCACGCGGAAGGCACCGGTGCAGACCTCCGACAGCGCCTGCTGCCTTCTCGAGGGTCGGCATTCGAGCGCGCGGGCGTCGGTCTTTGGCCGCAGTCGAGCTCCTTACCAAGTGGACGCCTCGTAAAGCTCGTCGTTATCGATGAGCTAGAGGAATTCCGGCGCGGGGTGGAGCTAGTTGGTCGACCCGGCCCGCGCGGACAATGTGTTAACTTTGGGTCGGTTTTGCGAATATTTCAAAGATATTTGACAACTCATTTGAAAGCAGAGTTTTCGCACCTGCAGTGGATTATTGATGCAGAAATCAGCAGGACGCCGTCTGGCACTGCCATGTTCTTGGCCTAAAGCTTGCTGCTGACGAGGTCGGAGCAGTTGCTGAAGTCGCGGGCGTCTTCGAACCTGTGCCAGAGAAGAGCCGACCTGCTGAAGGTACGCATCCAGGAGCGCTGCTGTCTCCAGCATGAGGATATCTGGGAATCTCTCCTCGAAGCAACTGAGGACGACGTCCACTGACCTGCCACCTTTGATACAATCTAGCTCGAGCTCCTCGCATGCCTCGTGGGCCTCGCCCTTAAGAGCGGCCAGAAGCGTAGCTCCGCGGCGGTTCACCGCGATGTCGGTGCCGATCTCCCAGATGGGGACAACCCTGCGATAGTTCTTCATGCATGTGGTCGTGCCGTCGATAGACGGCATAGAGATCTTGTTCCCGCCTCTTGCTCCTCTGTCGTCGCTGCCAGCTGCGGCAGCACCAGTCGCCATGGCGGTTGGCTCGGGACAGAAGCTGTTTCGGGCACGCGCTGTCCGTGTGCTCGACACCACCACAGGGCGGCTGTCGAGTTGCTGCTGCTGCGACCACAGATGGTCTCCGTCGAAGCTCCCAAGCAAAGAGAAAAACTTCTGGCTATCGGTAAGAATCCTTGCGATGAGAGGGGCAATTCTTTTGCGAGTCCAAGCGTGCTGGGGCTTCTCCCAGCACGCCCAAGCTCAAGGGCCCTGAGACAGTCCGGGCCGGAATGGTCATGCACACAACACCTGCACGATCACGCTAACACTGCACACAGTACAGCCCAGGCAACAACACATATATGTCGAACCTACTCCTCTTTCTCATATTCCTCCTCATCCTCATCAACATCTTCATCATAATATTCATCCTCATCCTCATCAACATCTCATCCTCTATCTCATATTCCTCCTCATCCTCATCAACATCTTCCTCTATCTCATATTCCTCCTCTATCTCATATTCCTCCTCATCCTCAACATCATAATCTTCATCCTCATCCTCTATCTCATATTCCTCCTCATCCTCATCAACATCTTCATCATAATCTTCATCCTCACCAACATCATCAGCATCACCCGCCCGACAAGGGCAAGAGGACGAGGTCGGGATCAGCACCAGGCATGTCGGGAACGCGGTCGCCGCGACGACTGGCCCGCCTAGCTGGAGAACCGCTCCCTCAGTTCCTGCGGGATCTCGTGGCATCAAGACAACCACATTCGTCCTCCTCCTCCTCCTCCTTCTCCTCCTTCTCCTCCTCCCCCTCCTCTGCTTCCTCCGCTTTCTCCTCCTCCTCCTCCTCCAGCTCATCCCCACCGCCGTCATCATAACCATCACCATCACCATCACCATCACCATCACCATCACCATCATCATCATCATCATCATCATCATCATCATCATCATCATCATCATCGTCGTCATCGTCATCGTCATCGTCATCATCCTCATCATCACCACCACCATCTCAGCACCACCACCACCCCCACCAGCACCACCATCATAATAATCATCAACAGCATCATCATCGTCATCATCATCATCCTCATCATGACCATCATCATCATCATCATCATCATCATCATCACCATCATCATCATCATCATCATCATCATCAGCAGCAGCAGCATCGCGATCGTAATTATCACAGTCATTAGCACCATCGTTGTCATCATCAGCAGCAGACGCATCCTCAGCATCATCAGCGTACTTTCTGTCATCCTCATCGCCAACCCCATCGACAGCCTTGTCCTCCTACTCATCCTCGTCCTCCCCATCCTCCACATCATCCTCCACATCATCCTCCACATCATCCTCCACATCATCCTCGTCCTCCCCATTCAACGTCATCTGCAAAGCTCCGTTCCCTCCTCCTCCGCCTATTTTGCAGCTCAGTGCGCCCTTATTCCTGCTCCTCCTCTTCGTTATCCTTCTTCCCTCCCCCTCATCCCCCTTATCCTCACCTCCTTTTTCTCGGTTTCACTTCCTCTTCATCCACCCCATCGGCTCTTCTTGCTTATCTTCCTCCTCCCCCTCCTCCCCCTCCTCCTGCCTCCTCCTCCTCCTTCTCCTCCTCCTCATCCTCCTACTCATCATCATCATCATCATCATCATCATCATCATCATCATCAGCATCATCATCACCATCATCAGCATCATCATCAGCAGCAGCATCATCGGCATCATCATCACCATAAGCATCACCATCACCATCATCATCATTACCATCATCATCATCGTTATCATCATCATCATCATCATCATCATCATCATCAGCATCAGCATCATAATCATGATCCTCATCACCATAAGCAACAACACAAACAAGCATATCATCATCAGCATCAGCAGCAGCATCGACATCATAATCAGCATCATCATCAGCATCAGCAGCATCAGCATCAGCATCATCATCACGATGCTGATCATCATCAACAATATCATCAGCATCGTCATCATCAGCAGCAGCATCAGCATCATCAGCATCATCAGCATCACCAGCATCATCGTCGTCATCGTCATCGTCAACGCCATCGTCGTCGTCGTCGTCAGGAAAGTCAACCTCAACATCGGCATCATTATCATTAACAGCTTCATCATCCTTAGCACTGCCGTAACCATCACCAACATCAGCATCATCAGCACCATGAAATTTGCTATAATCACCAGCATAAGCATCATGCATATCATCAGCAGCATCAGCATCGTCATCAGAACTATATTGCTACCATCGTCATCAGCATAAGCATCAGGTTTATCATTACCAACATGACCATGATAACAAAAAAAAAAACAAAAAAAACACTGTCCTCAGCATCAGCATCAGCATCATCATCGCCGTCGTCATGATAATCATGGTCGTCGTTGTCACCACGATAACCGCTGGCAAGCTCGAATTCCTCAACACTACGATCACCACTCAAGACATCAACAGTACCCTGATCATCATCATCATCATCATCATCATCAGCATCATCATCATCATCATCATCATCATCATCATTGTCATTATCATTAGCATCATTATCATAACCACAATCAGCATCATCACATCATCGTCATCACAATCCTGATCTTCATCATCCTCATCATCAGCATCATCATTAACACAAGCATCATCATCAGCAGAATCACCATTACCACCACCATCACCATCATCATCGCTATCATCAGCATAATCAGCATCAGCATCAACATCAGCATCAGCATCAGCATCATCATCGCCGTCATCGTCACCGTCACAATCATCATCATCATCATCATCATCATCATCATCATCATCATCATCGTCGTCACCATCATCTTCCTGACCTCCCTCATGCCCATCATCTTCCTCCTTCGCCTCCTTCTCCTTCATCCCCCGCCCCCACCTCCAGCAAGCCCGCATGGCTTGGGCACTTGTCCCTCAAGTCCTGCGGAAGCTCTTGCAGCTCGAGAACCTCCAGGAACTCGTCGAACTCTAGCTGACCCTTCTGCTCGGAGTCCACCGTGGTGAACATGTTTTCGATGGCCTCCTCGCTGACGTTGGGGGTCAGGATCAAGGCCAATGCCTTCACTTCATCTTTCACCAGAGCCACGGGGTTCTCTGGGTACGCGTCGACCAAACCGTCTGGAAGAGCGTCCTGGAAGCACTTGTGCAGATACATGATCATCGTCAGTGGCTCGTCATGTGAAGAGGCCAACTCCTCAAACGTCATTTTCTTGACGTCGTCGCCGGTCACACGGATCTCGTCCTGCTGCATCCACATCACAAACTCGTCGAACTCGACCTGGCCAGTGCCATCGGAATCGATTCGCATGAACCTCGCCTCAAACTCGGAGTCCCCCAAGTCAGGCTGGACTTCCATGACCAGCTCCTATAGGAGACCCCCGTTGCGGTCACATGTCCTAACATCCCCCCTTCCCCCCCCCCTCTCGTCCGCGTCGTCCTCCTCCTTCCTGCTCATCCTCCTTTTCCTCCTCCTACTCCTCCTCGGTGATACTCGGTGATACAAAAGGCGCAAGTCGTAACAAGCACAACGAGAGCCTAATCATCGCCAGTCGACAAGGGGTCGAAGGCGGTACGGACGAAAAGACTCGTCGCGTTTCTGCTCCAGAGAGCCCCATCCGTTGCCCACCATCTGCCCCCCAGACCTTCCCCCTACCCTCGGTGGCCTTGCTGCTCTGGTGCACAGCAGCTCATGCAAAGGATCGGAGAGGAAGGAAGAGGGGGAAGAGCAGAGTTTAATAGAAGGGAGGAGGAAGGCGAGATGTAGCAGGTGTCTGATGCCTCTACACTACCATGTAGACGGCGACTATACTATGCCTCACGCGCCGCACGTTGCAACTTCAAAAAATCCGCGTGGCAATCTAAACGGTCACCGGCACCAAAAATGTGGGAAACGTTTTCCGGTCACCTGGGCCCCTGTGGCCCCAGAAAGCACATGCTCTAAACACACATGCTGCTGATGCCATAGGCTACGTTCCCTGATGCACGTGGCTTGCAGAGTTTCGCAGACACCCCCCACGCACAGACCAGCGCGGAGGATCCCCTGGAATTCCCGGCTATGCGGGCGCAGGGCCCACAAGGCAGCGGGATACCTGGTTAACAAATCCTCTGGTGTGCCGAACGCACATATCTACAACGCGCGCGTGCGAAAGGCGTCCGAGATCGATGTTCCTCAACAGGTGTCTGTTACCAGCCTCGTGCACCCATGTTGACGCACCGAAAATGGCACGAATTTCGGCTCTCGCATTCGTTGCGCGAAAATGTTCAAATGGGCACTGGGTTCGAAAAGAAATCGGATGTGCCTGGTATCCTGCCCTGTCTGGGTTTCCGCAACTCCGGCGAGACGGCATTGAGACAAGGCTTCAGGAGCTTCGGCCCTTTCACTGCGCAGGAAAACCCCCCGCACTGATTGCAGAAGACTATTGGCAATTTTGACTTGTCGGCCCACCCCACCATGAGGGCATGGTGGAACCTTGGTCCATTATCTAAGACTTCTTGGATATGAGTCGCTACCTGTTGGCACCCCTGCCGGATGCCAGGGCTGATGCTTTTTAAGCAAGTGGAACAGCGAAACCCTGACCCTGCCCAGACGGGTGTGTGGCAGGTTAAAAATGGGCGGTCTCTGCCCCTGGGGGGCCGGGGCTGCGCTTCGGGCGACATGTCCGCGGCCCTGGGCCACTCCCCTAGGATCCGACCTACCCCGTTGAGCAAGGCAGCGTAGGCCTGGACAGCCTCGCCATGGGCCTCCGCATCTGGCCTGGGTAAGGCATGCTTTCGGGCAGCCTCGCCAGCATGCCAGTCCGCTGCCTTATTGCCCAACCACTCGCCGAACTCAATGTCCTCGACGATGGCCCTATCGCGGCGCGCCTTGGTCTTCCGCAGCTGCGCCCACTGGTCAGGCGGAAGGTGGAGCCCAATATTTCTCCAGAATTTCCCAAAGAAGCAGTAGCCTGCTAGTACGGCGCCTGGGGAGCGGGAACCTTTAAGAAGGGCTGCACAATCCACCACAAAAGGTGCTGACCTAGGAAATGACGACTGGATATGGGCTATGGCTACCCCTGCATTTTCGCTATGGGCAGGGGTCTGAAGAAAGTCTGCAGGCAGAGGGGATCTGACTGCCAAAAGAAGCTCGCCCTCGGCATTCAACTGAACCGCTGCCAAGCCCCCCCGGCTGACTTCGAGGTGCGATGGGTCTATGGTGGACCCGTCAACAAAAACAGGGATGTCGGGGTCAAACGTTTTTCCCCGGCACGGCCCATGCCGATCTAGCATTTCGATGTCCCAGTCCTGCGCCGGCCTGGGGATCTCAGGTTTTGCAGCCCACAGCCTGGAGAATAGCGGATGAGTTGGGTGTGCGATTGCCTCTTCCAAGATGTGCCCAAAGACTTCCGAACGTATACTTTGCCCATGCGGGCATTCCCAGATTCGATGAAAGCACGTATCAGGGCAGCCGCAATGGGGGCAATTTCCAATGCCTGAATAACCCCATTCTTTAAACTTTTCACCTGTGACCAGAGCGTCGCAGAATACCTTCCGGACCAGCTGCTGATCCCTGAAGCTCAGCCCTGCTAGAGGGGGCTGCCTCTGAAACAGATCCCACCATAAGCCGGAGATTGCAACATCAGCGCCAGCAGGTAGATTTGTCTTAGCATAGCTCTGGACCAAGCTGTGTTTGAACTGCTTGTGGAACTCTGTGCGAATATTTTTCGGCGCTGTCTCTAACAAATTCCACACCCTGCCTTCTCTATCTTGCAGCTTCGCTACTGCGCTAAACTTCCAGCCAACATGGTCTACCCGCAGGAGAAGAGAAGTCATTGGACCTCGCACTTTACCATGCCATGTTTTCTTACTGCTGCTAGCCAAATCGTGGACTGCATGCTCGCTCGCACGCATCCCGTAGCTCTCTGACCGACAAGGCGTCGGCATGAGTCTGTAGCTCCTTCCTGGTCGAGATGCTGCCCCACCATTCCACGGCGCATCGTTCAACACCTGACCCCGACCATGCGATCGGATCCTTGTCCTTGACAGTGCACCACCATAAATCGAATTTGGCTGCTCTCGCCCTGCTACTGGAAGCTGACCCCCAGGCGCACGGACTTTGTCAATTCCTTCAGGTGTGAACCCTTGACTGTAGGCACCGTATGCAAGGACGGACTTGGCCCCCACTGCAAAGCAAAGAACCTGCTCCTCAGCCGCTTGGCTTTGTTCCCCGGGAGGTCGCGCGCCTTCTTGCGCCTGGAACACAAATTCAACCATCGCTTTCTACGCACATGGTGGGCCCCGGGGCGTCGCTGGTGCTTCCCACAAGTGTCATCCATCCCTAGATTGACTGCTGCTTGGCTCGCTTCCCCTCCAAGTTTCCCCAAGCGTTTTACTGCCAAAGTAAGAGCCTTAGAAGAACTGGCCACCATGCAAAGCTTGGGGGTGGCCAGAGAGAGGTGCAGCAGCTTGCCTAGCGCCCGGCGTAGGATCGTCGCGAAGGTGCTCATCTGGTCGACGACGTAGTTCAGGCCCCGGCCCCAAGAGACCAAGGTTAAGTCATCCATGTGCACTATGCTGCCAGCATCGTCTACAATATCTGCAGACTGCTCTAGAACAGATTTGAGGTAAGCTTTCGCCTCGTACGTGGGTGGCACTAGAGCCCCCTGCCGTAATCCCTATCTGCGGGTACTTGGCTCTGGACACGCTTCCATCTAGCAGCAACCTGCGCGGCCAACTGTACATGTGCATGTTCAGCATCAATATATGGACTGGGTACTTCGCGTAATCCAACTGCTTGGCCATGAAACTGCGATCAATAATCTCATGATACGACTTCAAATCCCACGACAACCTGAGATACTGGTAACCTTTTCCTGCCGCTAACTCGCTTCGCATGACCTGTCGCCATACGGTGTCCTCAGGAGACCTTTTCTGCGTCGCTGAGGACTGGGGCCCGATGCCGTACTCCGCCTCCCACTGCTTGCACTCTCTGCGCATAACTTTCCCTTTCACTCTCAATAGCCCTGGGAAAAGGGCAACGCACCGTCTCCCAGGGGCTTTGTGCTTCCTTGTCAATTGCATGTTCGTTATTTGCATGGCCCGCGGCGTCGATCAAGTGACATCAATGAGCTGAAATATGAGCGCTGCTGTCTCCACGCACTCTTCACTGGTCATGATGAAGTGCATGGGGTGGAAGCCATCGGGCCGACACGTGAAAACCTTGAATGTCTTGGCGACGTGCTGAAGGTCGCTGGCGTCGCTGAGCTCTGGGACATGGAATGGCGGATAGCTCGCCACGTCGTCCGGGACAGGGTCGGGGTCATATGTTGCTGCCCACTTGTCCCCCCAGACTGACAGTTGGCGCTGCAGGTAGACAGGCAGCGAGGTGGAGAAACCTTCTTCCGACCATACCTCTTCCGCCTCCCGGCAGTCTTTTTCCTTAAGATGTCGGTATATGTCCCAACATGGTCCTTCACATGCCTTGTCTACCCATGCGTGCCTAGCTTCGTTTTTTATCATTATTCTCCTTACCCTGTAGCCCATGCAGACATGCTTCAAACACTTGCAACGCACGCGTAACAAGCAACCTCCCATCCATGAGACAACTGGTGATGAGCGTCTGGGCTATGTCAGCAATGTAATCATGGAAGAGGTCGTCTCCTGCCGTCCAGTGGGCCCTGAATGGCCCACCACTGTTGGGCATACTCCTAGGACGATGCAACTGCTTGCGCAACTCACCCGCTGGCTTGCTATAGCCCTTACCCCCATCGTAGCGCCATGCTCGCTCCCGGAACCTACGCACCCCCCCCAACATGGCCCTCTCTGGCAACTTCTGGGGGTAGTACGTGCATGTGAAGAGCTCCGCGAGTGGCATGAGACACGTAGTCATCGCCGTGCCAAGCTCCTTGCCTGGGACTCTCGGGCTCGCCTGGGTGGCCTGGTAGAGTTCTTGCACAAGCGGAAGCCACCTATCATATATGTTGTCCAAGAGCGCGATTCCATTAACATGGTCTTCGCTGCCCCCTGCGGTACTCCAGACTACTCCTCGGCTATCTTTCCTATCTTGCAGGCAAGCCCTCAAGTCCTGAATCAGGACTCCGTAGTCTGGTGGCCGTTGTCTGGGCCCGATGGCCGGGGAGCTGGGAATCTTCTGATAGAGATCGGGTGCTTCCACCAGGATGGTCTCCAGGCCCCTTTTGAACCTTAATCTGACTACTCTGCGAGGGGCCAGCTCTATATCGTCCTCAATACAAACTGCATCTATGGCGTTCGCCATAAGAGATGCGATAACAAAGTAGTCGTAATGCGACTTTCTGGTTGGAGTACAACACGTGGGCTCCAGCGGGCATTTTACAACTGAGTTCAACACATCAAGCTCGACATGCTCTGTGAAAATGTATGCTTATATGTTCCATATCTCGTCCTGCTATGCCCTGGTATCCATGGTTCAACATGTCCTCCCCCATGGCGCGGATGATGCTAAAGTTTGGCGGGGTCCAGCCCTTTGCCTGCGCGCAAGTACACGCTGCAAATTGCAATGACCCCATACTCCCGCAACCTGAGAAAACATCTGCATAGCCGCCCTGGAACAAAAACTTCTTTGCAAACTCCCGTAAATGAGTCAAGGTGGTCCTTGACCAATATGAGGACTCTACTTGATGTGCCCCCTTTGGGCCCCTTGAGGCCAGGCGCGCCATGCACTTCGAAACCTTCCCTTTGGAGCTTACTGACTGCAACTAAGCATTTCTTGGTTTGCAGACTGTGCTCCTGCACCAAAAAAATGATACCTGAGAAAACCCAATCATAATTTGTTTGGGGCTATTGGGCTATAGGGCGATCGGGCTTTAAGGCTACTATAAGGCTACAGGGCTAAAGGGCTATAGGGCGATAGCGATATAGGGCTATAAGGCTATAGGGCTACAGTGCACCGAGCACCCGGGCACCCGGCACCCGCCCTGGAAGACAAAGCCTCAACGATTTTCAAGTGTCTGGTCGCGTGCATTTCCATGTCCCGCGCATCATCAACTCGGGGGCCGGGCACCCGGCACCCACCCGGGCACCGGGCACCCGTCACCCGGGCACCCGGGCACCCGGGCATCCGGGCACCCGGGCCCGGCCACCGAATCGGCGGCGAACCCGGGCACCCGGGCACCCGGGCACCCAGGCACCCGGGCCCGGCCACCGAATCGGCGGCGAACCCGGGCACCCGGGCACCCGCGGGCACCCGGGCACCCGGGCCTGGCCACGGAATCGGCGGCACACCTCACCTACCCTTAAATCCGCTAGAACCCCTGCAGATGTCGCCCCCCGTCCCCCAGCTGTTGACGTTGGCCGTGGCAATGGTGAAGCCTCGCATTTTCTTATTACTTTGCAACTCTGGGAACAGAGGCCTCTGATCCTGCAAGTGCTGCACCTGTGTTGGCTGCTGCTCCTGCTGCGCTGCTTCCGTTGGCTGCTGAATCTGCCACTGCTGCTGCTGTGACCGCTGCTTTGGTAGCGTCTGGCGGCCCCTTTCGAGTCCCTTCCTTTTCGTAGCCTGCAGCTCCATGTCCTTTGGCATCTTCCCATACCCCCGGACGTTCTGGAAAGCCTCCAAGACCTGCTCCTCCTGGTCCCCACTGACGGTCCGAAACGAAGGACTCTCCTGGAGTTTGGTGATGAGGCTCCCCAGGTCCAACTCCGAAGGGCGCTTGGCATTATGTTGGGACGCCGATTTACCTTTTCCTCGTCCTCCCTTGCCTTTGCCTGCCTTGGTTTTGTTCTTGACTGGGATGAAATCTTCCAGGTCCCTGTCGTACCACTCTCCTTTGGGTTCCGCCCCGTCTTCATCCACAGGCATAGCGAAACCCGCATTGGCTTGCTTTGGAGATTCTGCCTGGGTCATGTATTCGTGCCACCTTTGGTATAGATCATCTTTCGTGACCTCCGAAGGGTTTCGAGGATGCGGTTCCACGAGTCAAGCTGTGCCTGAGCAGTCGAATCAGGAGCCTGGGCTCCACTCCTGGCTGGTGGGGTTCCTGATGCCCCCTCCTGTAGGTATGCGATTTCCTGCGCAAGTTCCTGGGCCTTTCCTTCGAGCTGCTCTTTTTGCATCTGAATGCCTGCAATAGCTTCGTCACAGTAAAGGATCTGCTCCCAGACGCCCTCCAATTGAGCTTCCTTATCCCTAAGCTTCTTTTCCTGCCTTTGGAGGACTTGGGAGAGAGGTACCTATGCATCTTCGGATTCCTTGAGGGCCCAGTAGAGGGCCCCCATCAGAGGGACCAGCTCCGGGTCCACGTCGCTGTACTGGGATTTGGCCTTCTGGAGTAGCTCGTGGAACAAAGTGGCACAGGTATGGTGGTGCTTGCGGGTGTTACGATCTTCGAAATACTGCTGACCTGCCCACCCTCCCCAGCCCATGCCGTGCTTCTTGCCGTAGCCGTAGTTCTGGTAGTGGTAGTAGTTGTTGGATTTGCCGCCCTTGCCGAAACCTGGCACTGAAGCGAGGCCGCCTGCATGATCACCTGGGCCTTTACGTCCTCCTCCTCTTCCTCCTTGACCTCCTTTGCCTCCTGAAAGGGTTCCTTTCGGCCCGCCCTTAGAGGTCTTACCGAGGCCTGAGACTCCCCCCTTGCCCCAGCCCTTGGAGGGTGGTGGGGGGATATCCTGTGGGACGGAGTTTTCCACCCCGAACTGGCAAAGATCGGCATGACAGTGGTAGCAAGTAGCATACCAAGGAGGATTCTTTTTGCAACCACAGAGGGTGCACGTAACTCCGGTGATCTGGTACCCATGTTTCTTAGAGCCATGCTGGAACATGGCGCCTGGCTGGGGATCGAGATTCGTAAACAGGTGGGGTCGCGAAACCAAGGCCAGTAAGTCTCAGGGGGTTCAGAGCAACACGCCTCAATCGCTTGAGCCAAAATGGCTTGAGCCAAAATGGCTTGAGACAAAATGGCTACGGACTCCTCCTCCTCCTCCTCCTCCTCCTCTTCCCCCTCTTCCCCCTCCCCCTCCTCCTCCTCCTCCTCCTCCTCCTGCTCCTCCTCCTCGTCCTCTTCCTCCCCCCCTTTTCCTTTTCCTCCTCCTCCTCCTCCACCTCATCTTCCTTCTCCTCCTCCGCC
>CAUYUJ010001346.1:35000-38933 GCA_963575745.1 Prorocentrum cordatum
CCCTGGGGGCAGGATAGGTGTGCCGAGATGGGCGGGGGAGACGCATGCGATCACAACCACCGGGGCCTTCGACGGAGACCACACTGGGGCCGCAGGACGCCGCACCGAATGTCACGGACGCATGCGGCTACAGCATTCTAGGGTATTCGGTGGAGCTCCTTGCGGGGCCACGCAGAGCTGCACTGGGTGGCCCGGACAGTTTTTTTGCAAGAGGACCCGAAGATTCTGACAGATTCATTGGTAGATGATCTGGTTATACACCCTGCGAAATGCTTAAGAAATCATGGGTTAAGAAATTCATAGTCTCAGAAATTGAATAAAACCCAGAACTTCTATCAAAGTCTTGTGATTTACATTGAAAAGTTAAGAATAATCGAGACTCTGGCCGAAAACTTAAGTTTTCTTAAGCATCGCCTAAGGTGTACTATAGTCCCGTGGTCTCCCTGCGTTCACCGACGACATGTCTGGCGAATAGGTTCCACGAGTCGAACCGACTGCATTCGGTATGCGCGCGTGCGAGAGCGCCCCACCTGGCAGAGGAGACGGCGCGCGCGCGCAAACCTTTTACCAGGAAATCGGTTGCGCAACGATCAATTACCAGCGGTGGTAAGTCACAAAGGCGGCGGCGGCGGAAGACGGCAGGGACGGATCCACATGAACTCCCCCCGCGGCAGGATGCGCAGGCCTGACATCAGCTCCCTTCGGAGGTGCCAGACTTCGCGCATCCCCGGGCATCGTGACCCCCCCCAAGTGCCAACCCCCAAGACTGGTTTACGGCGCACGGAGCGGGATTGCAGCCACTCCTGGCAGTACCTTGACGAGGGCCGAAGCAAGCTGACGCATCCCACAGATAATACAGTGCGCCAGCTCCGTACAATATCCTCGGTGAGACGCTCCTCCATGATCTTCAAGAACACGTGGCCCCCGAACAACATACGGCTGAGCGGCGCAGTGTCGCGGTTCAAAAACAAATTATCCTGGCGAAAGACCCAACCATAAGCAATTGTTGGTAACGCGTTGTGGGTGCCGCTTTCGGTGGGGCTCCATATGGGGCCACGAAGCGCTGCCTTGGATGGGGGAACCGCATGCGGACTGCGCCACCGGGGCGGGCCTTCGGTGGAGCTCCCTATGGGGCTACGAAACGCTGCCCTGGGTGGGGGAACCGCATGCGAACTGCGCCACTGGGGCCTTCGGTGGAGCTCCCTATGGTGCCACGAAACGCTGCCCTGGGTGGGGGAAGCGCATGCGAACTGCGCCACGGGGGCTTTCGGTGGAGCTCCCCATGGGGCCACGAAGCGCTGCCCTGGGTGGGGGAACCGCATGCGAGAGCAGCCACTGGGGCCTCCGGTGGAGCTCCCTATGGGGCCACGAAACGCTGCCCTGGGTGGGGGAACCGCATGCGAGAGCAGCCACTGGGGCCTTCGGTGGAGCTCCCTATGGGGCCACGAAGCGCTGCCCTGGGTGGGGGAACCGCATGCGAACACCCCCACTGGGGCCTTCGGTGGAGCTCCCTATGGGGCCACGAAACGCTGCCCTGGGTGGGGGAACTGCATGCGAACACCCCCACTGGGGCCTTCGGTGGAGCTCCCTATGCACGAAACGCTGCCCTGGGTGGGTGGAACCGCATGCGAACACCCCCACTGGGGCCTTCGGTGGAGCTCCCTATGGGGGGCCTACGAAACGCTGCCCTGGGTGGGGGAACCGCATGCGAAAACACCCCCTGGGGGGCCTTCGGTGGAGCTTCCCTATGGGCTACGAAACGCGTATACGCTGCCCTGGGTGGAAACCCGCATGCAACACCCCCACTTGGGGCCTATCGTGGAGCTCCCTATGGGGCCCCGATTCGCTCCCTGGGTGGGGAAACCGCTACGAACACCCCCCCCCGTGGCCTTCGTGGAGCTCCTATGGGGCTATCGAAATCTGGCCCTGGTGGGGAACCGCAATGCGAACACCCCCACTGGGGTCCCTTCGGTGGAGCTCCCTATGGTGCCACGAAACGCTGCCCTGGGTGGGGGAAACCGCATGTGGACACCCCCACTGGGACCTTCGGTGGAGCTCCCTATGGGCTACGAAACGCTGCCCTGGGTGGGGGAACCGCATGTGGACACCCCCACTGGGGCCTTCGGTGGAGCTCCCTATGGGGCTACGAAACGCTGCCCTGGGTGGGGGAACCGCATGCGAACACCTCCACTGGGGCCTTCGGTGGAGCTCCCTATGGGGCCACGAAACGCTGCCCTGGGTGGGGGAACCGCATGCGAACACCCCCACTGGGGCCTTCGGTGGAGCTCCCTATGGGGCCACGAAACGCTGCCCTGGGTGGGGGAACCGCATGCGAACAACCCCACTGGGGCCTGGCAACCCCACTGGGCCTTCGGTGGAGCCTCCCTATGGGGCTACGAAACGCTGCCCTGGGTGGGGGAACCGCATGCGAAACACCCCCACTGGGCCTTCGGTGGAGCTCCCTATGGGGCTACGAAACGCTGCCCTGGGTGGGGGAACCGCATGCGAACACCCCCACTGGGGCCTTCGGTGGAGCTCCCTATGGGGCCACGAAACGCTGCCCTGGGTGGGGGAACCGCATGCGAACACCCCCACTGGGCCTTCGGTTGGAGCTCCCTATGGGGCCACGAAACGCTGCCCTGGGTGGGGGAACCGGATGCGAACACCCCCACTGGGGCCTTCGGTGGAGCTCCCTATGGGGCTACGAAACGCTGCCCTGGGTGGGGGAACCGCATGCAAACACCCCCACTGGGGCCTTCGGTGGAGCTCCCTATGGGGCCACGAAACGCTGCCCTGGGTGGGGGAACCGCATGCGAACTCCCCCACTGGGGCCTTCGGTGGAGCTCCCTATGGGGCTACGAAACGCTGCCCTGGGCGGGGGAACCGCATGCGAACACCCCCACTGGGGCCTTCGGTGGAGCTCCCTATGGGGCCACGAAACGCTGCCCTGGGTGGGGGAACCGCATGCGAACACCCCCACTGGGGCCTTCGGTGGAGCTCCCTATGGGGCCACGAAACGCTGCCCTGGGTGGGGGAACCGCATGCGAACACCCCCACTGGGGCCTTCGGTGGAGCTCCCTATGGGGCTACGAAACGCGCGAGAGGTGCGCCGAGAGCAGAGGCAAGGAGGGGGAGGAGGGGGAGGAGGAAGGAACGCGGGGCACCGTCTCTTCAAAACGAGGACCCAACACCACAGGATGGTTGGGAAAAAAATTATCCTGGCGAAAGACCCAACCATAAGCAATTGTTGGTAACGCGTTGTGGGTGCCGCTTTCGGTGGGGCTCCATATGGTGCCACGAAGCGCTGCCTTGGATGGGGGAACCGCATGCGGACTGCGCCACCGGGGCGGGCCTTCGGTGGAGCTCCCTATGGGGCTACGAAACGCTGCCCTGGGTGGGGGAACCGCATGCGAACTGCGCCACTGGGGCCTTCGGTGAAGCTCCCTATGGGTGCCCACGAAAAGCTGCCCTGGGTGGGGGAAAGAGCAATAGCAACTGCGCCACGGGGTGCTTCGGTGGAGCTCCCCATGGTGCCACGAAAGCGCTGCCCTGGCGGGGGGAACCGCATGCGAACACCCCCACTGGGGCCTTCGGTGGAGCTCCCTATGGGCCACGAAACGCTGCCCTGGGTGGGGGAACCGCATGTGGACACCCCCACTGGGGCCTTCGGTGGAGCTCCCTATGGGGCCACGAAACGCTGCCCTGGGTGGGGGCACCGCATGTGGACACCCCCACTGGGGCCTTCGGTGGAGCTCCCTATGGGGCCACGAGTGGGGGAACCGCATGCGAACACCCCCACTGTGGCCTTCGGTGGAGCTCCCTATGGGGCTACGAAACGCTGCCCTGGGTGGGGGAACCGCATGCGAACACCCCCACTGGGGCCTTCGGTGGAGCTCCCTATGGGGCCACGAAACGCTGCCCTGGGTGGGGGAA
>CAUYUJ010001346.1:39033-66533 GCA_963575745.1 Prorocentrum cordatum
CGGTGGAGCTCCCTCTGGGGCTACGAAACGCTGCCCTGGGTGGGGGAACCGCATGTGGACACCCCCCCTGGGGCCTTCGGTGGAGCTCCCTCTGGGGCTACGAAACGCTGCCCTGGGTGGGGGAACCGCATGTGGACACCCCCACTGGGGCCTTCGGTGGAGCTTCCTCTGGGGCTACGAAACGCTGCCCTGGGTGGGGGAACCGCATGTGGACACCCCCACTGGGGCCTTCAAAAAGGAAGAGGAAGAAAGGAGTGAGGCTCCCTATGGGGCCACGAAACGCTGGCCCTGGGTGGGGGAACCGCATGCGAACACCCCCACTGGGGCCTTCGGTGGAGCTCCCTATGGGGCTACGAAGCGCTGCCCTGGGTGGGGGAACCGCATGCGAAAACCCCCACTGGGGCCTTCGGTGGAGCTCCCTATGGGGCCACGAAGCGCTGCCCTGGGTGGGGGAACCGCATGCGAACACCCCCACTGGGGCCTTCGGTGGAGCTCCCTATGGGGCCACGAAACGCTGCCCTGTGTGGGGGAACCGCATGCGAACACCCCCACTGGGGCCTTCGGTGGAGCTCCCTATGGGGCTACGAAACGCTGCCCTGGGTGGGGGAACCGCATGCGAACACCCCCACTGGGGCCTTCGGTGGAGCTCCCTATGGGGGCCACGAAACGCTGCCCTGGGTGGGGGAACCGCATGCGAACACCCCCACTGGGGCCTTCGGTGGAGCTCCCTATGGGGCTACGAAACGCTGCCCTGGGTGGGGGAACCGCATGCGAACCCCCCCACTGGGGCCTTCGGTGGAGCTCCCTATGGGGCCACGAAACGCTGCCCTGGGTGGGAGAACCGCATGCGAACACCCCCACTGGGGCCTTCGGTGGAGCTCCCTATGGGGCCACGAAACGCTGCCCTGGGTGGGGGAACCGCATGCGAACACCCCCACTGGGGCCTTCGGTGGAGCTCCCTATGGGGCTACGAAACGCTGCCCTGGGTGGGGGAACCGCATGCGAACACCCCCACTGGGGCCTTCGGTGGAGCTCCCTATGGGGCCACGAAACGCTGCCCTGGTGGGGGAACCGCATGCGAACACCCCCACTGGGCCTTCGGTGGAGCTCCCTATGGGGCCACGAAACGCTGCCCTGGGTGGGGGAACCGCATGCGAACACCCCCACTGGGCCGTCGGTGGAGCTCCCTATGGGGCCACGAAAACGCCTGCTGCCCCTGGGTGGGGGAAACCGCAATGCGAACACCCCCACTGGGGCCTTCGGTGGAGCTCCCCTATGGCCAGGGGCCGTGCCCTGGGTGGGGGAACCGCATGCGAACACCCCCACTGGGGCCTTCGGTGGAGCTCCCTATGGGGCTACGAAACGCGTGAGAGGTGCGCCGAGAGCAGAGGCAAGGAGGGGGAGGAGGGGGAGGAGGAAGGAACGCGGGGCACCGTCTCTTCAAAACCAGGACCCAACACCACAGGATGGTTGGGAAAAAAATTAGCCTGGCGAAGGACCCAACCATATGCAACTGTGAATACCGCAAGTGTGAATATCGTTTTCGGCGGCGCTACCTCTGGGTAGTGGAGACGCATGCGAACACCCCCACTGGGGCCTTCGGTGGAGCTCCCTCTGGGGCTACGAAACGCTGCCCTGGGTGGGGGAACCGCATGTGGACACCCCCACTGGGGCCTTCGGTGGAGCTCCCTATGGGGCCACGAAACGCTGCCCTTGGTGGGGGAACCGCATGTGGACACCCCCACTGGGGCCTTCGGTGGAGCTCCCTATGGGGCCACGAAACGCTGCCCTGGGTGGGGAACCGCATGTGGACACCCCCACTGGGGCCTTCGGTGGAGCTCCCTATGGGGCCACGAAACGCTGCCCTGGGTGGGGGAACCGCATGTGGACACCCCAACTGGGCCATTCGGTTGAGCTCCCTCTGGGCTACGAAAACGCTGCCCTGGGTGGGGGAACCGCAATGTGGACACCCCACTGTTGCCTTCGGTGGAGCTCCCTCTGGGGCTAACGAACGCTGCGTGGGGGACCGCATTGGACACCCCCACTGGGGCCCTTCCGGTGGAGCGTCCCTATGGGGCTACGAAACACTGCCCTGGTGGGGGAACCGCATGTGGACACCCCCACTGGGGCCTTCGGTGGAGCTCCCTATGGGGCCACGAAACGCTGCCCTGGGTGGGGGAACCGCATGTGGACACCCCCACTGGGGCCTTCGGTGGAGCTCCCTATGGGGCCACGAAACACTGCCCTGGGTGGGGGAACCGCATGTGGACACCCCCACTGGGGCCTTCGGTGGAGCTCCCTATGGGGCTACGAAACGCTGCCCTGGGTGGGGGAACCGCATGCGAACACCCCCACTGGGGCCTTCTGTGGAGCTCCCTATGGGGCCACGAAACGCTGCCCTGGGTGGGGGAACCGCATGCGAACACCACCACTGGGGCCTTCGGTGGAGCTCCCTATGGGGCTACGAAACGCTGCCCTGGGTGGGGGAACCGCATGCGAACACCCCCACTGGGGCCTTCGGTGGAGCTCCCTATGGGGCTACGAAACGCTGCCCTGGATGGGGGAACCGCATGCGAACACCCCCACTGGGGCCTTCGGTGGAGCTCCCTATGGGGCCACGAAACGCTGCCCTGGGTGGGGGAACCGCATGCGAACACCCCCACTGGGGCCTTCGGTGGAGCTCCCTATGGGGCTACGAAACGCTGCCCTGGGTGGGGGGAACCGCATGCGAACACCCCCACTGGGGCCTTCGGTGGAGCTCCATATGGGGCTACGAAACGCGTGAGAGGTGTGCCGAGTGCAGAGGCAAGGAGGGGGAGGAGAGGAGGAGAGGAGAGGACGCGGGCACCGTCTCTTCAAAACGAGGACCCAACACCACAGGATGGTTGGGAAAAAAATTAGCCTGGCGAAGAACCCAACCATATGCAGTTGTCAGTACCGCAGCTGCGGGTTTCATCTTCAATGGAACTCCCCATAGGACTACGGAACGTGTGAGGGGTGTGCCGAGATGGGTGCCACTGGGGCATTCGGCGAAGCTCCCTATGGGGACATGAAACACGCGCGGGGCGTGCCGACATGGGTGGCGGAAACGCATGTGCAGGCCGCCACTGGGGCCTCCTGTGGAGCTCCCTATGGGTCCCCGAAACATGATGCTGCTGCGGGGGGGGGGGGCCGGGATGGGTGGCGGAGACGCATGTAAGCGCCGCTACTGGGGCCTTCGGTGGAGCTCCCGATGGGGCCACGAAGCGCGTGAGGGGTGTACTGGGATGTGTGGCGGGGACGCATGTGAGCGCCGCCACTGGGGCCTTCGGTGCAGCTCTCTATGGGGCCACGAATCGTGTGAGGGGTGTGCCGAATTGGGTGCGGGTGGTGACGCATGCAGGCGGTGCCACTGGGGCCTTCGGTGGAGCTCCCTATGGGGCCACGA
Organism: Prorocentrum cordatum; assembly: GCA_963575745.1. Taxonomy (NCBI): domain Eukaryota; class Dinophyceae; order Prorocentrales; family Prorocentraceae; genus Prorocentrum; species Prorocentrum cordatum. The sequence continues at coordinate 42,461 of CAUYUJ010001346.1, forward strand.
AACCTGTTGTTGTGAGGGGCGTGCTGGGATGGGTGGCGGGTACGCATGTGAGCGCGGCCGCTGGAGCCTTCGGTGGAGCTCCCTATGGGGCCACGAAACGTGTGAGGGGTGTGCCGAATTGGGTGGGTGTGGGTGACGCACGTGAGCGCCGCCACTGGGGCCTCCGGTGGATGGGGCCACGAAACCTTTCAGGGATGTGCCCAAATGGGTGTGCGGGACGCATGCGCATGATGAGCGCCGCCCACTGGGGCCTTCGGTGGAGGGGAAAAAGAAACAAAAAAAGAAAAAAGAAAGATAATAAAGAATAAAAAAAGAAAAAAAAAGAAAAAAAAAAGAAAAAAAGGGAAAAAAAAAAGTAAAGGGGTGGGCTCCCTATGGGGCCACGAGAACTGTGAGGGGGGTGCCGAATTGGGGCGTGCGGGGCGCAATGCGGGCGGCAGCACTGGGGCCTTCGGTGGGGCTCCCTATGGGGCCACGAAACGTGTGAGGGGTGTGCCGAATTGGGTGTGCGGGACGCATGCGGGCGGCAGCACTGGTGCCTTCGGCGGAGCTCCCTATGGGGCCACGAAGCGTGTGAGGGGTGTGCCGAATTGGGCGTGCGGGACGCACGCGGGCGGCAGCACTGGGGCCTTCGGTGGGGCTCCCTATGGGGCCACGAAACGTGTGAGGGGTGTGCCGAATTGGGTGTGCGGGACGCATGCGGGCGGCAGCACTGGGGCCTTGGGTGGGGCTCCCTGTGGGGCCACGAAACGTGTGAGGGGTGTGCCGATTGGGCGTGCGGGACGCATGCGGGCGGCAGCACTGGGGCCTTCGGTGGGGCTCCCTGTGGGGCCACGAAACGTGTGAGGGGTGCGCCGAATTGGGTGTGGATGCGGGACGAGAGGGCATGCTCGCCGGCAGCACTGGGGCCGTTCGGTGGGCTCCCTACGGGGCCACGAAGCGTGTGAGGGGTGTGCCGAATTGGGTGTGCGGGACGCATGCGGGCGGCAGCACTGGGGCCGTCGGAGGAGCTCACTATGGCGCCACGCAGCGTGTGAGGGGTGTGCCGAATTGGGTGTGCGGGACGCATGCGGGCGGCAGCACTGGGGCCTTCGGTGGGGCCCCCTATGGGGCCACGAAACGTGTGAGGGGTGTGCCGAATTGGGTGTGCGGGACGCATGCGGGCGGCAGCACTGGGGCCTTCGGTGGGGCTCCCTATGGGGCCACGAAGCGTGTGAGGTGTGTGCCGAAGCGGGTGTGGCGGGACGCATGCGGGGCGGCGCACTGGGCCTTCGCGCGCACTCCCTAATGGGGCCACGAAACGTGTGGATGGTGTGCCGAATGAGTGGTGGGGGACGCATGCGGGGCGGCGCACTGGGGCCTTCGGTGTGGCTTCCCTATGGGGCCACGAAACGTGTGAGGGTGGTGCCGAATTGGGTGTGCGGGACGCATGCGGGCGGCAGCACTTGGGCCTTCGGTGGAGCTCCCTATAGGGCCACGAAACGTGTGAGGGGTGTGCTGAATTGGGTGTGCGGGACGCATGCGGGCGGCAGCACTGGGGCCTTCGGTGGGGTTCCCTATGGGGCCACGAAACGTGTGAGGGGTGTGCCGACTTGGGTGTGCGGGACGCATGCGGGCGGCAGCACTGGGGCCTTCGGTGGGGCTCCCTATGGGGCCACGAAACGTGTGAGGGGTGTGCCGAATTGGGCGTGCGGGACGCATGCGGGCGGCAGCACTGGGGCCTTCGGCGGAGCTCCCTATGGGGCTACGAAACGCTGTACTGGGCGGGTGAAACGCAAGGAAGAGGGGGAGGAGGGAGGAGGAGGAAGGAGGAAGGAGACGCGGGGCACCGTCTCTTCAAAACGAGGACCCAACACCACAGGATGGTTGGGAAAAAATTAGCCTGGCGAAGGACCCAACCATATGCAACTGTGAATACCGCAAGTGTGAATATCGTTTTCGGCGGCGCTACCTCTGGGTAGTGGAGACGCATGCGAACACCCCCACTGGGGCCTTCGGTGGAGCTCCCTATGGGGCTATGAAACGCTGCCCTGGGTGGGGGAACCGCATGCAGGCAGCCCCACTGGGGCCTTCGGTGGAGCTTCCTGTGGGGCCACGAAACGCTGCCCTGAGTGGGGGAACCGCATGCGGGCACCCCCACTGGGGCCTACGGTGGAGCTCCCTCTGGGGCTACGAAACGCTGCCCTGGGTGGGGGAACCGCATGTGGACACCCCCACTGGGGCCTTCGGTGGAGCTCCCTCTGGGGCTACGAAACGCTGCCCTGGGTGGGGGAACCGCATGTGGACACCCCCACTGGGGCCTTCGGTGAAGCTCCCTCTGGGGCTACGAAACGCTGCCCTGGGTGGGGGAACCGCATGTGGACACCCCCACTGGGGCCTTCGGTGGAGCCCCCTCTGGGGCTACGAAACGCTGCCCTGGGTGGGGGAACCGCATGTGGACACCCCCACTGGGGCCTTCGGTGGAGCTCCCTCTGGGGCTACGAAACGCTGCCCTGGGTGGGGGAACCGCATGTGGACACCCCCACTGGGGCCTTCGGTGGAGTTCCCTCTGGGGCTACGAAACGCTGCCCTGGGTGGGGGAAACGCATGTGGACACCCCCACTGGGGCCTTCGGTGGAGCTCCCTCTGGGGCTACGAAACGCTGCCCTGGGTGGGGGAACTGCATGTGGACACCCCCACTGGGGCCTTCGGTGGAGCTCCCTATGGGGCTACGAAACGCTGCCCTGGGTGGGGGAACCGCATGTGGACACCCCCACTGGGGCCTTCGGTGGAGCTCCCTATGGGGCCACGAAACGCTGCCCTGGGTGGGGGAACCGCATGCGAACACCCCAACTGGGGCCTTCGGTGGAGCTCCCTATGGGGCCACGAAACGCTGCCCTGGGTGGGGGAACCGCATGCGAACACCCCCACTGGGGCCTTCGGTGGAGCTCCCTATGGGGCTACGAAACGCTGCCCTGGGTGGGAATTGCCATGTGGACACCCCCAACTGGGGCCTTCGGTGGAGCTCCCTATGGGGCCACGAAACGCTGCCCTGGGTGGGGGAACCGCATGCGAACACCCCCACTGGGGCCTTCGGTGGAGCTCCCTATGGGGCTACGAAACGCTGCCCTGGGTGGGGGAACTGCATGCGAACACCCCCACTGGGGCCTTCGGTGGAGCTCCCTATGGGGCCACGAAACGCTGCCCTGGGTGGGGGAACCGCATGTGGACACCCCCACTGGAGCCTTCGGTAGAGTTCCCTATGGGGCTACGAAACGCTGCCCTGGGTGGGGGAACCGCATGTGGACACCCCCACTGGGGCCTTCGGTGGAGCTCCCTATGGGGCCACGAAACGCTGCCCTGGGTGGGGGAACCGCATGTGGACACCCCCAGTGGGGCCTTCGGTGGAGCTCCCTATGGGGCCACGAAACGCTGCCCTGGGTGGGGGAACCGCATGTGGACACCCCCACTGGGGCCTTCGGTGGAGTTCCCTATGGGGCTACGAAACGTGTGAGAGGTGTGCCGAGAGCAGAGGCAAGGAGGGGGAGGAGGGAGGAGGGGGAGGAGGAGGAGGAACGCGGGGCACCGTCTCTTCAAAACGAGGACCCAACACCACAGGATGGTTGGGAACAAAAAAACGCACCGAGGAAACGCATGGTTGAACCAGGCGCTCCTCACGCATGATCGGTCGTCAACAACAGTATCTTCATCTAACAACCGAAGTCCGAATTATATATGATGCCACCTCTTGCCATTCGATCCTTTCCCTTTGCCCTTCGAAGGAAAGTTGAACAGCCTGTTGTATTCGTTGAAACTCCACCATTGCCATGTTCGGAAATACTCGTGGCACATCCGCCATCCATTCATCCCAGCATAGGAGCGCTGTGTCGCGTCGCAGTTTCCAGTTTCATCATCGCCACGCGCCCTCTGGATGTTACGACCTCTATCTCTCATCGCAGACGACGCCACCGAGGCCGCGGATACCGATGGCACTTCCACTGGGAACGTTTCACCACCGACACGCATTTCCGATGTTCGCCGGGCCTCGGGCGGCGGCGAGCACCCGCTGCTTCCGGGAGCGGATCACTCCGCAGGGGGCGCGCGGCGAGCAGGTGGCGCGGGCAGCGGAGGCAAACGCAGATCTGCCCATCGTGGCCGACTACCGGTTGAACCAGCAGCCGCACTCTGGGCATCGCTCACCCGCACAGCACCACCTGATGCCCAGGCACCACCACTGACTGAGTCAGCAGCGGCCCTGGGCATACCCATGCTAATCGGGCTGGGCTCGCCCGTTGAGGCAGCGCCACTGGCTGCGCCAGCAGCGGCCTCAGCGCCCGCCGCACTCATTTGATCAGTCCAGCCAGCTGTTGAATTTCCGTCATCATCGACGCCCACGCGGCCCGCATCGTCGGCTGAGCCGACAGCGGGCCTTCCCTGATCTCAGCAAGCACGGACGACACCAAATGCGACTGTGGCAGCACTTTCGTCGCACCTGGACGTCATCTGGCCCCACAGTGCGGCGTTGTCACGCGATGTCTACTCGGCCCAGTTGAACCGAGCACCAAGTTCCGCAATGCACGCGTGCATCGCGGGAACGAGGGAACGCACTTGGGACCTGAGGTTTAACCCCAAGTCCTCAATGTACGCCTCGACCAAGTCTGAGCGTTGCACTGCCTGCCGCTCTGATTTCTCCGCCGGGTGCCCAAGCGTCAATCCGCCTCTGTTTTGGTCACTGATCAGCTCCGAACGGAACCTCATCCTCAGAGCCCCCATCAGGAAAAGCTACAAGGCGGCCCTCCGAAATGCATTTGGCGACAAACTCCCTGATTATCGAAAGCAACCTGAAGAACCGCAGCGCTAAGGGGAACTTGGTTTTTTCCAGGCGCGATCAGCACATTACTTGAGGTATTTCGAAGGTTCGCGACTCTCGTTGCTGGTGCCCGCCTCTTTAACGCATTCCATCATACACTGGACAGACACGCTCTTGGCTTGGCACTCGGACGCGAGAACACAAATAGCCGCAGCAGGATTTCCTGAATCAGATGGCGGCTGGTACTCAGGACCTTCTGACTCACGGATGTCGACCAGTTTTCCGCCCGGACGGCCCACCCCACATCGCCGGTCGCATGCGCGGTAGCGATGGCAGCGAGAGCGAACGGTGACAACACCTTTTCGTCTTCACTATCCTCAGGGCGGGGCCCAAACATGACCAGTTCAAGTGGTTGAACCACCTGAGGGTCAGCTGGATGCTCCCAAGACAGCGGTCGACCCTCTCCCAGTTCACGAGTGAGCCTAGCCCACCGGACAACAGATCTGCCTGCGCGACGAGGCCCATCCTCAAATTTACCCACGCCCGCAAGCGCTTTATCCATATGCGTTGCAGGACTCTGGGCATGGGATCTCGGCCGACCGGCTGCATCTGCTGTGCCGAAATGGGCGGCGCGGACGCATGTGGGCACCGCCACGGGCGCCTTCGGCGGAGCTCCACATGGGGCCACGAAACGTGTGATGGGAGTGCCGACAGGGGTGGCGCAGACGCATGTGGGCACCGCCACTGGGGCCTTCGATGGAGCTCCCTATGGGGCCACGAAACGGGCACCGCCACTGGGGCCTTCGGAGGAGCGCCCTCTGTGGCCACGAAACGTGAGAGCGATGTGCCGAAATTGGTAGCGCAGACGCATGTGGGCACCGCCGCTGGGGCCTTTGGTGGAGATCCCTGTGGGGCCACGAAACGTGCAAGGCGTGTGCCGACATGGGTGGGGCGGACGCACGGGGGGACCGCCACTGGGGCCCTCGGTGGAGCTCCTTATGGGGGCACGAAACACGTGAGGGGTGTGCCGAAAAAGGGTGGCGATGATGGTGATGGTGACGGCGATGATGATGATGATGATGATGATGATGATGATGATGATGATGATGATGATGATGATGATGATGATGATGATGATGATCATGATGATGATGATGATGATGATGATGATGATGATGGTGATGGTGATGGTGATGGTGATGGTGATGATGATCATCATCATCATGGTGATGATGATGATGATTATGATAAGGATGATGATGATGATGATGATGATGATGATGGTGATGATGATGGTGATGATGAGGATGATGATGATAGTGGTGATTATGCGGACGGTGGTCACGATGAGGGTGATGGGATGATGTGATGGCGGGGTGATGATGATAATGGTGACAATGATAATTGTGGTGATGATGGGGGGAGGTAGGCGGGGGAAGAGGAGGATAGAAGAAGAGGTGGCGTGGGGCGCTGTCTCTTCAAAACGAGGACCCAGCGCCACAGGATGGTCAGGAAAAAAATCAACGTGTTTGTTATCATCATGAACGTGTTGTCGCCCACGTCGCGACATGCGTGCCAGGAATGGGATGGGGATCTCATCCCGCGCGAGGGGGCCGAAGGTCGTTGTCTCCGTGGCGCCACGCCCACGTTTCCGGCGAGTTGAGTTCCAAGTTCGGCGTGGTGCACCTATTCTGCACGCCACATCGTCGACGCGCGAGCGAACGAAACTGTGGCCATCGCCGCGGCGCCGCGCAACTGTCGCTTGAAAGCTGCGCCCCCGCCCCGGTGCGGCGCATGCGGATGTGCATGCCTCGCTCGCCAAGTTCGGGGGCCCCGCGCGAGCGGCCGACTTGCCGCGCTCGCCCACGCTGAGCACATGTCGCTCGGAAGCGGCGGACTCGCGCGGGTGCGGCGCGTGTTTCGTGCGCCGAGTCCGCAGGAGCGCGGCAGCGGCAGCACAGAGCCACGCGAGAGAGTGGGCGACGTGCCGTCCTCGCCAGCGCGCCGCGCAGGCTGCGCACGACAGCAGCGCTTGCTGCTTCGGTGCGGCGCGTGCTTCGTCTGCGCCGCGCTCGTCGGAAGTGTTGTTATTCCCGCCACCCTTGCGCGCCCCGCGTAGTTTTTTCCCTTCCGCAGAGTCGTCGGCAGCGGGACAGGGCGCGAGCGCCTTCCGTCTGCTAGGTGGGGACACGTGCCAGTCCAAAGATCAAACGGCTTGTTATGTTCTGGGAAGGAGGGGGGGGGGGGCATGGGCGGTTGTTATGTTCTGGGAAGGAGGGGGGGGGGGGGCATGGGCGGGACCCGCTGACCCGTTCGGCATTGCAAGCTTGATCCCTCTTCCTGATCCTAACCTTCATGACTTTCCCTCCCCCATCCCCCGCTCCCACACCCTCCTCACCCACCTGCGCAATCTACTCCTCATCCTCATCCTCATCCTCATCCTCAGCCTCATCATCATCATCATCATCATCATCATCATCATCATCATCATCATCATCATCATCATCATCATCATCATCATCATCAGCATCATCATCATCATCATCATCATCATCATCATCATCATCATCATCATCATCATCATCATCATCACCATCATCATCATAGTCATCGTCGTCGTCATCGTCATCGTCATCGACATCATAATGATAAAAAGCATCATCATCATCATCATCATCATCATCATCATCGTCATCATTATCATCATCACCATCATCAGCATCATCATAATCACCACTACCACCACCACCACCACCATCATCATCATCATCATCATCATCATCATCAGCATCGTCATCATCATCATCATCGTCATCATCATCTTCAGCCTGATCATCATCATCAGCATCATCAGCAGCAGCATCATCAGCATCATCATAACCCTTATCACCATCATCGTCATCATCATCAGCATCATCGTCATTGTCATTATCATCGGCAGCATCATCGTCATCATCATCATCAACATCATCATTATTATTACCATCATCAGCAGCATCATCGTCATCATCAGCAGCATCATCATGAGCAGCAGCAGCAGCATCAGCAGCAGCATCATCTTCATCGTCGTCGTCCTAGTCGTCGTCGTCGTCGAAATCATCATCACCATCAGCATCGTCATCATCATCAAAATCCTCATCAACATCATTATCATAATCGTCATCAGCGTCGTCATCATCAGCAGCAACATGATCATCACCATCCTCTTCAACACCATCATCAGAAGAAGCATGTTCACCATCATCACCACCAGCATCATCATCGTCATTAGCATCATCATCATCGTCGTCAATATCATCATCAACGTCATCACTGTCACCATAATCACCCACATTATCATAATAATCATCAGTATCATCATCATGATCATCATCATCGGCAGAAGCACTATCATCCTCATCATCATCATCATTCGCATCATCATCATCGTCATCGTCATCGTCATCACCATCATCAGCAGCAACAACCACAACATCATCATCCTCATCCTCATCCTCATACCCTTTCCTCCCCTCTAATCTCCTCTCATATCATCTCCTCTCCTCTTCCCCTTCCTCCTACTCCTCCGCATTCTCTTTCATCCCTCCCTCTCTCCTCTTCAGCATCCGTCCTCCCTGATCCCTCCTCCCTAGGTTCCTCCCGCATCCTCCATCCTCCCATCGTCCATGCTTCTCCCAGATCATCCTCCTCCTCATCATCATCCTCCTTCCCCCTTCCTGGCGGGGGGGTTGGGGCGGGGGCACCAAGGGTGGGGAGGTGAAAGATTGCGGCGCATTGGTTGATGCGACCAGGGCCCGTGATCCCTCATTCGCTGTTTGCCGATGGAGGCTGGGTCGTCTGGGTAGTTGTCCACCGGCACTTCATCAGGACGGGCGGGGTCAGGATCCAGGTAGCTGGCGAAGAGCTGATGCAGCCACTCGATCCTCGCCATGGACATACCGGTCAGCTCGCAGAGCTTATCATAGCTCGGTTTCATGTTCGACGGGGCAACCGTCATGATTCGCATCTCGTCCATCTTGAGGTGCTCCATCTCACCCTGGGACTCGGCGCGCCGTTCCAGCTCGTCGGCGATCTTCAGCTTCAGCGGCATGAAGCCCACGGGCGGCACCATCACCTTCTCGAGGATCTCGCGCTCCACCACTCCGTCGGCCAGCTCCGCGTTGTGCACCTCCTGCAGGAAGACCCACGCGTTGGCCTTGTCGGCCGTCCACCACCACTCTTTCCCGTCGCGGGGTACATCCCTGTGCTCCAGCAGCCCGAGGAGCTGCAGCAGCTCCTGCAGCAGCTGGACGTGCTCCCCCTTCGGGGGCACCTCGAACTCGTAGCCGGCGTCCTTGGGGCGCACGTCATCACCCGTCAGTATCTTGCTCTCGTGGAGGATGAGACCCAGGTTCTCGTCCTCCTTGAGGCGGGCGTAGAGCTCCTCGTAGGCGGACATCTGCTGCTGATACTCTAGCTGCTTCGCCTGCTGGGCCTCCAGCAGCTTCGCCTGCGCCTCCGCCCGGCGAGACCGCTCCTCGGCCTCCTCCTTCTTGCGCTGGTCGCCGCGCTGCAGGGCCGAATACGGCACAACGTCGTGGGACGCCAGCACGCTGGAGAACGTGCTCCAGAACGCCTCCCAGCTCACCGCGCTGGACTTCTCGAAGAACGACGACCTCGAGCGCATCCGCGAGCTCCTGATCTCGGCCGCCCCCTTCATGTCCCCAGCCGCCCCGGCCAGTCTCGTCTTGGCCCCGAAGTCCTTGGCCATGACCCTGTGGCCTGCGAGGAGTCCCTCGACCTTCAGCTGCTCGTCGATCGCCTTGAGGACGTTCGGGAGATCCTTCGTGGCTCGATCTTCCATTGACGCTACGGCAACCAGGCGGGAGACGGGCGACCTCTCAGACCTCGACGACTTTGGCGCGAGTGAGCTCGTCGAGGCCTGGAAATGCGCCCGTCTCCTCCCGCTGGTGGGGTTCATGAAGTCTCGGGCCCCGAATCCTCTGTCTGGACAACCCCGCGCAGCACGAATCCTGAAAAGGTTTCCATCACTTCCAGCTTCCTCCGCATCATCTCCCGCCGCCCGTGCTCGAAGTCCGCCCAGTCGTGAAAGCTCTGGTACAGCTCCTTCCTCCGAGGCGTCCTCGCACACTTGGGGTGACGCCGCAGCAGCTGCTGCGCGAGATACGTGAGCGGATTGAAGCGCTCCCGAACCTTTGGGTCCAGATCCTCACCCTGATCGCCCATCCTGGACACCTGCCGGCAGAGCGCGTCCAGCGACTGAGCCAGCACGGGCATCAGCGCCTCGTTCAGGTAGATGTCAAAATCCACCGGCTCGGGCGAGTCCTGCGACGTCCCGACGCGGCTGCGCTGGCTGCGCTGGCCCTTGAGCTCCTCGGCGAAAGAATTGGATGACCTGCGATCGGCCATCGGCGTTGCCATCATCCCCCGCCTCATCCTACTTCTCTTCAGCATCATGCCTCCTCCTCCTCCTCACCGCATTATCATCAGCAGCATCATCATCAACATCATCATCGTCGTCATCATCGTCATCATCGTCGTCGACATTATCATCATGACCATCATCACCATCATCATTACCACCATGGTCATCATCATCGACATTATCAGCATCACCCTCATCATCAACAACCTCATCACCATCACCATCACCATCACCATCACCATCATCATCATCATCATCATCATCATCATCATCATCATCATCATCATCATCATCATCATCATCATCGACGTCATCATCAGCAGCAGCATCAGCCTAATCATCATCTTCCTCATCCTCGTTATCTTTACCATCACCATCTTCATCTGCAGCATCAACATCAGCATCAGCACCCAGTCACCATCGCCACCACCAGTATCATTCTCCTCCCACCCACTCAGCCCCACGCACCACGACAACGCGCCGCCGTACACCATCCACCCACACATCCTGTCCTCCTTCTCGTCCACATCCCCGCAACCCCCCTCCCCCTGCTCCTCGCCTCTTGACCCCCATCCCCCTCCTCCTCATCCTCACCTCCTACTCCTCCCACCTCCTCCTCATCATCCTCCCGCTCCTCCTCATTCTCCTCAGCGATTTCGCGCCCAAGCGGCCCACCTTGCACGGGGCACACGAGGGCGGTCCGTGCGCTAAATTCGGAGTGGTCATACGCGCAGGAGCCACCATCGAAAGGCGTGGTGTCCAACGTCATCGGCTGCCATACTCACACAGGGTGCGCACGCGTCCGCCGGGAGTAGTCGGTCCCGCTTCCCCTTCCTCGTCTTTCTCCCCCTTGTCGTCGTCCCCCTGGAGAGCAGCAGCGGCAGCCACCGTGGCGCGGCTGCACGAGTGCAGACCAGGAGCAGTGAGCGACGGAGCAGCCAGAACGGCGGGAGTAGTTCATGCAGGAGGGGATGCGAGTGGCAGTGCACGTAGTGATTACGAAAAAGCGACGCGAGAGCCAGTCAGCAGCTACAGATGAGGCCAACTCCTCCGAAGATGTGGGCAGGAACAGTGCATACGGCCATTACGAGACACCGTGGCGGCTACAACGCTAGGATCAGCTCGTGCGTGAAGGCGCGCAGTGACAGTCGACACCGTCGTTATAAGAAGGTGGCTGAAGAGCCACGCATCGGCTACAGTGTTGGGATCAGCTCGTGTGAGAACGTGCGGGCCGACATCATCAGCACCAACGCTGGGATGAGATCGTGCGAGAATGTGCAAGCCGAGATCAGCTACGAACCTGGGATCAGATCTTGTAAGAATTGCGGGAGCGTGCGTGCCGACGGTATCAGCATCAACGCTGGGATTAGTTCGCTCGAGTACGAGCGAACCAAATATACTACAATGCTTGATTAGTTCGTGCGAGCGAGGCGGGAGAGAGCGAGCCGACATCATCAGCACCAACGCTGGGATGAGTTCGGGCGAGAAACTGCGAGCTTGCATCAGCAGCTACAATGCCGGGAGCGCGCGAGCCGACGTCATCCGTACCAAGGGCTGGAAGTAGTTCGTCCGATAATGCGCGAGCCGACATCATCAGCGACAATTCTGGGGCTGGGTCGTGCGAGAAATGCGCGGACGGTGCGAGACAACGTCATCAGCAAGAACTCTGAGATGAAATCGTGCGATAATGTGCGAGCAGACATCCTCAGCTACAATGCTAGCCAGCGTAGAACCCAAAGAGTGTGTTTCTAACACAGTGTGTTGTGCAATACATGTGAAGAGATATATGTTCTGCAATATATGTGGTGTAATCGATGCGGTGCAGTAGATGTATACACATTTGTATGTGTTCTCAATATATGACAAGGCCTGAACAACAGTGCAACGCAATGCCAAACAATGCAAAGCAACGCACAGCAATGCAGAGAAACGCAGAGCAACGCAAAGGAGCACATAGCAACGCAAAGCAGCGCAAAACCACGCGACTAATGCAAAGCACTGCGCAGCAATGAGCAGCAACGCGAAGCAGGAGGGAGGAGGGGAGAGTGCACATGAGTGCACAGCAAAGCGATCCTACGCACTGCGTAGCTTCGCAAAGGCATTCAAAGCAATGTGCAGCACGGAGAAGCGGTGCAGAGCAACGCATGGTACGCCGTAGTAATGTCCAGGTGGTTACCGTGCGCTGCGGTGGTCACCGGATAGCTCTGGAGCTGAGTCGAGCTGCTGCTAGGCGTGCTGTCGTGTACGCAAGCGCTGTGGCACGCAGGGCAATCACCAGAAAATCGCGCACCTTGTCATTCTCCTCCTCGTCCGCTTCCCCCTCCCTCCCCCTCCCTTGTGCGCCATGCAATTAAGCACAACGCAAAGCAATTCAAAGAAATGCACTGCGAGGCAAAGCAACGCAAATCAATGCAAACCAATGCAAAAAAAACACAAAATAATGCAAAGCAACGCAGTGAAATGCAAAGTCACACCGAGCAGCACAAAGCCACGAGAACAAGTGGCAGCAACGCAAAGCAGGAGGGAGGAGAAGAGAGGGACTGCAAAGCAAAGCTTTGCTACAACCCCGTGCGGAAAGCAATTGGCGTTTGGTGAGCCCCCCGGCCCCCCCTCATTTCAATGTTGACCGTGCGACCGGCGAAGTTCGAAAAAACAAATCGGCACCGCATTGAACGTTGAAATTGGGCGGGTGTGTGCGTATAGAAAAACAGCAGTTGCTTTTCGCACGGGGCTGAAGAGCATTGAGAGAAGAAGGCAACGACGAAGACGACGATGATGATGATGATCGTGGGGATGATGATGATGATGATGCTGATGATGATGATGATGATGATGATGACGATGACGATGACAATGATGATGATGATGATGATGATGATGATGATGATGATGATGATGATGATGATGATGATGATGATGGTGATGGTGACGATGATGATGATGATGATGATGATGATGATGATGATGATGATGATGATGATGACAATGTTTTGGGGAGTGCGGAAGGTTTGGGAGGGTCGTGAGGGTTCTGGCGATTTTTGGGGGAGTGCAGAGGATTCAGGAGGGATGGGAGTGTTCCAAAGGTTTTCGGAGGAGTGCGAAGGGTTGCGGATGGATGGGAGGTTCTGCAGGTTTTCGGAGGAGTGCGGAGGAGCGTCGAGGAATGGGACAGTTTCGAAGGTTTGTGGGAGCAGTGCGGACGGTTCAGGAGGGGTGGGAGGGGTCCAGAGGTTTGGGAGGAGCGCGGAAGAGTGAAATCATAATTGCCTGCCATTACCTGGTGTATTACCCGTCAATTCTGATTCCAATTACCAGCCTCTGCTCGTTCGAACAAAAGGTTATAATGTTTAGTTGCTCCTGATGAACCTAGTAATAATAAGAACCATAGACAATAATAACAATAACAATAACAATAACGGTAGCAATAATACGGAAAATAATAGTAATCAGAAATGCGGCGGGAAATTCGTGAAAAATCGGCAAGTAATAGACCGGGTTTTCCCCTGGCCGCCCCATCATCTCCCTGCCCTTCCCTATAGTAAGCATGCTAGATAAGAAATCGACCTAACAGCAGGCACCCCGCGGAGATTTCTTATCTCTTGATGGCCCAGGGGACCCATGGAAGCCCCGAGGCACCTCAGAAACTTCAAAGATCGACGGCAAGTGTGGCCGTAGGTTTCTTTGAGCAAGGATTGTTATCGCATGTGTGTGCTGCGTGTTTGTCAATGCTCTGGAGCGTGAAACATATCCTCCTCCTCGTAATCGTCGTCCTTCTTTCCTCCTGCGTCGCCGTCATCCGTTGATTTCTTCCTCGTCGTGCCTCGTCGTGGTCGTCACCGTCGTCTTCCTCTCCTCATTCTCTTCAAATCCGTGCGAAAAGCAACTGACGTTTGATGAGCCCACCAGGCCCCCCTTTCAGTGTTGATCGTGCGACCGGCGAAGTTCGAAAAACAAATCGGCACCGCATTAAACGTTCAAATTGGGTGGGTGGGTGCATCTGTGTGCGTGTAGAAAAACACCAGTTGGTTTTCGCACGGGGTTGTACGCACGGCAAAGCAATGCAAAGCAACGCCGAGCAATGCTAAGCACAGCGTAGCAATGCGAAGCAAGGCAAAGCAATGCAAAGCAAGCAACGAAGAGCAATGTAAAGCAAGGCAGTGGCAAAGGAGGACAATGCTGAACATAGCGTAACACTGCGAAGCAAGGCAAAGCAACGCAAAGCAACGCAACGCAAAGGAATGCAACGCAAAGCAACTCAAAGCCAGACAAGGCAATGCAATGCTTTGAGTTGCAATGCAAAGCAATGCAGAGCAACGAAGAATCACCATAAACAAAACAACACAAAAAAAACCAAAAAAAAAAAAAAAAGGAAACAAAAGAAGAATAACCCAACGACACAAAGGACCCCAAACAAAAAAGACCACAAAAAACCAAGCAACAACAAAAACAAGAAAAAAAACAAAATAAAGAAATAACAACAAAAAAACAAAAAAAAACACCCAAAAAAACGAAAAACAAAAAGAACAAATAAAAAGAGCAAAAAAGCGCACAAAAAAAAACCGACAAAACGAAAAACACAAAAGAAACAAAAAAAAAAACAAAAAAAAAAACACAAAAAAAAAAAACAAAAATAAAAAGCAACGCAACGCGACGGCGACCGGCGAAGCAACGACGACGGGCGGCGACAAGGAGGCGACGGGCGGCGACGGCCGGCACGGAGCCGCCAGACCGACACTCAGGCCCAGTTCTTTAGACAGACGAGAAGTGAGTACCCCTAAGTGCAAGCACTGTTTGGGAAACTATGGGACTACAACTTGCTGGATTAAAAAGTGCGGATCCCATTAAGACTTCGACGCGCCCAGACCCTCTTACGCGCAGATCCAGTCATCACTGAGCGGCATGGCCTGACTCACTCCTATGCGTACTTGCTCGCGCGCAGCCTGATGGATGCGCAGCCACTCATATCAAAACTGCATCACGCAAGAACTCTGACACCCCCACATCCACTCGCGCATAGGCCCGTTACTACTCAGCCGCTGAGCGTTACCGCATTTGCTCGCGCGCACGCGCCTTCTCCATGTTCAGACCCCTGAAGTTCGTTTGCGTTCAGACGCACGCTCAATCTGATACCCTCCCCCAAGCTCGTTCACACCCAAACCCAAGCACACCCAGGCTCACTCATATCCAGACTCGTTCGCGTGCAGACCCAACCCACTCTCGGCCCGCTCTGAGGCCCTCTCGCGCTGAGTCACTCGGACTCCCCCCGGGGTGGGAACCGCCGAGGGCGCGCACGGACCCCCACGGGGACCTCCAACCACTGGGGACCCCGCCGCCTGGCCTTGCCGCTGAGGCCGTGGCGCAGGTGATCCCGAGTTGCTGAAGGCCTCATGAGGGGTCTTGACGCGCCCTCGGCGGCTGCTCGCTGGAAGGATAAACAAAAAAAAAAAAAAAAACAATATGTGCTTCGCCGCGCAGGTGAGCTTACTGTGGGGAAGGCGCACCGCTGACAGCGACGCGGGGAACGAAGATCCGAAACCAGGAGCGAGGAACCACGATCCTCGTTCTATTCTCGACCCTGGACCCTCGAACCTGGAACCTCGAAATGCACACCCTGGAGTATCGAAAACCACGAGTCGGTTGAGGATCCAAGATCCGGATGTTCCATCCCTCGATCGACCCCCGACCGTGGATGTCGACTTCCGTTCGCCCCCGACCCCGCGGCCCTCGATCGATCCTGGATGGGCACCGCGGCCCCAACGCCGCCTGGCGATGGCCTCCCCGGAACCCGAGGAACCGGAAGAGCAGCCACCTCCGTGCACGACCGCCGGGGCCAGGTTCAGGCGGGCTGGGCGAGGCGGCGACAGCCTGCGGAATCCAGCTTTATCTTGACAGGGTGCAGGGAGATGCCCATCGGATGTCAGACGGCAGAGATGGACAAAAGCGGGCGGGCTGGGAGGAGGGAGTCCGCAGCTTCGGCGCGCTGGTGCACGCGGGAACTGGCCCGAACTGCGCGGCACCTGAACTCTCTGGCGACATCAGACAGGGCGATACATGTGGCTGCGAGGCAGTCCCCAGCGAAATCGCCACGTTCTGGTCACATGCATCGGGTCCACAGACATGGCTGCCAGGATGCCCCAAGCGAAATCATCATCATTCTCCGGTGGTTGGAAATGGAGCCGGAGAATTTGTCCGAGGAAGTCCTAAGCGAAATCGCCTTTCCCCGGTTGCCAGAGAAATTATCCGCTGCTCCGAAAAGCAACTGGAGAGTTTTTGTTGAGGAAGGATTGGGCGGAATCACGATTGTCTGGTCCTCACCCCATTCGGCGATTTTAATATGAAAGGCGAGGATGGAGGAACCGGAGAAGCGCGATACCGCCCAATACTTTCTCAAAAGCACTCTCCGGTCGCCTTCCTGAGCGTCCAGAAAACCCCTGGGCTGGCCTCTGCAACATTGTACCAGGGCCCCGGGGCCTAACGGGATCATAGTGGCACATCTTTCGCGACCTCTCCCGTCCACACTTTTGATTCCAGCGAGTTGTAGCTTGTGCAAGTCCAGTAGGAGCGTGAGAGCCGACGTCATCAGCACCAACGCTGGGAGTAGTTCGTGCGAGAACGCGAGGGGCGACATCATCAGCGACAGTGCTGGGAGTACTCCGTGCGAAACATGCGGGAGCGCGGGAGCCGACGTCATCGGCACCAACGCTGGAGGCTGTGCGGGCGACGGTGAGATGGAGTGCGAGAAGGGGCGAGCCCGCATGCGCAGCGACGACGCTGGAGTCCGCTCGTGGAAGAAATGCGAGAGGGTTCAAGCCAGCATCATCTCATCGGATGCACGGCTGGGAACACTTCGTGCGAGAAATGCGAGACGGCACAAGCCAACATCGTGCCCACAGTGCTGGGGTCCGCTCGGACGAGAAATGCGAGAAGGTTCGTGCGGCAGGTGCGAGAAGGAGCGATCAGCGCACTGCCTTGGAAAAGGCAGAAGCGCCAGCGGTGACGCCCGACGCCTGAAGCTACAGCGCTGGGAGCAGATGCCACTGCGTGCGAGCTGGGCAACGTCAGCTTCAGCACGGGAGCCTGCAAGCTGAACATCTTCGTCCAGGACGTGTCTGGAGCTGGGCGTCGGCTGCGTTCGCCCCGTTCAGCATCGCCCCTTGCTCATGGGACCCTCGGGCTGCAAACTCCAGTGGGCTCCTCATCCTCCGACTCGCCCCTCGATCTCCTGCTCTCCCCCCCCCCTCCCCCCGCCCCCCCCTCGTCTGGGGGGGCAGGAGCAGTGTCGGTGGCACGCCGCCGTGGGAGGCCCATCCGCGTGCCACCGCCGAAGGAGACCCCGCGTCCTCGGACGGACAACGCCGACCACGGCGGCGGCGCGCCATCGACACCCTGCCTCCGTCCCGACGCTCCTCCCCCTCTCCCCTCGTTGCCGGGACCTCCCGCCCGCTCTCGAGGCTCCCCCCTCTCGTCGCTGTGCCCACCCCCCTCCCGATGCTCCGTGCTCCTCTCCTTTCCACCCCCCCTGCCCCCCCCCTCCCCGACCCCCGTCGCGATCTCTTCGCAGCGTCGAACCCCAGAGGTCTGTAATTCCCCCTTCACGGGAACCGGTGTGTCATCCTCAGTCGTTTTTGGGGAAGGTCCCGAGGCCAGAGGAAGGGCCCCCGGAGGCCGAAGACAGCGAAACACCTCCCGTCGCATTCCACAACGCGAGGAGGTCTGGTGACCCCCTCCTCCCTCCCCCCTCGTCGCCAGAGCCTGCGATTCTCCGCCGGCTCCAGATCCGCCCTGCGCAGGTGCTGCTCGAAGAACTTCTTGTCCTCACGGCGCCCCGGCCCGCCGACGAGCAGGCGGTCTGGCCCGAAACGCCGCCCGCCCCCGCCCGGCCGCGCCGATCGCCGACGTCGTCGGACCTCAGGCCTCTCCGAACGCACCGCCGACCGCCGAACTCGTCCCTGGGACGGGCCCTTCTGCCGGCGGCGGCACCGATGTGCCCTCCCACGTCGGCATCGGAACCAGCCGAATGCCCCACGTCTCGGAGACGGGCCTGGCTGGGGGTGACACGGGGGCAGCACGGCCTTCCCTGATTACCCACCAGACCGCCCCAACCCAACCCGAAGACCCGAATGTCGGCTTGGGGGGGGTACGGGCAGCACATGCGCTTCTCACTGTTCTCCGCCGCCCCCCCTGGAAATGGAGGGCACATCGGAGTCTTCGGGTTGGGTTGGCGTGGTCCGGTGGACCGTCAGAACCATTCCCTCTTGGCGTCGCGGCCAAGCGCGCAGCGGCGCGGCGGAGGAGGAGGAGGAGATGGGGGGAGGAGGAGGGGGAGGCGGAGGAGGCGGAGGAGGAGGAGGAGGAGGAGGGGAGGAGGAGGAGGAGGAGGGTGCCGAAGGAGCGCTCAGAAGTGCCGCGGAGAGGCCACGGGAGCGGCGGGGGGCTCCCGCAGCCCAGCGAAGCGCGCCGGGGCGAGCGGGAGCCGCGCCGTGCGGGCGCCCCCCGGGGGGGGCAACTAGAGCCGAATGGGGGGGCGAGCGCGAGCTGTGCCGCCACACGGCCGAGCTCCGCGACCGACCTCGTCGCGCCCCGCCGCCCGAGGCGTCGGGCCGCCACCCCGGGCGGGCCGCCTCCTCCTCCTCCTCCTCGTCCTCCTCCTCCTCCGCCTGCTCCTCCTCCTCCTCCTCCTCCTCCTCCTCCTCCTCATCATCCTCCTCCTCCTCCTCTTCTTATTATTACTATTAATAATATTATTATGAAGATTATCATTATTATTACTACTATTAGTATTCAAGTTCTTATTATCATAATGTTTATTGTTATTCTTCTCCGTATGATTAGTATTATTAGTAGTATTATGCTTATTTCTACTAATAATATTATTACTACTAATATTCTTAGCATTCTTATTATTCTTAATACTTGTATTATGAATACTCTTATTATTATTATTATTGTTATTATTATTGCTATTATTATTATTCCTCCTCCTCCTCCTCTTCCTCCTCCTCCTCCCCTCCCTTCTCCTCCTCCTCCTCCTCCTCCTCCTCCTCCTCCTCCTCGGGCCCCCGTGCCAATTATGTGATATACTCCTCGGGGGGCGTATCGCCTGGGGACGCACGGAGCGCCACTAAGGTCGTGGGTCATCCAGTTCCGATGAGCACCCCAGGCGAGCCTCCCGTGGAGCGAACAGAGGGGCGACAGTGGCATGGGGGCCTGCGTGCAGGCCCTCACTGCACGTGCAGGCCCCCATTGCACCGCCGCTGGGTCTTCTTGAGACCCTCCGCAAGGTGCGAGCTGGGATGCCCGTGCCTGTCGATGCACAGGCGGCGGCATCCATTTTCAAGCTCGTCATTGGCCTGCTTAGGTGGCCCCGAGTCGGTCACGCTGCCGCTGCAGGCGCGGCACCCCGCGCCAACAAGGCGTGATTTCTTAGAAGGCTGCGTTCCGACCTCTCGACACAACCAAAAGTTAATTGGTCGGGCAAGCGGGTGGCGTCAAGTTAGCTCCGGCTAGCGCGCCACTGGTTGTTGCTGGCCCGCTTCAGTGGCCGCTCGACAGCCCCACTGCCACTGCGAGCACGGCAGCCCTCGACTTCGTCGGTCTCATGTAGACGCCGCGCCGACTTGGGTGCCCACCCCTGTCGATGGGCAGGAGTGGGCACCCGTTGTTCGTGCCGTATTCTGGGGTACCCAACCTTGTCGGTGCACAGGCATGGGCAATCCCTCCCTCGTACATGAGGGTTACTTGGTATACGCACGCTATGGGTCGCCCCTAGGGCCGCGCAGCGGCCAAACTGCTGGTGTGGTTGCGCCAGCCTTCGCCATTGACGATGTCAGCAAGGTGCCGTTTTGATATGGATGCCGCCCCTGTCGATGGACAGGAGTTCGCATCTAAACTCAGGCCTAACGCTAGGATGCCCATCCCTGTCGGTGGACAGACATAGGCACCCGACCCTCGCAACGAGGGCTTGCTTGGCATACGAGAACTGCGACCCGCTCCCATGGCCGTGGAACGGCCTTTCGCGGTTACGCGCAATGCAGCCTTAGACATAGAAGGTGGCCAATTGGCGTCGTATCGGGTTGGGTTCCCATCCCTGTCAATGGGCAGGCATGGGCATCCGCCCATCGAGCCTCAAAACTAGGATGCCCATCCCTGTCGATGGACAGTTCTGCTAGGCATATGAAAGCCACGGCTCGCGTAATGGCCGCAAAAAAACAATGTTGCCATAGCGA
Organism: Prorocentrum cordatum; assembly: GCA_963575745.1. NCBI lineage: Eukaryota > Dinophyceae > Prorocentrales > Prorocentraceae > Prorocentrum > Prorocentrum cordatum. The sequence goes on from CAUYUJ010001346.1 coordinate 62,901, forward strand.
GCGCAGCAGCCTCCGGCACCGGGGGTGTCAAATAGGAGCCGTTCCGGTCTGGATGCTCACCCCTATCGATGGACAGGTGTTGGAATCCACACATCGTGCCTCAAGCTAGGATGCCAGCCCAACAGGCGCAGGCCTAAGACCGCTTTGGCGGCACCATCCCCAGCCTCAACAAACCATTTCCTTCCTCTCCAACCCCACCCCCCCATGGACGAGTTAGGAGGAGGAAGAGGAGTCTCACATGCCGCGTTCTGACAGAGCGATGCTTTGGCCTCTGTGCCAAGACCTGACAGAGGGGTGATGGTGGAAGGATGCGCAAATCCCAGCGGTGCTCGGCTGGGCGTGGGTCGCAAGATGGTGCCTGCGCACTGTCAAGGCTCTCGACCCCACCCCGAGGAGCTGAGGAGCCTTCCAACCCCTCCCTCCTCCCCATCCAAACCCCCCCCCATGAACGTGGTGGAGGAGGGAGAGGAGTCTCACATCCCGCGTTCTGACAGAGCGAGGTTTTGGCCTCGGTGCCAAGACCTGACAGAGGGGTGATGTTTCAAAGCTGTGCAAATCCCAGCGGTGCTCGGCTGGGCGTGGGGTCGCAAGACGGCGCCTGCGCACTGTCTGTCATGGCTCTCGACCCCATCCCAAGGAGCTGAGGAGCCTTCCAACCCCTCCCTCCTCCCCAGCACCCTCTTAAGAGCCACTCAGGATTTGGTTTGGTCACAGGCGAGGGCGCAGCCCATGGCCGCCGACCGCAGCAGACTGGGGAGGGACAGGCGGTCATGGGCCCTGAATGGGCGCGGACCTTGTCCACGGGCGCCAGATTGGGCACGGGCCCAAAAACTGGTGCCGCGTGCTTCGGCCGCGGGCAAGAGCTCAAACTCGGGTCTCGCGGAGTTGCACGGGCCAGGCTGCAGCCACGAGTTCAGGCGTTAGCACATCGGCGGGGGTCAAGGGCCCCGGCGGGGGTGTTTATTGCTTGGGCGCGGGCCCATTCGGCATTTGGGGACCCGCAAACGTGGCCACTGGACACTTTTGTGTTATTGTAATTCAGCGGCGAGGGTTCTGACCCCGGCCGCGTGCGTAGCGTGCACTGGTGAGGGCTTGGCCCCTCGAAGGCAGGGTCGCCGTGGGAAGGTCATGGCTCGCGCAATGGCCGCGAAAAAGGCCATGCTACGATAGCGACCGCTGCAGCCTTTGGCACTGGCGGTGTCAAATAGGATCTGGATGCCAACCCCTGTCGATGGACAGGTGTTGGTCTCCAACCCAGGGCCGAAAGCTAGGCTGCCCGCCCCTGTCAATGGACAGGCATGGGCATCCCATTTCTTCACCTACGGCACTGACGGTGCCATGATACCAGAGAAAAACCCAATCAGAGTTTGTTTGACTTTGCATGCAATCCCTTTGTAATTGTTCCTTGGGTTTATGAAGTCTGCGAGGGCTATGAAGTCTGCGAGGGCTATAGGGCTATAAGGCTATAGGGCTATAGGGCTGTAGGGCTGTAGGGCTATAGGGCTATTGGGCTATTGGGCTATAGGGTTATAGGGCTATTAGGGCTACTAATGGCTATTAGGGCTATAAAGCTATGGGGCCATGGTGCTATAGGTCTATAGGTCTGTAGGGCTATAGAGCTATAGATAGGGCTATAGGACTATAGGGCTATAGGGCTATAGCACTATGGGGCGATCGAGCAAACAGGGCATCTCCGGGCACCTCCGAGCACCCCTGGGCACCCGGGCACCCGGGCACCCAGGCACCCGGGCACCCGGGCCCCGCCACCGAAATCGGCGACGCAGGTCACCTACACATGAGAAAACGATCCCCAATGAGGCAGCTCTCATTCGGGAACTACTACGACTACGACGACAACTACTACGACCACGACTACGACTACGATTACGACTACGACTACGACTACGACTACGACTACTACTACTACTACTACTACTACTACTACTACTACTACTACTACTACTACTACTACTACTACTACTACTATTACTACTATTACGACGACGACGACGACGACGACTACCACTACTACTACTACTACTACTACTACTACTACTACTACTACTCCTACTACTACTACTACTACTACTACTACTACTACTACTACTACTACTACTACTACTACTACTACTACTACTACTACTCTCCTACTACTAACAAGTGTAACGGAAATGCGGATGCGACAACTACTGCTGCAAAAACCTCTACCACTACCACTAACTACTACTATACTACTACTACTACTACTACTACTACGACTGCGACTACGCTACGACTACGACTAACGACTACTACTACTACTACTACTACTACTACGACTACTACTACTACTACTACTACTACTACTACTACTACGACTACTACTACTACTACTACAATTACTACAACAACTACTACTACTACTAATACTACTACTACTACTACTACGACAGTTACTGCTACGACTACGACAACTACTACTACAGCTACTGCTGCTACTACTACTACTACGACTACTACTACTACTACTACTACTACGACTAGTGCTACTACTACTACTACGACTACGACTACTATTACTATTACTACTACTACGACTACTACTACTACTACTACTACTACTACTACTACTACTACTACGACTACTACTTCTTCTTCTACTACGACCACTACGGCAACGACGACTACTCCTACAAGGACGAAAAACTGTAATAGTAGTAAAGATAAAAGTAATAGTAGTACTACTACTACTACTACTACTACTACTACTACGACTACGACTACGACTACGACCACTACTACGACTACTGCTACTAGTACTACGACGACGACGACGACGACGACGACGACGACGACTACTACTACTACTACTACTACTACTACTACTACTACTACTACGACTACGACTACTACTACTACTACTACTACTACTACTACTACTACTACTACTACTACTACTACGACTGCTACTAGTACTACGACTACTACTACTACTTCTACTACTACTACTACTACTACTACTACGACGACGACGACGACGACGACGACGACGACGACGACGACTACTACTACTACTACTACTACGACTACTACTACAACGACTAAGATTACAACTACGAATACGACTACTACTACTGTTACTACGACTACTACCAATAATAATAATAATCCGCCGGCCCCCTTGTGGGGCCACCAGGCTGCGAGGCGCGTGATTCGCAGTTTCCTGTACCAGTCGTAGGTTGTAGTTTCCAGTGTTACAGTTCTGCTTCTTGCTGGTTACTGTAACTAGTTGACTTATTGCTGGTTACTGTAACTAGTTGATTGACCGCGCGAGGGGGGGGGAGGCCCAAACAAGACTTTTTAGCGTCCCCTGGGCGCGTTGTCTGAATTGCTGGGGGGGCTCGAAATCGACACCCCTCACGCAGATCCGCGGGGTCAGGGTCCAAAAACACAGGAGATTTGCCACATTTCTGAAATTCGGTGCCACCCCTCACGCAGATCCGCGGGGTCAGGGTCCAAAAACACATGGGATTTGCCACATTTCTGAAATTCGGTGCCACCCCTCACGCAAATCCGCGGGGCCAGGGTCCAAAAACACAGGGGATTTGCCACATTTCTGAAATTCGGTGCCACCCCTCACGCAGATCCGCGGGG
>CAUYUJ010001346.1:71533-74775 GCA_963575745.1 Prorocentrum cordatum
AAGCGTTGCTGGAAAAGGAGTTCGTTTTCTTGAACGATTTCGAGTACAACGCAGCTGCGGAGGCGTGGATGGACTGGTCGCACTTCAAGGACTTCTTGGAGGGCGAGACAGTGAACGTCGGGAGGCCCAAGAACAGAGGCGGTGACGTGATGTGGGAGGGCACGGCTCCGATCCTGATCACTGCGCCCGACAAGATTAGGCTGATGCGCGACGGGCGAGAGGACACGTACGAGACAGACCAGATGGACAGGCGAATCCGTTATTTCTTCTGCACGTACACCGTCCCCGCAGAGGAGCGGCAGGAGGTCCTGAAGCATTGCGCCCACTGCACCGCGAGACTCTACCTTGAAGGGAGGCAGACTCTAGACGCGCCCGCAGCCGAGCCAGCCGAGCCACCGCCAGCAGGGGCCGCGCCAGGGGGGTCGAGGCCTGGGCCAGAGGGCGGCCAGCCCGCGCCCAAGCGGGCCCGCACTGCGGCCGAGTGCGTGGCCGAGCTGGTCGCCATGAAGGGCCTCCTTGACAGCGGTCTGCTGTCCGCGGACGAGTTCCAGCACCTCAAGCAGAATCTCTTGAACGGCGACTAGCTTGCCGCCGCCCAGACAGCCGCCCACCCCTGGTCGCGCGGCGCTGAACTGAACAGATTCGGGGGGACCAGACAGATAAATCATCGGCATCGTCGTCTGCGCCATCGACACCTCAGCCATCGACGCCACAGTCACCTGGTGTAAGATCACGGGTAGACGTTCCAATGTTATGGAAGTTTGTGCGTCTGGGAGCTTTCGCGCGATTCTCGGCGTCCGCGGTGGCGCAACAGCTAGCAAATCGCTAGGTCGACAACGCGGAAGACCGTTTAGGTCGTTGAATCGGATACGGCACAGCTAGGGAGAAGGAGTTCGTGCAAAATCACGGGTAGACGTTCCAATCTTATGGAAATTCTTGTGTCTGGGAGCTTTCGCACGATTCTCGGCGTCCGTGGCAGCGTAACAGTAGCAAATCGCTAAGTCAACAACACGGAAGACGCGTTTAGGTCGTTGTGTCGGAACCGGCGCAGCTAAGGAGAAGGGGCGGTGCAAAATCACAGGTAGACGTTCCAATGTTATGGAAATTTGCGCGGCTGGGAGCTTTCGCGCCGCCGCCGCCCAAAGGAGGGTTATTACAAAGGATGATGGCGGGTGCTTGTCCAACTACCCCGCCGCCGCCCACTCGGCATGCGCTTTGATTTTGCGCCGCGGACACTGCAGTCACTTCGACGTATTATTTGTACAACAACTACCCACCCTTGCCCACCAGAGTGTATTTTTTGCAAAGGATTATGGCCGGGTAGTTGTTGGCACTAACCAACAACTACCCGGCCGCCGCCCACTCGGATTGTATTTTTATATAGCGCGGCGGTCACCGACGTCACTTCGACATATTATTTGTACAACAACTACCCACCCATGTCCACCCGAGTGTATTTTTTGCAAAGGATTATTGCCGGGTACTTGGGTAGTTGCAGATTTTTAAAAGAAAGGAAAGATGGGCTTCCTTATTATTTTGAAAATTGCAACTACCCAGTCCCTTCAATATCCGTTGCAAAAAAACACACTCTGGTGGCAACGGTGGTTAGTTTGTTGTCAATACTAGTCGAAGTGACTGCGGTGTTCGCCGCTCTGTATAAAATCCAATCGAGGGGCGGCGGCCTGGGGGTAGTTTTTGGTTAGTGCCAACAAACTACCCGGCCATAATCCCTTTTGCAAAAATCACGCTGGTGGGCAAGGGTGGGTAGTTTTGTGGTCGAAATAATATGTCGAAGTGCCGTCGGGTGTTTTCGCCGCGCTGATCATAGCGCACGCCCGAGTGGGCGGCTCCCGGTTGCCCGCGGGGGGTCCCGGGGCGGCTGCCAGTTTCCGCGGGGGGGTCCATGAGATGGCGGAGAGAATCGAGAATCATATATCTCCCTGATAGGACCAGTAGATCGGTTGCCTGGGGGGCCCCCCCCCCCCCCCCCGCCGTCGGCCGCGCCGCCGCCGCCGGCCCCGCGCGTCTTCCGCGGCTGCCGTGCTCGAGTTTCTTGGGCGCCGCGCGCGGCAGTTTTGCGCGCCGACGCCGCTCGGCCCAGGTCTCCCGCCGCCATGCCTCCTCGCGCCCAGTTGTCGCCATTCCTTCGCGGCGTCGTGCACGGCCTCTTCCTGGCCGGGTCCAGCTACCAGGAGATCGCCGAGGAGGTGGTGAAGGAAGACGGGGGCCATCCGTGCCAGCAGACAGTGGCTGCAACAATCCGCCGCGTGGAGAAGAACGGCGGTCTCGCTTTTGACGGAGGGGGACTTTCTCAGGCGGGCCGCCCGCGCAGCACGGAGACGGCTCTGGACCGACAGATCCTGCGCCTCGTGTTCAAGCACCGCGGCCGCGCAGTGGTGACGGCCCAGTACGTGCAGAAGATGATCAGGGCGGCGCGGAAGGTGAGCATCCGCACGGTGCAGCGGCGCTTGAGCGAGGCGGGACTCGCTTGGCTTCGGAGGCGCCGCAAGTCCATTGTGCCGCAGGCACACAAGGTGGCTCGGGCAGACGTTTCGATTGGCAGCCACCCCGATCAAACCCGCATGCGTGCCCCGTGCACCGCGGGGCACCTGGCGCGCATTGAAACGTCTGCTCTCGGCCGACAGGTGGCCAGGCTCGACTTCGCCGCGTGGACTCTTGCGCGCGCCGCGGCCACTCTGGCGCGGCGGGCGTGCACCGACGGCACGGTGTTCTTCCTGGCCCGCGACAACTCCGAGTTGGAGTCGCACCAGCGCGGCGCATTGGGTCCGCATGTATGGCGCCAGGCAGATGGCTCCGACGGCCTGTACGAGGAGTGCATCGGGCCGTCGGCCCACTGGAAGGCGCAGGGCCATCCGGTGCGCATATGGGGGCTGCTCGTGGCAGGGGTGCTGTTCATCTACATCATGCCTCAGGGCGAGACGATGAACCGCTGGCGGTATGAGTGGATTATCAACCACAAGTTCCCTGCGTGGCTGCGCAAGGCGATCGGAGGCGACCGCGGACCATTTTTGGTCCAAGATCATGAGCGGTGCCTCTGGACCGAGGAACCGCGCTGCGCCTTGCGCGAGCAGGGCATCCACCTCTTGGAGCATTGCCCGAGGCGCAGCCAGGACTTTAACGCGATCGAGGCCGCGTGGCGGGAGGTGCGAGCTCGTCTTGCCGCCACAGAGCCGGACTCGATCGAGACCAGAGACCAATTCATCGTTCGCCTTCGCGCGGCG
>CAUYUJ010001346.1:74875-79875 GCA_963575745.1 Prorocentrum cordatum
CCAGTCTGGCTTTCGGAGACCTTTGCCGGGAGCACAACGTGAAGACGAACACAGACATGTGGGCGACGGCGGCTCTTTTGGCCAAGGGCGGGGACCGCGCCATGCTGGCGCACCTGTACGACAACGACGGGGAGGCGATGTTTGCCAAGGTGCTCAAGGCGCAGCAGGCCCAGGAGAAGGCCAGGAGGGCGGGGCTCACGCGGGAACAGCTGCTGGAAGAGTGCTTCGTTGGTGGTAAGTGCAGGTGCGATCGCGAGGGGCTGTGCTACGACATGATGAAGAAGCTGCTTCAGAAGAACGGCTGCGACGGCTCCCTCCAGGCCGCGGTGCTCGGCACGCTGAGAACAGGCAGGGCGAAACAGCGTGCGATCTGTCTTGTCGGCGCTGGAGACTCCGGCAAGAGCTTCCTCTTCAGGGGCTTGACGCTGGTGCACGACACCTACAAGAGGCCTGACAGGGGAAACTACCAACTCGAAGCGTTGCTGGAAAAGGAGTTCGTTTTCTTGAACGATTTCGAGTACAACACAGCTGCGGAGGCGTGGATGGACTGGTCGTACTTCAAGGACTTCTTGGAGGGCGAGACAGTGAACGTCGGGAGGCCCAAGAACAGAGGCGGTGACGCGATGTGGGAGGGCACGGCTCCGATCCTGATCACTGCGCCCGACAAGATTAGGCTGATGCGCGACGGGCGAGAGGACAAGTACGAGACAGACCAGATGGACAGGCGAATCCGTTATTTCTTCTGCACGTACACCGCCCCCACAGAGGAGCGGCAGGAGGTCCTGAAGCATTGCGCCCACTGCACCGCGAGACTCTACCTTGAAGGGAGGCAGACTCTAGACGCGCCCGCAGCCGAGCCAGCCGAGCCACCGCCAGCAGGGGCCGCGCCAGGGGGGTCGAGGCCTGGGCCAGAGGGCGGCCAGCCCGCGCCCAAGCGGGCCCGCACTGCGGCCGAGTGCGTGGCCGAGCTGGTCGCCATGAAGGGCCTCCTTGACAACGGTCTGCTGTCCGCGGACGAGTTCCAGCACCTCAAACAGAATCTCTTGAACGGCGACTAGCTTGCCGCCGCCCAGACAGCCGCCCACCCCTGGTCGCGCGGCGCTGAACTGAACAGATTCGGGGGGACCAGACAGATAAATCATCGGCATCGTCGTCTGCGCAATCGACACCTCAGCCATCGACGCCACAGTCACCTGGTGTAAGATTACGGGTAGACGTTCCAATGTTATGGAAGCTTGTGCGTCTGGGAGTTTTCGCGCGATTCTCGGCGTCCGCGGTGGCGTAACAGTTAGCAAATCGCTAGGTCGACAAAACGGAAGACCGTTTAGGTCGTTGAATCGGATACGGCACAGCTAGGGAGAAGGAGTTCGTTTAAAATCACGAGTAGACGTTCCAATTTTATCGAAATTCTTGCGTCTGGGAGATTTCGCGCGGTTCTCGGCGTCCACGGTGGCGTAATAGTAGCAAATCGCCAGGTCAACAACACGGAAGACGCGTTTAGGTCGTTGTGTCGACACCGGCACAGCTACGGAGAAGGGGCGGTGCAAAATCACAGGTAGACGTTCCAATGTTATGGAAATTCGTGCGGCTGGGAGCTTTCGCGCCGCCGCCGCCCAAAGGAAGTCTGTTGCAAAGGATGATGGCGGGTATTTGTCCAACTGCCCCGCAGCCGCCCACTCGGCATGCGCTTTGATGTAGCGCGGCGAACACCGCGGTCACTTCGACATATTATTTGTACAACAACTACCCACCCTTGCCCACCAGAGTGTATTTTTTGCAAAGGATTATGGCCGGGTAGTTGTTGGCACTAACCAAAAACTACCCGGCCGCCGCCCACTCGGATTGTATTTTTATATAGTGCGGCGGTCACCGACGTCACTTCGACATATTATTTGTACAACAACTACCCACCCATGTCCACCCGAGTGTATTTTTTGCAAAGGATTATTGCCGGGTACTTGGGTAGTTGCAGATTTTTAAAAGAAAGGAACGGGGGGCTTCCTTATTAGTTTAGAAAAGTGCAACTACCCAAGTACCCGGCAATAATCCTTTGCAAAAAACACACTCTGGTGGGCAAGGGTGGGTAGTTGTTGCACAAATAATAGGTCGAAGTGACTGCGGTGTTCGCCGCGCTATATAAAAATCCAATCCGAGTGGGCGGCGGCCGGGTAGTTGTTGGTTAGTGCCAACAACTACCCGGCCATAATCCTTTGCAAAAAAAAAAAACACTCTGGTGGGCAAGGGTGGGTAGTTGTTGTGCAAATAATATGTCGAAGTGACTGCGGTGTTCGCCGCGCTGAATCAAAGCGCACGCCGAGTGGGCGGCTCCCAGGTTGCCGCGGGGGGGTCCTGGGGCGGCTGCCAGGTTGCCGCGGGGGGGTCCATAAATATATCTCCCTGATAGGACCAAGTAGATCGGTGCCTGCCCCCCGCCGTCGGCCGCGCCGCCGCCGCCGGCCCCGCGCGTCTTCCGCGGCTGCCGTGCTCGAGTTTCTTGGGCGCCGCGCGCGGCAGTTTTGCGCGCCGACGCCGCTCGGCCCAGGTCTCCCGCCGCCATGCCTCCTCGCGCCCAGTTGTCGCCATTCCTTCGCGGCGTCGTGTACGGCCTCTTCCTGGCCGGGTCCAGCTACCAGGAGATCGCCGAGGAGGTGGTGAAGGAAGACGGGGGCCATCCGTGCCAGCAGACAGTGGCTGCAACAATCCGCCGCGTGGAGAAGAACGGCGGTCTCGCTTTTGACGGAGGGAGACTTTCTCAGGCGGGCCGCCCGCGCAGCACGGAGACGGCTCTGGACCGACAGATCCTGCGCCTCGCGTTCAAGCACCGCGGCCGCGCAGTGGTGACGGCCCAGTACGTGCAGAAGATGATCAGGGCGGCGCGGAAGGTGAGCATCCGCGCGGTGCAGCGGCGCTTGAGCGAGGCGGGACTCGCTTGGCTTCGGAGGCGCCGCAAGTCCATTGTGCCGCAGGCACACAAGGTGGCTCGGGCAGACGTTTCGATTGGCAGCCACCCCGATCAAACCCGCATGCGTGCCCCGTGCGCCGCGGGGCACCTGGCGCGCATTGAAACGTCTGCTCTCGGCCGACAGGTGGCCAGGCTCGACTTCGCCGCGTGGACTCTTGCGCGCACCGCGGCCACTCTGGCGCGGTGGGCGTACACCGACGGCACGGTGTTCTTCCTGGCCCGCGACAACTCCGAGTTGGAGTCGCACCAGCGCGGTGCATTGGGCCCGCATGTATGGCGCCAGGCAGATGGCTCCGACGGCCTGTACGAGGAGTGCATCGGGCCGTCGGCCTACTGGAAGGCGCAGGGCCATCCGGTGCGCATATGGGGGCTGCTCGTGGCAGGGGTGCTGTTCATCTACATCATGCCTCAGGGCGAGACGATGAACCGCTGGTGGTACGAGTGGATTATCAACCACAAGTTCCCTGCGTGGCTGCGCAAGGCGATCGGGGGCGACCGCGGACCATTTTTGGTCCAAGATCATGAGCGGTGCCTCTGGACCGAGGAACCGCGCTGCGCCTTGCGCGAGCAGGGCATCCACCTCTTGGAGCATTACCCGAGGTGCAGCCAGGACTTGAACGCGATCGAGGCCGCGCGGCGAGAGGTGCGAGCTCGTCTTGCCGCCACAGAGCCGGACTCGATCGAGACCAGAGACCAATTCATCGTTCGCCTTCGCGCGGCGGTGGCGTGGGTCAACGTGCGCCGCAGGGCGTACTTGGTCAAGATCTGCACAGATCAGAAGGAGCGGGCCCGCGACGTCATCCAATTAAACGGGAGCAGGACGAGGCATTGACCTGGATCCTCCCGCACGCTCCTCGATGCATGCTGACCCTGGTGCGGCAAAGGCCTGCACGGTGCGTCATCTTTCCCAAACAATGCTTGCGGTGGGGTTGTCTTCCTGGGGCAATCGTTAAATGCGTGAGTACGTGCCCCTTGAATGTGCATGCCGGGCAATTCGTTTTTCGGTGCCCCCCTTTTGCTGACTCGCTGGCGCGGATCGTCCCGCCTCGCCGCCGACGAAAAATGCCCCGTGAATGCACGTCGCCCCTTCGCCGCCTCGTGCGGCGGCAACGCGCAAATAGCGCCACGTTGGTTGGGCCGTGAAAGTTCCGCCGCGTAGATTGGACCAAACGCCTTGCAACACACATCGTTTGCGCGATGCACATTGCACCGCGCAGTTGGTGCCAATATAATGCAAGAACCTACTGTTTGGGGTCAACACTTACTTTTAAAGCGGCCAAGCCTCGTCAAAAATAAACAGAAACGAAGTTGGAAATCACGACGGTCGATCTTCTCGGGCACTTGTTAGAAACTGCGTTCTTCAATGCTGCGGCGGGGTTGTCGGATTTTTGAAGCCCTTGCGCCCGCGTCAGATATCTAGCGTCAGCATTGGAGTAGCGCTGCCCATACAATCACCGAAAACAGAATCCCTCAGTTTATTTTTGACGAGGGTTGTACTACTACTACTACTACTACTACTATTACTACTACTACTACTACTACTACTACTACTACTACTACTACTACTACTACTACTACTGGTATTACTACTGCGGCTACTGTTACTACTCATACGATTACTACTACGAGTACGTCTACCACTACTGTGATATCAAAGAAAAACCAAATCATGTCTATGTGTGGATATAGGGCTATGGGGCTACAGGGCGATAGGGCTATAGGGCTATAATGTTATAGTGTTATAGGGCTAGAGGCGAAGAGCTAGAGGGCTATAGGGCAATAGGGCTGTAGGGCTATAGGGCTATAGGGTTACAAGGGTATGCAGCTATGGAGCTATCAGGGCTATAGGGTTATAAAGCTATTGGGGCTATAGGGCTATAGGGCTAGAGGGCGATAGGGCTACACGGCTATAAGGCTATAAGGCTCTAGAGTTATAAGGCTACAGGGCTACCGGGCGGGCACCCGGGCACCCCCGGGCACGCCCGGGCACCCGGGCACCAGGGCACCAGGACACCCCTGGGCACCAGGGCACCCGGGC
>CAUYUJ010001346.1:84875-94875 GCA_963575745.1 Prorocentrum cordatum
CCTCCCTACCTCCTCTCCTCCTCCTCTCCTCCTCCTCCTCCTCCTCCTCCTCCTCCTCCTCCTCCTTCCTCTTCCTCCTTCTCCTCCTCCTCCTCCTCCTCCTCCTCCTCCTCCTCCTCACCTCCTCCTCCTCCTCCCTTCCGCCTCGCCTCCGCCTCCGCCTCCGCCTCCTCCTCCTCCCCTCCTCCTCCTCCTCCCCCTCCTCTCCTCCTCCTCCTCCTCCTCCTCCTCCTCCTCTCCCTCCTCCTCCTCCTCCTCCCTCCTCCTCCTCCTCCTCCTCCTCCTCCTCCTCCTCCTCCTCCTCCTCCTCCTCCTCTCCTCCCTCCTCTCCTCCCTCCTCCGCCGCCGCCTCCGCCTCCGCCTCCTCCTCCTCCTCCTCCTCCTCCGCCTCCTCCTCCGCCTCCTCCTCCTCCTCCGCCTCCCCCCCCCGGCGAGCCGGCGCAGAACCAGGAGAGCGGTCCACTCACGTCCGCCGCGCAGTCACTCGACCGCAGGCGCGCCTGCAGGCAAGCGCACACGCGACGCCGCCGAGCTCACGCGGAAGTCCAACGTTTACCAGAGGGGGGCGAGAGAGGAAGGATGGCGTCCCTAACCGACAACAACGCAATATGGAGTAAGGCTGGGGACAGGAAGGGGTGAAGCGGCTGGGCCAATCTCCTTCCAGATGAGTCGCTTCGCGGAAGCGCTGTGCGCGAGGTCGCTTTTCTGTGTGGCTGAAAGGGCGTCGAGGACCCGGCCAGCACACATCACATCGTAACTGAGCATGCCGTAATGCCGTAGTCGTAACCTCCCATCACTAAGCTCTTGAGCACCTGGAACCACAAAAAAAGATTGCAAGAGGCGCAATGATGGCACAGATGTCCTCGCAGATCTCTCAAAGTAAAACAGAAAGTCTGCAGTTGTGGCCGCGCGTGTCGCACCTACTCACTGCGGCTGCGCCCAGCCGCGATAGCGGTGCCAGCAGCCAGGCCGCAAGTGGTGACATCGACGTCTGCTGGGCTGCTGCTGCTGCTGCCTGGTGCGCTGGGCGGGAGGTCGAGGTCCATGCCTTGGTATCCTGGCTGCTTCGTTGTAACTCTCCGCTTCCTGGAGTAGACTGACTTGCACCACGTGCTCGTCGAGCGTCTTCATAGCCAGTACCGCGATAGGACGATGGCCAACAGCGTCCTCGTCTAAAGGCAGTCCTGGTGCGTGAACGGGTTGCCATGGTCAGTAAGCAGACCATATGGCATCCCCCCCAAACCCCAGCTCGTGCCCATGATGATGAAGCATTCGCTTAGTAGTCGCCTCGTCGTTAGTGGTAGCACCATACTTGCAGCTTCGAGCTTGTCCCGTGCCCCACTGCACCCGTCTGTGCCAGCTCGCATTTGGGGTGCCCGGCTGTCCGCGGCTTGCATCGAGGTCCAAGGCGATGCGCTCGCTCGCAGCCTCGAAGTATACTGTGAAGCGTTTGGTGACCGGAATCTCCCTGATGGTCGCGATGATGTAGGACTGTTGGTTGCTCTCGTCTCGTAATTTGGTGGTCCCGCGCGGCAGCGTGGCCTGGGTACATCCATCTCTCCGTCGTAGGTTGCCTTGAAGAGAGCTTCGTTGCTGATGCCCGCACGCACGAACACGATAGCAAACCTGCAGCACCCCCTCTGCACATGGCACGCAGAGACGTGGCAGGCACAGTGGCCATCGGTGGCTCCATCCCCGAGACCTCAGCCTTCACGTTAGGCACCGCGTCTGTTATCGTACTCGGGAAGCTTTCGTTCAGGTTACGCAGATCATGACTACCTACCAGACCACCCCAACCCAACCCGAAGACCCGAATTGGACCCGAATTTCGGGTTGCGGGGGGTACGGATTCCATGTGTTTTCTCGACGTTCCCCGACCCCCCCCACTGGAAATCGAGGAGAAATTTGGGCCTTCGGGTTGGGTTGGGGTGGTCTGGTGGATGGTGAGATCACGAGGACGCACATCCTGGGCGGCTGCGGCACTGCAGTGCGGTCGTCGACGGGCACTGTCGAGTGCAGTGCCGCAGCCCTCCTCCTCCTCCTCCTCCTCCTCCTCCTCCTCCTCCTCCTCCTCCTCCTCCTCCTCCTCCTCCTCCTCCTCCTCCTCCTCCTCCTGCAGTTGGGCTGCGGCACTGTCTGCCCACCGCGGCGGGCACCGGCCGTGGCCGCGCGCAGGTCAGCTGTCGGTGCCGCTGGCGATGCGGCTGCAGTGCGGTGGTCGACGGCCGGGCACGGGGTGCCACGGTAGTGCACGGCACGGGTATGGTTCAGTCGGGCGTGTCCCCCTACAGAGGGATTTTCGACGAAGAATAAAACAATATACAAAAATGACAAAAACAAATGCTCAAAAAATAGTCCCCCGACTATTTTTGACTATTTTTGGACATTCCCCCTGTAGAGGGACAGGCCCGACTTAAGGGTATGGCTGGCACGCTGCCTACCCTGCGGCAGGCAGGGCTGATCTCGAAGAACGCCTCGCAGCCGCAGTGGCGGCGCAGCCGTCCGCAGCTGGGGCAAGCCAGGCAGAGGCCAGGCCTGCGCGCGGCAGAGAGGTCTCGCTGGCAACTGCGGCGGTGGCGGTGATCGATGGAGGGGCCGATGGGGAAGACTGCGTGTAAGATTCGGGAGCGACCAAGAGGGGGGGTGTCCAAAAGGGGGGGGTACAAATCATGACTGGCGGCATGTGCGCGGCCCAGCGGGGGGGGCAGGGAACGGAACGAAGCAGCCATACGCCAAAAGCGCGTGGGCAAGGAAAACTAGAGCGGCATGCCAAACGCGTGCCAACCTGGCCTGGACGCGCCAAATGCGTGCCGAGCGGACGGAGGGAAGAAGAAGGAGGAAGATGATGAACATACGATAAGAAAGACGCCATGAAATCTGGGGAAATATCATGGCCCCCACCATGATATCCACCCCCCTAGTCATCACCCCCCCTCTTTGCCGCCCCCGACAGATGGTATGCGGTCTGTGCGCGATGGGCGAAGACCTCCTCCGCCTGCGTCCCGTCCTGCCCCCGTTTCCGAGCCGCGCCGGGCCACAGCGACGAGGGCGCCCCCATGGGAGCACAAGAGAGGGATGAGGAGGAAGCGGAGGAGGAGGCAGAGGTAAAGAACGACGACGACGACAATTATCGCGACGACGACGACGACGACGACGACGACGACGACGACGACGACGACGACGACGACGACGGTAACGAGGGCTGCTAGGGGGACGCCTGCTTGCCAGCACCCTTCGTCAGGCCCATCGGCAGCGCTGGCACGTTCCACATCGTCGCGGCAGAGGGGTGAGGGAGGGGGAGGAGGAGGAGGAGGAGGAGGAGGAGGAGGAGGAGGAGGAGGAGGAGGAGGAGGAGGAGGAGGAGAAGGATGAGGAGAAGGAGGAGCATGAGGACGAGCATGTGGAGGAGGAGGAGGAGGAGGAGGAGGAGGACCAGCGCAAATCCAAGACTCATACGTTGGAAAACACCCTCTCTCCAAGCTCTCTCTTCACAGGCCCCTAAAAAGGTTCATTCCCACTGACGGAATTGGCCCGTAGAGGGACAACAGAGTGAAAATTCTGAAGCGCGCCAAAACACCATTCTCAGGAGTCCAACGCCACGGGTAAGTCTTGGCGATCCTGAATAATCGTGCCATAACACCGTTCCTCGGACTTCAACACTGCGAGTCAGCGTAACTGCTTCACCCTGACAATCCAGAATCGCTCCAAAATACCTTCTCTGATACGTTAACCATGAGAACGAATGAAACTCTTGCGAATGCTCAAACTTGATGCGCGCGACGCTGAGGCGAGAGCCACACTTTGAAAACGGCCCTCCCCCAATCCGTGAAAATCGTGCATTGTGTGTGTTAAACGAATGTGCGCGGCGCTAGGGCGAGAGCAACACTTTCAAACGGCACGCCCTCAATCCGTGAAATTCTTGCAAATGCTGTTAAATGAGCGTGCTCGGCGCTAATGCGCGAAGCACATGTTGAAAACCACCCGCCCTCGATCCGTGAAACTCATGCAACTGTTGTTAAACGAGTGTGCGCGGCGCTAAGGCGAAAGTCACAGTTTGCAAACCACCCGCCCTCAATCCGTGGAACTCTTGCAAAGATTCGAAACGAATGTGCGCGGCGCTAACGCGAAAGCCAAATCCTGGAAGCGATCCGCCCTCCATATGTGAAACTGTTGCCAATGTCTAAGCTTCGGGATCACAAATGGTGAGGTAGTCTCAGGCGGAACGCCCGGCCCGCCCTTTCAACCGGCCTCGGGGCGCGACAGGGAGGAGTTCTTCATAAGGAAAAGGCACGGAGGAGGAGGAGGAGCGGGAGGAGGGATACAGAAGAGGGGGAGAATGAGGTGTCCGGGTGCTCCCTGACGAATCAAACGAGGACGGACGAGGGAGAAGCGGGGCACAGCGTGGTTTACAGTGCTCTCGCTGGGGGACCTGGGCTTCAAGAGCTTGCCAGAAACGCCAACGAGTTGCTGGGCGTTTCCGAAGGATGACAAGAGAAGGAGGAGGAGGAGGAGGAGGAGGAGGAGGAGGAGGAGGAGGGGCAGCAGGAGGAGGAGGACGACGAGGACGAGGAGGCGCAGGAGGAGGAGGAAGAGGAAGAGGAGGAAGAGGACGGGGAGGAGGGGGAAAATAAAAAAGTCGGGGCGGAGGGGGCGCGCTGCCTGGTGGGCGGGGGGGATGCGGAGGGGGCGCGCGGGATGGGGGGGGGGCCGTGCCGAAATAAAATGGTCGGGGCGGAGGGGGCGCGCTGGCTGGTGGGTGAGGAGATGGTGGTCTGGGTGGGTGGGGGGGGGGGGGGCCGTGCCGAAATAAAAGGGTCGGGGCGGAGGGGGCGCGCTGGCTGGTGGGTGGGGGGATGGGGTGGGGGGGATGGGGGCGCACTGGGGGCGCGCTGGCTTGTAAAAAGGGTGCGTGATGGAGGGGGTGCCGTGCCGAAATGTGGTCGAAGCTCTAGACACCCTGTGTAAGAGAATAAGTTGTTGTGACTGTGAGTGAGAGTGGATACGGCTGGCTGAATACAACTGGGACTGAATGCTCGGCACGACTAGGTCTCCCTTGGCCGATGTGGAATGCCTCGATGCAATGACTACTTCATCGCGGTGATCATGGGGCTACCAAAAAAGAATGGCGGGGAAGCCACAACCAACGTTTTGCATGAGACGTCGCCACAACTTCAGACGTCCCACAGCACGGACGCGAACGGGCAAGTGTCCCCTACGCCTTCTGGCGGCTCCCCTTTGGGGTACCAAAACGCTGGGTCTGCTACATCGAGGTGACCCGGGGGCTCTCGAAACAGAGGAGCCGAGGGGCCAAAACCAGCGTTTCGCTTGAGACGCCCTCGCAATCTGGGCGCGAACGAGCAAGTGTCCTGCCCGGCTGCCCCCTTTGGCGGCTCCCCCTGGGATGCTAAAATGTTGGGCCTGCTACATCGCGGTGGCCCTGGGGCTTTATGAGCGGGCCTGAGTGCGTGAGTCGGTATATCTATCAGTAGAGCAGGAATGTCAGAGCCTGAGCATGAGGAACCTGAGAGGGAGACGGCGCGAGTGAGTTGAGGAAACGGAGGCGTGACACTGATAACAAGCACGTAGATGGAGACAACCTAACAAGTAGGCCAGACGCATATGTTGGATGCGTTTGATCCTCTGCGGCTCCTCCATGCCACCATGGCCGACAGCTCGTTCCGACCCAGCCCCGCGCATCGCAACCATCGCACAAAAAACGCCACACAGGAGCAGGAGGAGGAGGAAGACGACGACGACGACGACGACGACGACGAGAAGGAGCAGGAGAAGGAGGAGGGAGGAGGGAGGGAGGAGGAAGGGAGGAGGGAGGGAGGAGAACGAAGACGACGACCACGAGGGGCAGAAGGATGGAGGACGAGGAAAAAGGACGGGGAGAGGAGCAAGGAGGAGGCAAGACGAGAACGAGGACTGGGAGAAGGAAACAAGAGGCGAGCGCGGGAGGGAGGGAGGGGAAGCGTGGAGGGAGGCAAGGGGAGGCGAGGACGAGGGAGAGAGAGAGGGAGGAGGGAAAGGCGAGGGAGGATGAGGATGATAAGAAGGGAGCAAAGGGAGGAGGGGGGGGGGGGGAGCCTGGGGGGCGGGCGCGCCCTGCGCGCGCGCCCCGGCGGGCTCCTCGGGAGCCAGCCGAACGGCTGCGGACGGCGGCGGCTGCGGAGGATGACCGCACGGCCACGGCCAGACGCGGGAGCGCTGCGGACAGGCGAGAGGGCAGAGGGAGCCGAGCTGGGTCGGGGGCGGGGCGTCGCCGAAGAGCAGATCTTCCCTGCCCTGGAACCACTGCGCCCGCGCTTCGCAAGGGCTCCAGAAGAAGCTGCACGGCCTGCCGAACAGACTTGCCAAGAAACGAGAAGGAGGATGAGGAGGAGGAAAAGGAGGAGGAGGAGGAGGAGGAGGGGAAGGAGGGGGGGAGGGTAAATCCCACCAGCCTTCTGGGCGGAGGCGGTTTAAAGAGTTTCCTCTTCCAAACCCCCTTTTTTCCCCTCTGGGGAGGGGCTTACCACTGTTCTGTATTAGTGCCCACCCCGTCCCACACCCGACCGGCGAGGGACCCCAGACAATGCAGGCACCCCCCGCCATCCCTGTCAAAAAACATCACAAAATATACTTTGCACCAAGATCTGGATCATGCGCACACGCCGGGCGATCACTCTACATGTGGTTTTTGACAAGGACGGCCAGGGTGCCGGCATATTGCCTTCTGTGTGCAACGCCAAGACTCCCAAAAAACATCCCTTGCAAAAACACTGCCAAAGGCGAAATACCCAAAATTCTAGAACCTGCGCAGGCACCGCGTGATCATTCTGCATGCGTTTTTGACAAGGACGGCGGCGACATATTGCGTGCTGCGTGCAGGCCCATCATCCCTTTTTACTAGAAATGCTAAATCCACTGCGCCAAGGACGGCCGGGGTGGGCGGCATACTGTCTGCTACGCGCAGGCCTGCGATGCATGCCAAGAACAAACGCGAAACGACTGCGGGTGCACACCCCCGCGCACACACGCATAGATAGATAGATACATATATATACATATATATATACATATAAACATATATACATAAATAGATACTTATATATGCACATACATACATGCATATATGAATGCATACATACATACATACATGCATGCATACATACATACATACATACATACATACATGCATACATACATGCATGCATGCATGCATGCATGCATACATGCATGCATGCATATATACATACATACATACACACACACACACATACATACATACATACATACAGACAGACAGACAGACAGACAGACAGACAGACAGACAGACAGACAGACAGACATACATACGTACGTACGTACATACATACGTACATACATACATACATATGTGCATGCATGCATGCATCCATGCATGTATGCATACATATAGTCATACATACATTAAGTCATTCATTCATTCATGCATACACACATACATACACATACATATACATATACATATACAGATACATATACATACACATACACATACACATACACATGCACATACACATACACATACACATACACATACACATATATACAAACATACATACATACATACATACATACATACATACATACATACATACATACATACATACATACATACATACATACCTGCATGCATGTATGCATGCATGCATGCATGCATGCATGCATGCATGCATGCATGCATACACACACACACATACACACATACACACATACACGCATACACCAAGTACACAGACGTTTGGCGTCACGGCCCTGCGCGCGGCGACGGGGCGTAGAAAGACGGAACCAGGCAGCGACGCGCGCGCGTCTACGCCCAGCCGAGCACTCAGAGACCACCCAGGGCCTCCCAACCGCTGGCAACTGTTAACATCTGGGCATGAACAGCGGGGAGGAAGCGGTGAGTAGAAGAAACTACTGTGAGGGTGGACGGTGACAAAAACTAACTGGGACTGGAGGGCGTGGGACAGCGAGTGAGCGAGCGTGGACCGACAGTGGAATGCGTCAAGGAGCGACGGGGGAGAGCTAGGTACAGGCGGTGGAGCCGCAAAATGTCACAGGCCGAGAAGCCGCAAAAGCCCGCGGAGGCACACGCATGCACACGCACTTGTAAGTCGGCGGCGCACGGGAGCCTCAGGCGCGGTGGGCAGGTGGAGGTGCAGATTGCGAACGAACTAGTCGAACGCGCCACGATGAAAGAATTCAGCCACGGCCATGCAGAACGGTGGTGGGAAGAAGGAGGCACTGCAAGGCCAAAATGCAGCGGCAAACCATCCCGCGGAACGTGGCTCGACGCCAGGAGTTGAGGCGCGCGCAGCAGTCTGGTGCAGATTGGCCAGCGAGGCGGAAAAGAACTACAAGGCTGCCAGACCAGCCAACTGAGCGGCGACGCGAAACGCGCAGCGCAGCAGCGCGAAAAGCGACGCCACCAGGCTTGCAACAGACACAACAAAACACCGTGCAAGTGCAAGTAGCACGATGACACGCGAGCGTCCGAGGCACACATAGCCTAGACCAAAAAAGCAAAGCTGAACGCGGGCGACCGCGAGCAGCAACCGCATCACGCGGTGTTGCATGTGGGTGGTGGACAGCGCAGGCATATGCATGGGTGGTGGACAGGCGTGTGCGTGGCCAACGTGCAATGCGGACGCCACCGTTGAAGGGCAGCCCCACCGCAGCCAACGCCGCGGCAACCATAGGCAGGTGGATCTGAAACGGCGAAAAAACATAGAAGCACAATATTATCTGTACGCGTCACTTCGAGGTCGCATCACTCCGACCAGAGGCAAACAAATAAGGAAAAACGAGGAAAGCGAACCCGCCACATTGCTGACCCAATGAAAACAGCCGGCAATCAAGCTGACATGCAGCTGAAACCAGCAAAATGCGAGCTGCAGCCCCAGGTGCGATTCAAACCCAGATGAGATGCAGACGCGAAAAAACGTAAAGAGGCCGCGGCCATGCCAGCCAGCACCCAATCCAAAGCGCAAGCAGCAAGGCGGTAAGAAGGCCACCGCTGGGCAAGCTGACAACGGATAAAGGCGCCGACAACGAGCGTTACACGTGATCATTGCCACGCACACCCCTGGGAGCGCAAGAACACCAGAGCCCCGGCCAACACGAGAGGTGCAAGGCACCGCCAGGCCGCGCCCCCGAAACACCACAGAGAGACAACAAGCTAGGCGAGCAAAAGGCCACCGCCTAAAGCGGTAATTATGGCAGCACAGAGACTGTCCAACAGAGGGCAGGATGGCGCAGAAGAAACTGTAGCGAACTACCCCGGGACGAGGCCTGGGGAGCGCGACAAAAAGAGAAGTGGGCCGCGGCCAAGCCGGCCCATACCCCGTACCGGGGCGCAGGCAGCAAGGCGGTAAGACAGCCGCCGGGTCGAACAGACCGACACGAAAAAAGGCGCTGCAACACATGAGTGGAGCGCAAGGACCCAGGACTAGGGCAAAAAACAAGGGTGGTGTAGGCAGGGCAAGACGCGGCCGAGTACCAGGAAGACAACCCCCGGGTACGGGCTAGCCTTGCACCAGGGGCCCCTACGCCTGAGGCGACGAGAGACAAAAGCGGCAAGTTCCGCAAACAGCTCCGTGGAACGAGCCACGGGGGAACTGGGGAGGCAGCGAAAAGAAGGCCCACAGCGCCGGCGGTCACCGCGCGGAGGGGGGGATGGAGCAAACAGCGGCGAGCGGCAATGCCGCCGCTACGCACGCACGCACGCACGCACGCACGCACGCACGCACACACACACACACACACACACACATGCGCGCGTATATGTATATGTGTATATATACATATATATATATACAAGTTACAAGACTGCGTTGGCGCTTCGCGCCACGCGCCTTGGTCCTTGAGGTCTGGCATGCAGGCGGAAGTCGCAGCGAAGGGCAGGAAGGTAAAGCATACAAAGTAGCGATAAATCCTCGTTGTCTTGTCCGACTCGTCATCATGGTAATGCCAT
>CAUYUJ010001346.1:99875-102341 GCA_963575745.1 Prorocentrum cordatum
CAGCATGCCTGGCCGTGGGCTCCCAAGTCTCGGGAGCGGTCCGGCAAGCGGAGCCGCTGCGGAGCCTTGGGGGAGTGCGGGGGAGGGGGAGGAGGAGGAGGAGGAGGAGGAGGAGGAGGAGGAGGAGGAGGAGGAGGAGGACGAGGAGGAGGAGGAGGCGTAGGAGGGAAGGAGGAGGAGGAGGAGGAGGAGGAGGAGGAGGAGGAGGAGGAGGAGGAGGAGGAGGAGGAGGAGAAGAGGGAGGAGGAGGAGGAGTGGTCTGCAGTGCCGCGTCTGGGCTGCAGGAGGGCCTTCGGGCGTCCGACGCGCAGCGGCGGCGGTGGGAGTGGGCCCCTGGCACGCCGACGCACGGGTGCAGGGCTGGCTTAGCGAAGAAGCACTGAGTCCTCGCTGCCTCACCTGGCTGTGCTGCTGGACGGCGGGGGAAAAAAGGGCAGAGCATGGCGCCGATGATGACAAGGATGGTGAAGATGATGATGATGATGATGATGATGATGATGATGATGATGATGATGATGATGATGATGATGATGATGATGATGATGATGATGATGATGATGATGATGATGGTGGTGGTGGTGGTGATGATAATAATGATAAGGATGATGAAGATGGTGAAGATGATGCTGATGATGATGATGAGGAGGAGGATGATGATGGTGGTGGTAATGATGATGATGCTGAGAATGGTGTTGATGTTGATGATGAGAATGATGTTGATGATGATGATGATGCTGAGAATAGTGCTGATGATGATGATGAGTGTAGTGATAATGAGGTTGATGATGATGACGGTGATGGTGATGGTGATGGTGATGATGACGATGACGATGACGATGACGATGATGATGATGATGATGATGATGATGATGACGGTGGTGGTGGTATTATGGAGATTAGGGTGATGGTGGTGTTGATTGTGAAGATGATGGAGATGAGGATGAGGATGATGATGATGATGATGATGGTGGTGATGATGATGATGATGATGATGGTGTTGGAGATGGTGGTGATGATCATGATGACGGTGATTACGATGATGGTGGTGTTGATGACGAACGGTGACGGTGATAATGATAATGGTGGTGATAATGATCACCATTCGGGTAATGATGAGGGTAGTCGCGGTATTGATAGTGCTAATGATGAGGATGGTGATGATGGCGATGATGGCGGTGATGATGATGATGATGACGATAGTGATGATGATAATGAGGCTGATGATGATTATGATGACGGCAATGGTGATGGTGATTGCGATGATTAGAATGAGGGATGCGTTGATGATGATGAAGAAAATGATGATAATTATGATGATGGTGATGATGATGATCATGGTGATGGTGATGGCGATGGTGCGATGCTGATGGTGGTTATGATGGTGAAAATAGTGATGATGCTGTTTTTTTCCATGGCTTGTCGCAGGCCCACTCGTCATGTAGCCTGAACGCAGCTTCTCTACAAGGGGCCCAAAACATGCAGATCGCTGCACTTGGAAAAGATCGGGACCGAGTTTCTAGAATCCTGAACCACTTCTCTGTGCAAGCCTATAAAGCTGGCGGCACAGATCAACGTGGTCTTGCTGGTGGTGGTCGTTGTGATGATGATGGTGATGATGGTGGGGGTGGTGGTTGTGGTGATGGAGATGCTGGTGAGTGCGAAGATGATAATGATGATGGTGGTGATGATGGTGATGGTGATGGTGATGAAGATGCTGATGATGATGATGGTAATGATGACGATGTTGATTATAATGCTGATGATGACGATGGTGATGATGCTGATGGTGATGGTGACGATGGTGATGATGATGATGATGCGCCAAAGAGCCCAAGAGGCGCAACACTATCACGGCGTGGAGGGGGAGGATCCAGATCTTCGTCCTCCTCCTCATATTACTCCTGCTCCTCCTCGTCCTCTTCCTGCTCATACTCCCTCATCCGTGCCCCGCGCAACCTAATCGCACCAACACCTCTATACCATGAGATGTTCCCGAACCTAGGCCTGCCATGCGTAACCTTGTTCGCCCAAGCGACCAGCACAAGGATAAAGCTGAAACCAGAAGCCCCCCTCCTGCCGCCTCGAACTTCGCCCATTCTCTTCCTGCTCGTCCTCCTCCTCCTCTTCTTCCTCCTCTTCCTTCGCCTCCTTTTCCGCTAAAATGTTTCTTCTTCCTGGCAACAGTGGTCAACCCTCCATCCCTTAGCAAGATTCCTGTCTGATCCCTCCTCCTCCTCCTCATCCTCCTCCTCCCCCTACGCCTCCTCTCACCACTACTACTACTACTACTACTACAATTATTATTACTACTACTACTAATACTACGACTACTACTACTACTACTACTACTACTACTACGACTATTACTCCTACTACTACTACGACTACTACTACTACTACTACTACTACTACTACTACTACTACTACTACGACTACGACTACGACTACTACTACTACTACTACTAC
>CAUYUJ010001347.1:0-102337 GCA_963575745.1 Prorocentrum cordatum
TGTGTGTCTGTCAGGCTGCATGTGTGGCTGCATGTGTCTGTGTGTCTGTGTGGGTTCTTGTGTATATACGTGTGTTTGCGTGTGCGCGTTTGCGCGTGTGTGTGTGGACCTTTGCGTGTGTGTGTGTGTGCGTGTGTGTGCATGTGTGTATGTGCGCATGTGTGTGGAGCATGCTGGCGTACGTGTGTGTTCTTGTGTGCTAGTCTGTGTGTGTGTGTGTGTGCGTGTGCTTGCTTGTGTGATATCCTCTTTGCCATCCTGTTCGTTGTTCGTCTGCGCATGTGCGTGTGCGCGTGCGTGCGCGCGGTGCTGCCGCCGTCCGCGCGCCCCCCACCCCTCCCCCCTCCCCCCCCCTCTGGCGCTCCGCGCGGGCGGAGTGGTTGGAGCGGAGGGAGGGCCGGCCCCAAAATGGGGCGGTGCCTCCCCCCTCCGGAGCGCCGGCGGGGAGGGCGGGGGTGCGTGGGGGCGGCAGGGGAGCGCGGGGGGGGGGGGCCGAGTTGGCTGCGGTGCGTGCGTCATCGTGTGGTCGTCAGTGCGTAGGTTTCCATGGATGCTTGCGTGTGCGTCTGTGTGCGTGGGTTGTGCGTGCGCGAGTGTGTGTGTGTGTGTGTGTGTGCGTGTGTGCGTGTGGGTGTTTGTGTGTGCCCCCGTGTGTCTATGTGCTTGTGTGATCCGTGTGCGTGTGCGCGTCCCTGTGTGTATGTGAGATGTGCTGTGTGTTCGTGTGTGCGCGTTTGCGCGTGTGTGTCGCCCTTTGCGCGTGGATGTGTTGCGTGTGCGTGTGTGTGTGAGTGTGTGCGTGTGTGTGTGTGTGTGCGTGTGTGTGTGTGTGTGTGTGGAACATGCTGGCGTATGTGTGCGTTCTTGTGTATGTATATGTGTTTGTATGTGTGTGTGTGTGTGTTCGTGTGTGCGTGCTTATGTGCGTGTGCTCGTTTGTGTGAGTGCCTCTTTGCTATCCGGGTTTTGGACGCTACCAAGTTCCGGCGCGCTGGAGAGCTAGTTGGCAAGAAAAATCTCGACGGAACTTAACTCGTAGAGCTTCCCTTAGCTAGTTATAGCTGGAAGC
This sequence comes from Prorocentrum cordatum, assembly GCA_963575745.1. Taxonomy (NCBI): domain Eukaryota; class Dinophyceae; order Prorocentrales; family Prorocentraceae; genus Prorocentrum; species Prorocentrum cordatum. The sequence goes on from CAUYUJ010001347.1 coordinate 1,070, forward strand.
TAAGAGTAATTCCGGCGCGCCGGAGAGCTAGTTGGCTCGGAAAATCTCGACGGAACTTTTGGTGACTTTTGCTCGGTTGAAAATTCCGTTCTCGAAATTTGACAATTCGTTAGAGCTCTAGTAATTTTTCCCGTGATATTCGATCTTATTACCGCTCTCCATCTTGATCTCAGCTCGATCGGGTAACTTTGAAGGCCAAAAGCACTCTAGCGGGATCGGCCGTTTCGAGTCATCTTGATATGCGCTGGCGGTTTTCTGAACATAACTCGAGCTCTAGGGCATCTACAGAGCTGATAGGCACAGCTAACGCATGCAGAATAATCAGGCGCGTTCGCCTGTTGAATCCAGAGGTCTGAACTCGGTCTATTAGCCGAGCTAGGTCCGCAAACCTGTTTCTATTACGCGAGTCAACTTGATACTCGTTCTCAGTATTTTCTACTTAACTCGAGCTGTAGGGAAGCTACAGTGCTGGTAAGCACTGTTATCGCACTCAGATTGATTAGTCGCGTTCGGCTGTTGAACCCAGAGGTCTGAACTCGGTCTGCTAGTCGAGCTAGATACGCAAACCTATTCGTATTATTCGAGTCAACTTGATACGCGTTGTCGATATTTTCTACTGAGCCCGAGCTGTAGGGCAGCTACAGTGCTGGTAAGCACACCTACTGCGCTGAGAATCATCAGGCGCGTTCGCCTGTTGAATCCTGATCTCTGAACTCGGTTTGTTGCGCGATCCAGAATCACGAAACTGTTCGTATTCTTCCAGTCATCTTGAGAGCTAGTCTCGGCGTTCTGCACTTAATTCGGGCTGTAGGGAGGCTGCAGGGCGGGTAATCACAGGAACCGATTTGGACACATCAGACGCGTCCGTCTGTCGCATTCAGAGGTCTGAACTCGGTCTGATACTCGAGTTGGGCTCAAAAACTATTCGTTCTCTGCAATTCTTTCCGACAGTATATGTTGTCAGGAAGCTCTACGAGTCCCCCGGCGGTAACAAAGGTTGACGGTTTACCGCCGGCGCCCAGTTTGGTGACTTTTGCTCGGTTGAAAATTTTGTTCTCGAAATTTGACAATTCGTTAGAGCTCTAGTATTTTTTCCCGTGATATTCGATCTTATTCCCGCTCGCCATCTTGATCTCAGCTCGATCGGGTAACTTTGAAGGCCAAAAAGCACGGTGGCGGGAACGGCCGTTTCGAGTCATCTTGCTACGGGCTGTCGGTATTTTCAACTTAACTCGAGCTGTAGGGCAGCTACAGTGCCTGTAAGCACAGCTATCGCACTCAGAATCATCAGGCGCGTTCGCCTGTTCAATCCAGAGGTCTGAACTCGGTCTGCTACCCGAGCTAGGTCCGCAAATCTATTCGTATTATTCGAGTCAACTTGATACGCGTTGTCGGTATTTTGTACTTAACTCGAGCTGTAGGGCTTATCTTGACAAACGCTCTCGGTTTTCTGTACTTAACTCGAGCTTTAGGGCAGTTACAGAGCCTATAGTCACATAAATCGATTGGGAATCATCGGGCGCGTTTGTCTGTTGTATCGAGAGCTCTGAACTCGGCCTGCTGCCCGAGCTAGCTTCGCGAAACTATTCGTATTCTCCGAATCATCGTGCAACGTGCTCTCAATTTTCTGCACTCAACTCGTGCTGGGGGAGGGCTACAGTGCTGCGGGTCATAGAAATCGATTTGCACACATCAGACGCGTTCGTTGGACGATTCGAAAGCTCAGAACTTGATTTGCTGCTCGAAACAGATTCGCGAAACTATTGTATTATTCGAGTCATTCTGAGAGATGCTCTCGGTTTTCTGCACTTAACTCGGGCTGTCGGGGGGCTGCAGGGCTGGTAATCACATGAGTCGATTCGCAGACATCAGACGCGTCCGCCTGTCGCATTGCGAGGTCTGAACTCGGTCTGATACTCGAACTGGATTGCGAAACTGTTTGTTTTTTTGTTAGAGTCATGGAAACTAGTCGTTCTCTGGATTATTTCCCACTCTATATACTGTCAGGAAGCTCTACGAGTCCCCCGGCGGTAAGAAAGGTTGACGGTTTACCGCCGGCGCCCAGTTTGGGTGGTTTTGCGATTTTTTTAAAGATATTTGACAATTCATTTTGAGAAAGCAGATTTATCGCACCTGTACACGACTATGAGGGCCTCACTGTCTTAGTATGAGCTCTGTAGGCGCACTTTTACTATCAAAACACTTGGAGGGACCATCTTCATGTCGACACGAAAAAACTTTTTCCTCTTTTTCGAGAAATGCTTTCAGAAGCTCTCTCTTTCGACTCCGATCACTCTTACGCGTGGGATGAGCTCTACGAGGTTCCCGGCGGTGACTAGGTTGACGGTTCACCGCCGGCGCCAGTCGATGAGCTAGAGGAATTCCAGCGCGGGGAGGAGCTAGTTGGCCCATCCGGCCGAGGCGGACAATAACTCGTAGAGCTTCCCTCAGCTAGTAACTCGTAGAGCTTCCCTTAGCAAGTTATTGCTGGAAGCTTAAGAGTAATTCCGGGGAGCCGGAGAGCTAGTTGGCAACAAAAATCTCGACGGACCTTTTGGTGACTTTTGGTCGGTTGAAAATACCTCGTAGAGCTCTCATGGTATGAGGGATAGAGGAATTCAGCGACAGGGTGGAGCTAGTTGTCGAAATTTCGACAAGAGACACAATCATACCATCCGCGGCCCGGCTCAGCCGATTTTCAAGCTCTAACCATTCGTTTGGGCTGATGGTTGCGCAGAACGAAGCTTTGCACCACAGAAGTTGCCTCTCAAATTCTCAGCTCATTCCGTCGACAAATTCTTCTCAGCGAAGACAGAAACCAGACTTCAGATTGTCATAAAAAATTGAAAAATCAAAGATCAAGCATATCTACTGCGAAGTTCTCTGCTATGGGCGCTCTTAAGGGAAAGGAGCTCTACGAGGTTCCCGGCGGTGACCAGGTTGAGGGTTCACCGCCGACGCCAGTTTCGTTCTCAAAATTTGACCATTCGTTAGAGCTCTAGTATTTTTTCTCATGATATTCGATCTTATTCCCGCTCGCCATCTTGATCTCATCTCGATCGGGTAACTTTGAAGGCCAAAAAGCAGGCAGGCGGGAACGGCCGTTTCGAGTCATCTTGATTCGCGCTGTCGGTATTTTGTACTCAACTCGAGCTGTAGGGCAGCTACAGAGCTGGCAAGCACACCTATTGCATTCAGAATCATCAGGCGCGTTCGCCTGTTGAATCCAGATGTCTGAACTCGGTCTGCTAGCCGAGCTAGGTCCGCAAACCTATTCGTATTATTCGAGTCATCTTGACAGGCGCTCTCGGTATTTTGTACTTAACTCGAGCTGTAGGGCAGCTACAAAGCTGGCAAGCACACCTATCGCATCCAGAATTATCAGGCGCGTTCGCCTGTTGAATCCAGAGGTCTGAACTCGGTCTGCTAGCCGAGCTATGTCCGCAAACCTATTCGTATCATCCGAGTCATCTTGACAGACGCTCTCGGTATTTTGTACTCAACTCGAGCTGTAGGGCAGCTGCAGAGTTCATAGTCACAGAAATCGATTGGAAATGAGCAGGCGCGTTCGTCTGTTGAATCGAGAGCTCTGAACTCGGCCTGCTGCTTGAGCTAGGTTCGCGAAACTATTCGTATTGTCCAAATCATCTTGAGAAGTGCTCTTAATTTCCTGCTCTGAACTCGTGCTGGGGGAGGGCTACAGTGCTGCGGGACACAGATATCGGTTCGCACACATCAGGCGCGTCTGTTGGTCGATACCAGAGCGCGGAACTCGGTTTGCGAACTAGGTCCGCGATACTATTATATTATTCGAGTCGATACTGTCGGTTTTCCGCACTTAACTCGGGCTGTAGGGGGAACTGCAGGGCTGGGAATCACATGAGTGGATACGCAGACATCAGACGCGCCCGCCTGTCGCATTCAGAGGTCTGAAGTCGGTTCGATGCTCGAACTGGGTTGCGAAACTGTTTGTTTTTTAATTACAGTCATCTTGAGAGGTCTGAAATCGCTTGGGCTGAAAAAATATTTGTTCTTTGGGTTTCTTGTCCACATTTTATATTGTCAGGAAGCTCTACGAGTCCCCCGGCGGTAAGAAAGGTTGACGGTTTACCGCCGGCGCCCAGTACCTCGTAGAGCTCCTCCGCATCGATGAGCTAGAGGAATTCCGGCGCGGGGTGGAGCTAGTTGGTCGACCCGGCCTTAAGAGACAAAGTGGTGACTTAGGGTCGGTTTTGCAAAGATTTGAAAGATATTAGACAATTCATTTTGAGAAACCAGATTTTTCTCACGTGTAGTGGGTTATGCCGCGTCTGCCAGTTAAATTTTCAGGTACGTAGCTGCAATATTACTATCGAAAGACTTGCAGGAACCGCTTTTGGATGAAAACCGAAAAATCGTGATTTTTCGAATTCTTCGGCTCTCGCTTTGGAAGCTTTCTTCATGTTTTTCAAGGAGCGCTGTGCAACAAAAGAGCTCTACGAGGCGCCCGGCGGTAACCTGGTTGACGGTTTACCGCCGGTTCCCATCATAGCCGGAAGCTAAGAGTAATTCCGGCGCGCCGGAGAGCTAGTTGGCCCGAGAAAAAAGAACTGAAGTTTTCACAACTTTTGGTCGGTTGAAAAATATGTTCTCGAAATTTGACAATTCGTTTGCGCTCTAGTATTTTTTCCCGTGATATTCGATCTTATTTCCGCTCGCCATCTTGATATCAGCTCGATCGGGTAACTTCGAAGGCCAAAAAACACACTGGCGGGATCGGCCGTTTCGAGTCATCTTGATACGCGTTGTCGGTATTTTGTACTTAACTCGAGCTGTAGAACAGCTACAGAGCTGATAAGCAGAGCTATCGCAATCAGAATCATCAGGCGCGTTCGCCTGTTGAATCCATAGGTCTGAACTCGGTCTAGCCGAGCTAGGTCCGGAAACCTATTCGTATTATTCGAGTCAACTCGATACGCGTTGTCGGTATTTTCCACTTAACTCGAGCTGTAGGGCAGCTACAGTGCCGGTAAGCACACCTATCGCACTCAGAATCATCGAGCGCGTTCGTCTGTTGAATCTATAGGTCTGAACTCGGTCTGCTAGCCGAGCTAGGTCCGCAAACCTATCCGTATTATTCGAGTCAACTTGATATGCATTGTCGGTACTTTCCACTTAACTCGAGCTGTAGGGCAGCTACAGTGCTGGTAAGCACACCTATCGTACTCAGAATCATGAGGCGCGTTCGCCTGTTGAATCCATAGGTCTCAACTCGGTCTGCTAGCCGAGCTAGGTCCGCAAACCTATTCGTATTATTCGAGTCAACTTCATACGCGTTGTCGGTATTTTGTACTTAATTCGAGCTGCAGGGCAGCTACAGAGCTGATAAGCACACCTATCGCACTCAGAATCATCAGGCGCGTTCGCCTGTCGAATCCATAGGTCTGAACTCGGTCTGCTAGCCGAGCTAGGTCCGCAAACCTATTCGTATTATTGGAGTCATCTTGACAAACGCTCTCAGTACTTTCTGTACATAACTCGAGCTGTAGGCAGCTACGGAACTACAATCACAGAAATCGATTGAGAATAATCGGGCTCGTTTGTCTGCTGTATCGAGAGCTCTGAACTCGGCCTGCTGCGCGAGCTAGGTTCGCGAAACTATCCGTAGTGTCTGAATCATCGTGAATAGTACTCTAATTTTTCTGCTCTCAACTCGTGCTGGGGGAGGGCTACAGTACTGCGGGTCATAGAAATCGATTTGTATACATCAGGCGCGTTCGTTGGTCGATTCGAGAGCTCAGAACTTGTCGGTTTTCTGCACTTAACTCGGGCTGTAGGGGGTCTGCAGGGCAGGTAATCAAATGAGTCGATTCGCAGACATCAGACGCGTCCGCCTGTCGCATTGAGAGGTGAACTCGGTCTGATCAGACGCGTCCGCTTGTCGCATTCAGAGGTCAAAAACTATTCACTATGAGTCAGAATGTTGGTAGGTGCTCTCGGTTTTCTCAACTTAAGTAGAGCTTGGAAGCTCTACGAGTTCCCCGGCGGTAACCAAGGTTGACGGTTTACCGCCGGCGCCCAGTGTGGCAACTTTTGGGTGCTTTTGCGATTTTTTGAAAGATATTTGACAATTCATTTTGAGAAACCAGATTTTTCGCACCTGTAGTGGGTTCAGACGCGTCTGGAGGAACCGACGGTCGATAAAAGCAGAAAAAACGTGATTTCTCGATTTTTTTCTTTCTCACTCCAGAAGCTTACCCCGTGTGTTCTGAGGAGCGCGGTGTGAGATCAGAGCTCTACGAGGGTCCCGGCGGTAACCTGGTTGACGGTTTACCGCCGGTTCCCAGTCGTCGTAGGTTTCACAGATCCCCGCGCGTCGTAAAAGACGCCCTCGCAGGCGTCCCCTGCGAGGTTTCCAGCGCCCCACGCATCGTTCCAGGCGGCCCGGCAGAGGTCGCCGTGCGGCGCTTTGGAGCGCTCTGCGCTCCGCGCCTTGCCTCGCTATCCGGGTTTTGGACGCTTACAATGGACGCTACCAAGTGTCGATGCAATGCGCAAGAATCTGCTTTCTCGAAATTGATTGTCAAATATCTTTTAAATTGGCGGTGAACCGTCAGAGCTTGCTGACCATATGTAATGTCGGAAAAAAATGTAGAGACCGAATAGTTGTTACCGATACGATTCCAGATCTCGATGCAACAGCCAAGCGCACGAGCCTTCTAGATCTTCTCCAGCCTGAGTTGCGTGCGAAAATCGAGAGCATCTCTAAAGATCACTTGAACAAAACAAATAGTTTCGCAAATCTAGCTCGAGTATCAGACCGAGTTTAGGCGCCTGAATGCAAGAGGCGGACGAGTCTGTGTGTACGAACCCTGCAGCCACCCGAAATATGTGCAGAGAATCGACAGCACCTCTCAAGATGACTCGAACAGTATGAATCGTTTCGCGGACCCAGCTCGGGCAGCAGACGGAGTTCATGGCTCTTGGAACAAAAGATGGGCGCGACTCATGTTTCTCAATCGATTACAGTGATTAACAGCCCTTCAGCCCGCTTGCAGCTCGAGTTAAGTGCGGAAAACCGACAGAACCTCTCAATGTACGAATAGTTTTGCGAACCTAGCTTCGGCAGCACAACGATTCCTGAGCTCTGGCTTCGGCAGGCGAACGCACCTGATGTCTTCGAATCGATTACAGTGAGGGCGAGCCATCTAGCCTCCTACAGCCCGAGTTAGGTGCGGAAAACTGACAGCATCTCCGAAGATGACTTGAAGAACACGAATGGTTTTGCGAATCGAGCTCGGGCAGACCGAGTTCAAACCTCCAGATGGAAGAAACGAACGCGCCTCATAAATCGCAATCGATTTCTATCAAAACGAGATCTGTAGCTGCCCACAGCTCGAGATTATGCGTATGAAGATGTCTCGAAACAGTCGATCCCACCGCGACGCTTTTTTTTTTTTTTTTTTTTTTTTTTTTTTTTTTTTTTTTTTTTTTTTTTTTTTTTTTTTTTTTTTTTTTTTTTTTTATATAAAAAAAAAAAAAGAAAAAAAATAGAAATATTAGCCCGATCGAGCTGAGATTACGATGGCGAGCGGGAATAAGATCGAATATGATAGCTCAAAGAAATAGTTGAGTTCGAGGACAAAATTTTGAACCGATCACAAGTCAGCAAAATGTCTGTCGAGACTTTTCTTGTCAACTAGCTCTCCAGCGCGCCGGAATTACTCTTGAGCTTCAGCAACTAGCTAAGAGAAGCTCTACGAGTCATTCGTTCGCTCCGGCTTGGTGGGCAACTAGCTCAACCCGCGCCGGAACTGTCAATCAGGTCACCGCCGGGCACCTCGTAGAGCTCTTTCGATGTAGCGCTTCTCGGGACATACGAAGGATGCTTCTCAAGCAAGAACAGAAATTTCGGAAAAAAACGCGATTTTCTTGTTTTCATCCAAACTCGGTTCGCTCAACTCGCGGCACAACGCACAACACGTGAGAGAATGCTGGTTCTCAAAATGAATTTTAAAATTTTGCATGAAGTGAAGAAAAAAACTGACCCCAGCTAATCACAGCTGGGCGCCGGAAACCGACAGCTCCTACCAACATTCCGACTCATAGTGAATATTTTTGACCTCTGAATGCGACAGGTGGACACTTCTGATGTCTGCGAATCGATTCCTGTCATTACCAGCCCTGCAGCACCCCTACAGCCCGAGTTAAGCAGAAAACCGACAGCACCTCTCAGGATGACTCGAAGAATACAGTAGTTTCGCAAAACTAGGGCAGCAGACCGAGTTTCGAGCTCTGGATTCGACAGGCGGACGCGCCTGATGTCTTCAAACCGATTCCTGTGACCACGAGCACTGTAGCCCCCTCAGCGCGAGTTGAGTGAAGAAAACCGAGAGCACTTTTCAAAATTATTCGACAAATACGACTAGTTTCGTGATTCTAGATCAGGCAGCAGACCGAGTTCAGAGCTCTGGATTCGACAGACAAACGCAACTGAGGATTCTGAATCGGTTTCTGTAAATATCAGCTCTGTAGCTTTCCTACAGCTCGAGTTCAGTACAGTTCCTGTCAAGATAACTCGAATAATACGAATAGGTTTACGGCCCTAGCTCGGCTCACAGACCGAGTTCAGACCTCTGGATTCAACAGGCGAACGCGCCTAATCATTCTGCATCGATTAGCTGTGCTTACCAGCTCTATAGCTGTCCTGAAGCTCGAGTTATGTTCTGAAAACCGTCAGCGCATATCAAGATGATTCGAAACGGCTGATCCCGCCACAGTGCTTTTCACTAGTAATATTCACCCGATCGAGCTGAGATCAAGATGGCGGGCGGGAATAAGATCTAATATCACGGGAAAAAATACTAGAGCTTTAGCGAATGTTCAAATTTCGAGAACCAAATTTTCAACCGACCAAAAGTCAGCAAAAGTTCCGTCGAGATTTTTCTTGCCAACTAGCTCTGCAGCGCGTCCGCATTACTCTTAAGCTTCCAGCAACTAGCTTAGGGGAGCTCTACGAGTCTGTCTTTTGGTCGGGCCTGCCAACTGGGCGCCGGCGGTAAACCGCCAACCTTGGTTACCGCCGGGAGACTCGTAGAGCTTCCTAGCTCGACTTAAGTTGAGAAAACCGACAGCACCTACCAACATTCCGACTCATAGTGAATATTTTTGACCTCTGAATGCGACAGGCGGACGCGTTTGATGTCTGCGAATCGACTCCTGTCATTTCGAGCCCTGGAGCTCCCCTACAGCCCGAGTTAAGTGCAAAAAACCGACAGCACCTCTCAGAATGACTCGAACAATACAGTAGTTTCGCAGACCTAATTCGGGCAGCAGACCGAGTTCCGAGCTCTGGATTCAACAGGCGGACGCGCCTTATGTATTTAAATCGATTTCTGTGACCACCAGCACTGTAGAACCCCTCAGCGCGAGTTCAGTGAAGGAAACCGAGAGCACTGCTCAAGATGACTCGACCAATACGAATAGTGTTGTGATTCTAGATCGGGCAGCAGACCGAGTTCAGAGCTCTGGATTCGACAGACAACGCAACTGATGATTCTGAATTGGTTTATGTAAAGAAAACCGAGAGTTCCTGTCAAGATGACTTGAATAATACGAAAAGGTTTGCTGCCCTAGCTCACAATCCGAGTTCAGACCTCTGGATTCAACAGGCAAACGCGCCTAATCATTCTGCATCGATTAGCTGTGTTTACCAGCTCTATAGCTACCCTAAAGCTCGAGTTATGTTCAGAAAAGCGTCAGCGCGTATCAAGACGACTCAAACCAGCCGATCCCGCCACAGTGCTTTTCTAATAATATTCACCCGATCGAGCTGAGATCAAGATGGCGAGCTGGAATAGGATCAAATATCACAGGAGAAAATACTAGAGGTCTAACGAATGGTTGAATTTCGAGAACAAAATTTTCAACAGAGCAAAAGTCACCAAAAGTTCCGTCGAGATTTTTCTTGCCAACTAGCTCTCCAGTGTGCCGGAATGACTCTTAAGCTTCCAGCAACTAGCTAAGGGAAGCTCTACGAGTTACTAGCTCTACCCTGCGCTGGCATTGGCAGCGTCCACTGGGAGCCGACGTAAACCGTCAACCAGGTTACGACCGGGAGCCTCGTAGAGCTTTTTTCTCGTGCGGGGCTACCCGGTACACATTGAGGGAATTTTCTTCAAGATTTCTATGCGAAAGAGCTCTCAAGCTCATGAGTTTCACCAAAAATCGGTCGCATACGAATAGTGTTGCGGACCTAGCTCGGGTAGCAGACTGTTCAGAGCTCTGGATGCTCCAGCCGAACGCCCCTGATGATTCTGGATCGGTTTCCGTGCGTCCTAGCTCTGCAACTCTGCTACAGCTTCAGTTAAGTAGAGAAGACGGACAGCGCCTGCAAAGAGAACTTGAAGAATACGAATAGTTTTGCGGACCCAACTCGGGTAGCAGACCGAGTTCAGACCGCTCGAAGCAACAGACGGACGCGCCTAATGATACATAATCCTATCATGTGCGTACCAGCTCTGCAGTTATTCTAGATCGTGAGTTAAGTGCAGAAAACCAGCAGCACTTGTAAAAATGACTCGAAGATTACGAATAGATTTGCGGACCTAGCTCGAGCAGCAGACCGAGTTCAGAACTCTCGATGGGAGAGACGAACGCGCCTCGAGATTCTGAATCGTTTTCTGTAGATATCAGCTCTGTAGCTGTCCTAAATCTTGAGATAAGTACGGAAAACCGTCAAGGCGTATCAAGATGACTCGAAAGGCCGTCGGTTCCAGCAAGTCTTTTGATAGTAATATTGCAGCTACGGACCTGAGAACTTAAAAGGCAGACGCGGCATAACCCACTACAGGTGAGAAAAATACCAGTTCCCAAAACGGATTTTCAAATTTCGCACAACTGGCGCCGGCGGTGAACCGTCAACCTGGTCACCACCGGGAACCTCGTAGAGCTCCCAACAGGCGTAAGAGTGCTCAGCATTAAAGGAGAGGCCTCTTGGAAGCATTTCTGGAAAAAGAGAAAACAAAAAATAAAAAATAAAAATATATATTCATGTCGACTGGAAACTGGTTTCGCCAAGTGTTTCCATAGAAAAACTGCATGTAGAAAGCTCATGTTAAGACGCAGAGTCCCTCATAGTCGTCTACAGGTGCGAAACAACTGCTTTCTCAAAATAAATAGCCAAATATCTTTTAAAAAATCGCAAAACCACCCAAAAGTTATCACTTTGTCCTTTCTGGCCGGGTCGGCCAACTAGCTCCACCCCGCGCCGGAATTCCTCTAGCTCATCGATGACGAAGAGTTCTACGAGGTAAGATTGAAAAACCGACCCAAAGTTAACGCATTGTCTCTTACGGTCGGGTCGGCCAACTGGGCGCCGGCGGTAAACCGTCAACCTTTGTTACCGCCGGTGGACTCGTAGAGCTTCCTGACAACATATATTGTCGAAAGAAATTACACGGAACATAGTTTTTCAGCCCAGGCAATTTGAGACCTCTCGGATCCAATAGCAGAACGCTCCCGCTGCTTCTGAATTGCCTTCTGTACGAGCTCTGTAGCTCCCCTACAGCCCGAGTTACGTGCGTAAATCGACAGCACCTCTCAAGATGACTCGAACAATACGAATAGTTTCGCAAACCTAGTTCGAGTATCAGACCGAGTTCAGACCTCTGCACGCGACAGGGGGACGCGTCTGATGTCTCTGAATCGATCCCTGTGATTACCAGCCCTGCAGCCCCGCTGCAGCCGAGTTCGAGTTAAGTGCAGGAAACCGACAGCACCTCTCAGGATGACTCGAACAGTACGAATCGTTTCGCGGGCCTAGTTCGGGCAGCAGACCGAGTTCGGAGCTTTGGATTCCGCAAGCGAACGCGCCTGATGTCTCCGAATCGATTCCAGTGATTACCAGCCATGCAGCCCCCCTACAGCCCGAGTTATTAGTGCAGAGAACCGACAGCATCGCAAGCGACTCGAACAATAGGAATAGTTTTGCGATTCTAGATCGGGCAGCAGACCGAGTTCAGAGCTCTGGATTCAACAGACAACGGCCACTGATGGTTCTGGATCGGATTCTGTACGTATCAGCTTTTTAAATATCCTGTAACTCGAGTTAAGTACAGAAAACCGAGAGCGCCTGTCAATATGATTCGAACAATACGAATAGGTTTGCGCACATAGCTCGGCTAGAACACGAAATTCAGACCTCAGGTTTCAACAGGCGGACACGCCTGATCATTCTGAAATAGATTAGCTGTGCTTACCAGCTCTTCAGCGATGCTGATCTCAGGGCCCCGGGGAGGCCCCTGGCGTGTATGTTACTGTCGTGCATGTGCGTGTTGATGCTGCAGCATTTTGGCTTGCCACAGGTGTGGAAAAGAGGGGGCGGGCGCTCCCTCCTCGGAGCCCAATCTGCATTGGTAGAGCGGAGCGTGCCGCGCGATAGCAGGCGCTGTCGCACCGGGTGGCACTCAGGCGAGTGCCAGCGGGACGCTAGAAGAAGGTGATGAGCACGGACAACGGGGGTCCCGGCGGCGCGATCAGGAGGTTCGCCGGGAGTGGAGCTGATGCCTTTCGGGAATATCGATCCTGGAAGAAGTGGGCGCGGGCGTGCCTCATCGTGCAGAAGGCGAAGGGGACGCCTGCGACGGCCTTAGGGCCAACGCTGTTCACGCTGCTGGACGACGTCGCCGCCAGGGCGCTGGAGGTTGTCGACATGGACGACCTAGAACAAGATGGCGGCGAGCAGCTCATTTTCGAGACTCTTGACTCACGCTTCCCCGACGTGGCAGCCCACGATCGTCTCGGAGAAGCGCTGAAAGAGGTATTCACGTTTCGCCTGGCCAAGGGCGAGTCGATGGCGGCCTACTGTGGTCGAGCTCAGGCGGCGTTCGCCAAGGGCGAGACCGAGGGCGTAGTGCTGCCGGACATGGCGCGTGGGTACCTCCTGCTGCTGGGTGTGCACCTGGCGCCGCAGAACCTCGCGGTCGTCCTGGCAGCATCGAGCCGATCATACAAGGAAAAGGACGTGGCGATGGCGCTCAGGACGACGTACCCCAACGGCTTGGCGGACTTCGGCCAGCAGTCGAGGGCGTTCGGGGCGCACGTGGCAAAAGAAGAATCCGACGAGAGCGACGACGTCTCGGACATCACGGCGCTGCTGGCGGGCTTCGACGTGATCGAGGAGACCGAGGACGGGGGCATCCTGGACGAGAGTGAGGCCATCGAGATACTTGTGTCCTGGCGCGACCAGCGCAACAAGATCACGAAGGAGCAGCTGGCTCGGGGCTTCGGTCCGAAGAAGCCGGACACCAAGGCGATGGCGAAGCGAGTGCGATGCTACAATTGTGACGAGGTCGGCCACTTCAGCAGAGACTGCAAGAAGCCGCGTCGACAACGCCGTCCTCCTCCACGGGGCCACAAGCACAAGGGCAAAGACGGCGAGAAGCGCAGCGACGTGGTCACGGTCTACGAGAGCGACTCGGACGAAGACGTCTTCGTGGCCGGCGACGGCAGGACCGGGGACATCGTCGAGGAGGAGACCTTCGAGTGCGACGTGTGCGACGACGAGTTCCGGCGGCCCTTGAGCGTCGGCGGCTGCAGCGACGACGACGAGTGCGACTGCGAGCTGACGGCCGACGAGGAGGACGAGGATCAGGACATAGACGATCTGTACGAGGCGTACACGGCGGCGAGGGATGACATGGACGACGTGATCGAGGCATACCGCAGGCTGACCACGATGCACAAGGACGAGGAGATGCCAGAGGTGCTGACGGCGTCGGCTCACGAGCCGGGGTCGGGCGTGGTCGACACTGGGTGCGGCAAGGGAGTCATCGGCGAGAAGACCCTCAAGGAGCACAAGATGGAGATGGAGAAAGCAGGTCTCGCGGTGAAGACGATCAAGCAGACGAAAGCGACGACCTTCCGCTTCGGCAACCAGGAGACACTGGAGTCGATCTACACCGCGGAGATCCAGTGCCGAGTGGGCGGTCGCCTCCTGGTGCTCCGCCTGTGCGTCGTCCCAGGCGAGACCCCGCTGCTGGTCAGCAAGCCCATGCTCAAGGCCCTCGGCGCGCAGCTGGACATGGAGCGGGATGAGATTCGGTTCGCCCGGATCAACGTCACGGTGCCGCTCCGGGTCGCGGCCAGCGGCCACTACCAGCTGAACCTATGCGAGAGGAAGAACGAGGACGGCAGGAGGATTCAGACGGCTGAGGTCGACGTGATGGTGACGGCGGAGCAGGACGACGGGCTGACAGCGGAGGAGAAGCAGGAGCACGAGGAGTTCGTCGCGGCGGCGTCGTCGGGTTTTCGCTAGGGCCGAGCCGGAGCCCAGAGGCTGACGGCGACTGGGACGACACCGACGTCCTGTGGTCAGAAGGCGTCACCGATATCATGAGTCGGCGGGCCAAGCGGTCGGTGATCAGGGGTGTTCTCGAGGCGCAGGCCCGGCTGGGCCGCCAACCGAAGTGCCTGGAGATCTTTTCGGTGCCACGAGTGACCCCCGCCCTGGAGTCCATGGGGTTCAAGAGCCTCGGCGCGTTCGACCTACAGAACGGCTGGGATGCCCGCCGAGCGGCGGACCGCCACAAGATCCTACACATGGTCGACGTCGAGGAGCCGGAGTTTGTGGGCATGAGCCCTCCATGCGGTCCCCTTTCGATCCTGCAGAACCTGACGATGGCGGAAGTGCGACGAGATCCGGAGAAGTACCGCCAGGCAGTCAAGGAGGCGGTCGGGTACCTGAGGTTCTGTGTGGTGGTGGCTCGGATGCAGATCCGAGGAGGTCGCTACTTCACGCTCGAGGCGCCGCCGACGGCGAGATCCTGGGACTGTGCGTCGGTTCTGGGCCTGTGTCGGGTGGCGGGAGTACACCGGGTGTCGGTCAACGGGTGCCAGGTGGGTTTGAAAGATCCGGTGACAAAGAAGCTGATGTCCAAGGAGTGGTGCTTCGCGACCAACGCGGACATGCTCAAGTGGACGCTGAAGGAGCTGCGGTGCTCTCGTGATCATGAACATCAGTGGTGCTGGGATAGCTCGAAGGGTATTAAGAGGAGCGCGTTCTCGGAGAAGTACCCTGAGGACCTCTGCAGGAGGATAGCTGGTGCTATGGCAAGTCAGCTGGAGGCAGACTGCGTCTTCCAGACGGCCGACGTCCTGACGACGACTGAGGACGACGAGGTGATCAAGCGGCGGAAGCTGTCGCTCGAGGCGTCCCTCAGGAGGTTGCACGCTAACCTTGGTCACCCAAGCAATGAGGACATGGTCAGGATCCTGAAGCACGCCAAGGCGAGTGAGATGGTGTTGGCCCTGGCGCGGACGTTTTCCTGCTCCGTCTGTGAAGGACGGCGGCTTCCCAAGGCCGTGCGGCCAGTGAAGGTGCCGTCGAAGTTGGCGCCATTGAGGCTGGTCGAGCTGGACGTGAAGGAGCTGCCAGGCTGGACGGAAGGGATGAAGGTGAAGGCCCTGAACGTCGTGTGCCCCAGCAGCGGTCTCCAGCAGATGCTACCCTTTTTCGTGCAAGAGACCGGCAAGGTGCTGAAGGAGCTCTTTGAGAACGGCTGGAGCCAGCCGTATGGGCCTCCGGTGCTTATTAAGTGTGATGCTGGAAAGACCAACCTGGGCCAGGAGATTGTCGACGCGTTCGAGAGGCAGGGCACGGAGGTCAGCGACGCGGCTGGGGAGGCTCATGAACAAGTTGGTCACGCCGAGCGCCATGGCACCTGGTTCGAGGACATTCTGAACAAGGTGCTGGACCAGACGAATCCGAAGGACGAGGCCGAATACATGACTTGTGTGCGCGCGGTGGTGATGGCGAAGAACTCCCTCCTGCGTGTCCACGGCTTTTCGCCGTGCCAGATCGCCCTGGGGAGGAACCCGGAGGTGCCGACGGACTTGATGCAGGAGGAGCCGAACATCGTCGCCAACAGCGCTGCCCTACATGACGAGCCGTTCGCCGAGATGGAGAGATGCCGACAAGCTGCGAGGATCGCTGTTCTGGAGTACATGGACAATCGCGCGGCCAGGGTTGCACTGGACAGTCGCCCCAGAGTCGTACAGTCATTCAAGCCGGGCGATCGTGTGGCTGTGTGGCGCCGAGGTCGGGGCATCCCCGGCAAGAAGGCTCACGCCCGCTGGCGCGGGTCGGCCGTGATCCTGGGCCCCGTGCGCGGCAATTTCTGGGTCGCCATGCCAGGCGTGGTGATCAAGGCGTCGCCGGAGCAGCTCCGGCACGCTACCGAGGAGGAGAAGCTGGCCGCCGAGGTCGTCCAGCCCGAGCTTCGAGCCCTGGCGAAGGAGTTCATGGACGGCCAGGGTCCGCAGCGCGGCTTCATGGACATCTCCGCGGATGAGCGACCTCCCGGCGCAGCACCTGCTGGCGCGGCTCCGAGCCCGGCGGCGCAGGAGCCGCCGGAGGAGCAGCCTCCGGCTGCGGCAGAGACGGAGGAGCCGCAGGTGCAGCCGACCTCGGATGACCGCGAGGGGGACGCTGAGGCGGCACAACCCGCTGAGGTGCCTGCCGCCCCACCGGCCGACGAGACGGCCGCTGACTCGAAGGTGTACCGCCGGCTGGTGGGCAAGAGGGCGGTCCTCCCGGCCGAGGTGCGGCCTCCCAAGGCGCCCAGGGTCGAACCTGAGGAACCGCTGCCAACTCCTCAGGCGAAGATGCCCAGGCTGTCGGAGGACGTCTGCAGCGTGCTGCTGGCGAGCGTGGTGTCCGACACAGTGGAGGACGAGAAGGAGCTGCGCGTGCTGTACGTCAACTCTGAGGACGATGAGGAGCTGGAGGACGCGATGTTGGCCGGCGGGAGGCGTGAGCTCAACAGGAAGGACCCAAAGTGGACCAGCCGGGAGGGGCTCGCGAAGATCGACGCCGGCATCGGCAAGGAGGTGGACAACCTGTTCAACAAGAAGCAGGCGCTGGCGCCTGCGTCTCGGGTCGAGTCGGATGAGATCCGACGGAACAGTCCAGAGCGCATCGTCGGCAGCCGGATGATCCTGACGAGTAAGATCGACGACTCTGAGACGGAGGTGGTCAAGGCGCGCCTGTGCAGTCAGGGCTACATGGATCCCGACCTGATGCAGCTCGTGCGCGAGAACAAGACCTCCTCCCCGACCCTATCACAGAACGGGAAGGTCGTGGCCTACCAGCTGTTGGCTTCGCACGGCTTCCAGGTTCAGATCGGGGACGTTGAGGGGGCCTTCCTCGAGGCGGACCCCATCAAGCGCAAGAATGGGGACCTGTACCTCAAGCAGCCGCGCGGAGGCCTTCCCGGCTTGCACCCCGACCAGCTGCTGAAGGTCATCAGGCCGATCTACGGTTTCAACGACGCCCCGGCTCAGTGGTGGGGCAAATTCAGGGACACCGTCCTGGACTGGAGGCCGAGCGACGGGTGCGAGGGCTGGCGCCAGTCCAAGCTCGACCCGTGCCTATTCTTCCTGTTCGAGGGTCGGCATCTGCAGGGGCTGATATCGACGCACGTCGATGACATACTGACTGGAGGAAAAGGGAAAAAGTACAACGCTTTCATCAGATTTCTGCGCATGAGGTTCCCGTTTCCCAAGTGGAAGGTCAACGAGGGGAAGTTCTGTGGGTCTTATCTTGTCCAGAATCCCGTGACCATGGAGATAACTAACCGTGTCTCAGAAGGAGTTCGCTGAGTCGATGAAGCCCGCTGGTGTGAGACCCCGAGCGCCCCCGGAGACCCCGGCAACCGAGAAGGAAATCGCGAACTTCCGCGCGATGCTCGGTAGTGGCAACTGGTTAGCTCGAGAGTCCAGGCCAGATCTAGCAGTCCAGGTCTCGATGAGCCAGCAGTGCATGCCCAGGCCGACGGTGGGGGAGGTGAGACACGGGAACACGATCGTGAGGAGGGCAAAACAGTTCTCGAACCTGTCCTGGAAGATCAAACCGATTCCGATCGAACGTCTCCGGGTCATCATGCACGCCGACGCCTCGAACCAGAACGCCTCGAAATCCGGGACCCAGGCAGGTTACGTCATCGCTGCGACCGACGAGAACATGATCCGAGACGAGTTGAGCCCCTGGAGCCCGCTGGTCTGGAAAAGCTATCGTCTTCGTCGAGTTACTTCGTCGACTCTCGCCGCGGAGACTCAGGCCCAGATGGACGGCCTAGGTCACCTCGAGTGGATCTCCTGCCTGCTCCTCGAGGGCAGCGATGGAAGATTCTGCCTGCGTCGTCGATCTGAGTGTCTTCCGAAGTTGGCTCCCATTGCGGTCACGGACTGCAAGTCATTGTACGATCACATCGTCGGCTGTGGGAGTGCGGGGTCATGTTCGGACAAGCGAGTGGCGGTCGATCTAGTCATCACTAAGGAGAGCGTGAAACGTCTAGGTGTGAGCTATCGGTGGGTACCATCAGCCCTTCAGCTAGCAGATATATTGACTAAAGACAAAGCCGAGCCAGCAGATATGTTGAGAGCCACAATGACAAGCGGTAAATATCAGTTAGCCGACGAGCCAGCCGTTATGGCAGCAGCAGCCCAAGAGCGTGTCCGTCGTCAGCTTCTTTCGGCTGGTAACAGGAAGGATCGTCCCAGCCGCCAGCCGACGCCACCGGCGCCCGGCCATGGTCAAGTTCGAGAGCTGCCTGACGGAGGACGGAGTCAGGAGCCTGTTCGAGAGCATACAGGCGGAGCCAGTCCGCCACTCGGGGACGACGTGCAAGGTCGTGACCAACATGCAGATCTTGGGAGATCCAGACAGCCGCCAGCACCGCAATCGTGTGACGCTGACGTGGAGCAAGGGGACAGGCAACATCGCCATCGGAATGCGGCCATCATCGAGGACTCGGCGCTGATGTACATGCAGCACCTGGACAGCGCCTACCTCGCAGTGCTGGACGGCAAGGACCCGGAGGTGCTCGAGGGCATGGAGTCAGTCATGGAAAGCCTACGGGTACCGGCGCAGCACTCATACGAGGGCGTGCCAGGACAGTCAGATTCGGACGCGTGGAGCGTCATTTCTACGAAGCTCCCCGAGGACAGGGAGTTCGTACAGGCAATCGAGAACCTGTGCGAGTGGGGGAACCAGGAGCTGGCGGACTACGACGACCAGCGCCTGAAGTTCATCAAGATGATGATACGTGAGTTCAAGGCGTCCCGTGACTTTCTTCTCACGACGGTTGACGAGGGCATGGAGGACGGGGAGGCCGAGCAGCCGACGCCGACCGCCGCCACTCCCTCCTCGTCTCCTCCGAGTTCGAGGACCCGGGTGCCGTGAGCTTGAGAGTCCTGCGTTTAGGGTGTGCAGCCTCAATGACGCACAATTTTTGTTTTTAGTCAGTGCTGATCTCAGGGCCCCGGGGAGGCCCCTGGCGTGTATGTTACTGTCGTGCATGTGCGTGTTGATGCTGCAGCATTTTGGCTTGCCACAGGTGTGGAAAAGAGGGAGCGGGCGCTCCCTCCTCGGAGCCCAATCTGCAAGCGAGTTATCTTGAGAAAACCAACACCGCGTGACAAAATGACTCGAAACGGCCGATCCCGCCCGTGTGCTTTTTGGCAGTAAAAGGTACGGGATCGAGCTGAGATCAAGATGCCGAGCGGGAATAAGATCGAATATCACGGGAAAGAAACTAGAGCTCAAACGAATTGTTGAATTTCGAGAACAAAATTTTCAACCGACCAAAAGTCAGCAAAAGGTCCGTCGAGATTTTCCTTGCCAACTAGCTCTGGAGCTAGTTGGCCCAGCCGGCCGAGGCGGACAATGTGACAACTTTTGGGTAGTTTTGCGAACATTTGAAAGATATTTGACCATTTATTTTGAAAAAGCAGATTTTTACGCCGAGCATTGGCATATGAACTCCTCTCTGACAGCAGCTCAGCTCTCTGGATGCATTTTTGCATGAGTTGACTCCCGGGAACTGAGCGAATATGAACATCGAAAAAAACGAATTTCAAGATCTTCGAAAAATCTCTATTTTTTGATTCTGTGTCGATTCTCTGCACTCTTACTAGTGAGAGGAGCTCTACGAGGTTCCCGGCGGTGACCAGGTTGACGGTCTACCGCCGGCGCCAGTTCCGGCGCGCTGGAGAGCTAGTTGGCAAGAAAAATCTCGACGGAACTTTTGGTGACTTTTGCTCGGTTAAAAATTTTGTTCTCGAAATTCAACAATTCGTTTGAGCTCTAGTATTTTTTTCCGTGATATTCGATCTTATTCCCGCTCGCCATCTCAATCTCAGCTCGATCGGGTGAATATTACTATCGAAAAGCACTGTGGCGGGATCGGCCGTTTTGAGTCATCTTGATACGCGCTAACCGTTTTCTGAACATAACTCGAGCTTCAGGACAGCTACAGAGCTGGTAAGCACAGCTAATCGATGTAGAATGATTAGGCGCGTTCGCCTGTTGAATCCAGAAATCTGAACTCGGTCTCTTAGCCGCGCTAGGTCCGTAAACCTATTCGTATTATTCGAGTCATCTTGACAGGAACTCTAAGTTTTCTGTGGGACAGCTACAGAGCTGATATTTACAGAAACCGATTTAGAATCATCAGTTGCGTTTGTCTGTCGAACCCAGAGCTCCGAACTCGGTCTGCTGCCCGATCTAGAATCGCGAAACTATTCGTATTGGTCGAATCATCTTGAGAAGTGCTCTCGGGTTTCTTCACTCAACTCACGCTGAGGGGGACAACAGTGCTGCTGGTCACAAACCTCGATTTGAAGACATCCTGCGCGTCCGCCTGTCGAATCCAAAGCTCAGAACTCGGTCTGCTGCCCGAATGAGGTCTGCGAAACTACTGTATTGTTCGAGTCGTCCTGAGAGGTGCTGTCGGTTTTCTGCACTTAACTCGGGCTGTAGGGGGGCTGCAGGGCTGGTAATGACAGAAGTCGTCGCAGACATCAGACGCGTCCGCCTGTCGCATTCAGAGGTCAAAAAATATTCACTATGAGTCGGAATGTTCGTAGGTGCTGTCGGTTTTCTAACTTAAGTCGAGCTAGGAAGCTCTACGAGTCTCCCGGCGGTAACCAAGGTTGACGGTTTACCGCCGGCGCCCAGTTCGAAAACGCTGGCAGGCTAGTTGGCTCGAAAAATCTCGACTGAACTTTTCACAACTTTGGGTCGGTTGAAAATTTTGTTCTCGAAATTCAACAATTCGTTAGAGCTCTAGTATTTTTTCCCGTGATCTATGATCTTATTCCCGCTCGCCATCTTGATCTCAGCTCGATCGGGTGGGTATTACTATCGAAAAGCGTCATGGTGGGATCGGCCGTTTCGAGTCATCTTGATACGCGGTGACGGTTTTCTCAAGATAACTCGAGCTTCAGGGCAGCTACAGAGCTGGTCAGCACAGCTTATGGATTCAGAATGATCAGGCGCGTTCGCCTGTTAAACCCAGAGGTCTGAACTCGGTCTGCTAGCCGAGCTAGGTCCGCAAATCTATTCGTATTATTCGAGTCATCTTGACAGACGCTCTCGGTTTTCTGTACTTAACTCGAGCTACAGCACAGCTACAGAGCTGATGCGTACAGAATCCGATTCAGAATCATCAGTGGCCGTTGTCTGTTGATCCAGAGCTCTGAACTGCGTCTGCTGCCATCTAGAATCGCAAAACTATTCGTATCGTTCGAGTTATCTTGAGAGATGCTGTCGGTTCTCTGCACTTAACTCGGGCTGTAGGGGGGCTGCATGGCTGGTAATCACTGGAATCGATTCGGAACATCAGGCGCGTCCGCCTTCCGAACCGAGAGTTCCGAACTCTTTCCGTTGCGCGAACTAGATCCGCAAAACTATTCGTATTGTTCAAGTCATGTTGAGAGGTGCTGTCGGTTTCCTGCACTTAACTCGGGCTGTAGGGGGGCTGCAGGGCTGGTAATCACAGACATCGATTCAGAGACATCAGACGCGTCCGTCTGTGGCATGCAGAGGTCTGATATCGGTGTGATACTCGAGCTAGGTTTGCCAAACTATTCGTACTGTTCGAGTCATCTTGAGAGGTGCTGTCGATTTACGCACGAAACTCGGGCTGTAGGAGAGCTACAGAGCTTGTACAGAAGACAATCCAGACGCATAGGAGGCGTTCGGATCCGAGAGGTCTGAAATTGCTTGGGCTGAAAAAAATTATTTTTTCAGTGTATTTACATTATATGTTGTCAGGAAGCTCTACGAGTCCCCCAGCGGTAAGAAAGGTTGACGGTCTACCGCCGGCGCCCAGTAACTCGTAGAGCTTCCCTTAGCAAGTTATTGCTGGAAGCTAAGAGTAATTCCGGCGCGCTCGAGAGCTAGTTGGCAAGAAAAATCTCGACGGAACTTTTGCTGACTTTTGGTCGGTTGAAAATTTTGTTCTCGAGATTCAACAATTCGTTAGAGCTCTAGTATTTTTTCCCGTGATATTCGATCTGATTTCCGCTCGCCATCTTGATCTCAGCTCGATCGGGTGAATATTACTATCGAAAAGCACTGTGGCGGGATCGGCCGTTTTGAGTCATCTTGATGTGCGCTGACGGTTTTCTGGACATAACTCGAGCTTTAGGACAGCTACAAAGCTGATGAGCACAGCTAATCGATGTAGAATGATTAGGCGCGTTCGCCTGTTGAATCCAGAGGTCTGACCTCGGTCTCTTAGCCGAGCTAGGTCCGTAAACCTATTCGTATTATTCGAGTCATCTTGACAGGAACTCTCGGTTTTCTGTACTTAACTCGAGCTATATATAGGACAGCTACAAGCTGATATTTACAGAAACCGATTCAGAATCATCAGTTGCGTTCGTCTGTCGAATCCAGAGCTCTGAACTCTGTCTGCTGCCCGATCTAGAACCGCGAAACTGTTCGTATTGGCCGAGTCATCTTGAGAAGTGCTCTCGGTTTTCTTCATTCAATTCGCGCTGAGGAGAGCCACAGTGCTGGTGGTTACAGGAATCGATTTCAAGACATCAGGCGCGTACGCCTGTCGAATCTAGAGCTCGGAACTCGGTCTGCTGCTCGAATTAGGTCTGCGAAACTACTGTATTGTTCGAGTCATCCTGAGAGGTGCTGTCGGTTTTCTGGACTTAACTCGGGCTGTAGGCGGGCTGCAGGGCTGGTAATGACAGAAGTCGATTTGCAGACATCAGACGCGTCCGCCTGTCGCATTCAGAGGTCAAAAAATATTCACTATGAGTCGGAATGTTCGTAGGTGCTGTCGGTTTTCTAACTTAAGTCGAGCTAGGAAGCTCTACGAGTCTCCCGGTGGTAACCAAGGTTGACGGTTTACCGCCGGCGCCCAGTAACTCGTAGAGCTTCCCTTAGCAAGTTATTGCTGGAAGCTAAGAGTAATTCCGGCGCGCTGGAGAGCTAGTTGGCAAGACAGATCTCGACGGAACTTTTGGTGACTTTTGGTCGGTTGAAAATTTTGTTCTCGAAATTTGACAATTCGTTAGAGCTCTAGTATTTTTTCCCGTGATATTAGATCTTATTCCCGCTCGCCATCTTGATCTCAGCTCGATCGGGTGAATATTACTATCGAAAAGCACTGTGGCGGGATCGGCCGTTTTGAGTCCTCTTGATACGCGCTAACCGTTTTCTGAACATAACTCGAGCTTCAGGACAGCTACAGAGCGGGTAAGCACAGCTAATCGATGTAGAATGATTAGGCGCGTTCATCTGTTGAATCCAGAGGTCTGAACTCGGTCTGTTAGCCGAGCTAGGTCTCCAAACCTATTCGTATTATTCGAGTCATCTTGACAGGAACTCTCGGTTTTCTGTTCTTAACTCGAGCTGTAGGACAGCTACAGAGCTGATATTTACAGAAACCGATCCAGAATCATCTGTTGCGTTTTTCTGTAGAATCCAGAGCTCTGAACTCGGTCTGCTGCCCGATCTAGAATCGGGAAACTATTCGTATTGGTCGAGTCATCTTGAGAAGTGCTCTCGGTTTTTTCCCTTAACTCGCGCTGAGGGGGGCTACAATGCTGATGGTCACAGGAATCGATTTGAAGACATCAGGCGCGTTCGCATGTGAAATCCAGAGCTCGGAAATCGGTCTGCTGCCCGAATTAGGTCTGCGAGCCTACTGTATTGTTCGAGTCATCCTGAGCGGTGCTGTCGGTGTTCTGGACTTAACTCGGGCTGTAGGGGGGCTGCAGGGCTGGTAATGACAGGAGTCGATGTGCAGACATCAGACGCGTCCGCCTGTCGCATTCAGAGATCGAAAAATATTTACTATAAGTCGGAATATTGGTAAGTGCTGTCCAGTTTCAAAACTTAAGTCGAGATAGGAAGCTCTACGAGTCTCCCGGCGGTAACCAAGGTTGACGGTTTACCGCCGGCGCCCAGTTCCGGCGCGGGGGGGAGCTAGTTGCCCCAGCCGGCCGAGGCGGACAATGTGGCAACTTTTGGGTAGTTTTGCAAATATTTGAAAGATATTCTACAATTAATTTTGATAAAGCAGATTTTTCGCACCTGTAAACAACTTTGAGGGCCTCTGCGTCTTAATATGAGCGCTGAAGGCGCACTTTTACTATCAAAACACTTGGCGCAACCAACTTTCTATCGACATGAAAAAATTGAAGATTCAACTGGCGCCGGCGGTGAACGGTCAACCTGGTTACCGCCGGGAACCTCGTAGAGCTCATTCCACACGTCAGAGTGCTCGGAGTTGAAAGAGAGAGCTTCTGGAAGCATTTCTCGAAAAAAACGAAAAATTGTTTTTTTCGTGTCGACATAAAGATGGTTGCTCCAAGTGTTTTGATAGTAAAAGTGCGCCTACGGAGCTCATACTAAGACAGAGAAGCCCTCATAGTCGTTTACAGGTGCGAAAAATTTACTTTCTCAAAATGAATTGTCAAATATCTTTCAAAAAATTGCAAAACCACCCAAAAGGTACCACTTTGTCCTTTCTAGCGGGGTCGACCAACTAGCTCCACCCCGCGCCGGAATTCCTGTAGCTCATCGATGCCGAAGAGCTCTACGAGGTATTTTTCGAGAAATGCCTCGAGAAGCTCTCTCCTTCGACTCTTAGCACTCTCACGCGTGAAAAGAGCTCTACGAGGTTCCCGGCGGAGACCAGGTTGACGGTTCACCGCCGGTGCCAGTTGGCCAACCCGGCCCGGGCGGACAATGTGATGACCTCGGGTTGGTTTTTGGAAGATAGCGAGAGATAACTCGTAGAGCTTCCCTTAGCAAGTTAATGCTGGAAGCTTAAGAGTAATTCCGGGGCGCTGGAGAGCTAGTTGACAAGAAAAATCTCGACGGACCTTTTGATGACTTTTAGTCAGTTGAAAATTCTGTTCTCGAAATTCAACAAGTCGTTAGAGCTCTAGTATTTTCCCCTTGATATTCGATATTATTCCCGCTCGCCATCTTGATTTCAGCTCGATTGGGTACCTTTTACTGCCAAAAAGCACTCCGGCGGGATCGGCCGTTTCGAGTCATCTTGATTCGTGCTGTCGGTATTTTGTACTTAACTCGAGCTGTAGAGCAGCTACAGAGCTGGTAAGCAGCCTATCGCATTGAGAATCGTCAGGCGCGTTCGCCTATTGAACCCAGAGGTCTGGACTTGGTCTGCTAGCCGAGCTAGGCCCGCAAACCTATTCGTATTGTTCGAGTCATCTTGACAGACGCTCTCGGTTTTCTGTACTTAATTTGAGCTGTAGGGCAGCTAGAGATCTCATTGTCACAGAGATCGATTGGAAATCATCAGGCGCGCTTGTCTGTTGAATCGAGAGCTCTGAAATCGGTCTGCTGGCCGAGCTAGGTTCACGAACATATTCGTATTGTTCGAGTCATCTTGAGAAGTGCTCTCGGTTTTCTGCACTTAACTGTGCTGGGGGCGGATTACAGTGCTGGTGGTCACAGGAATCGATTCGGAGACATCAGACACGTCCGTCTGTCGAACCCAGAGCTCGGAACTCAGTCTGCTGCTCGAACTAGATTCGCGAAACTATTGTATTATTCGAGTCATCCTGAGAGCTGCTGTCGTTTTTCTGCACTTAACTCGGGCTGTAGGGGGGCTGCAGGGCTGGTAATCAGATAAGTAGATTCGCAGACACCAGACGCGTCTGCCTCTGGCATTCAAAGGTCTGAACTCGGTTTGATACTCGAGCTCGGTTACCAAACTGTTCGTTTTTTTGTTAGAGTCATCTTGAGAGGTCTGAAATCGCTTGGGCTGAAAATCTTGTCGTTCTCTGAAATTTTTTCCACATTATATGCTGTTAGGAAGCTCTACGAGTCCCCCGGCGGTAACAAAGGTTGACGGTTTACCGCCGGCGCCCAGTTTTGAAATTCGTTTTGCGAATTCGAATTTTCATTCTATGCAGTAATCATGGCGCTTTCGATGGTGCAATCTTTAGGGCTCTAGCTACATTATATCGATCAGAAGACTGCGGGGAACCAGCATTATGTACGACCGAAAACAAGATTTCTTCATTTCTGAAGCTGGTATCTCGGATCTCACTTGTCTATTTAGAGTTCTACGAGGGTCCCGGCGGTAACCTGGCTGACGGTTTACCGCCGGATCCCAGTTGAGGGCTTCCCTGCAGCCCTCGTCCGGATGAGAACGAACGTGCACGAACTGACAGTACGTTGGGGGAGATGGTGAGGAGGCTGCAGGGGATGAATGAGTGCGAGTACCAGCCCATCGATATTGGTGTGCTCATGCGTGCTAGATCCCGTCTGCGCACTGGCAAGGCCGTCTCCATACTTAAGCATATCCCATGGTCAGGCTGCCTGCAGATGTTGCGGTGTTTCCAACAGCTGTTCCAGTCCGCGCATTGCGCACCCACAGAATGACGCCACATATGCATACAGCGTTTGCCAAAGTCGTCCAAGACTGGTGAACTGGATGACGCACGAGCTCTTTTACTATTCTCTTGCTTGTTGGAATGGCACATGACTTGTCTGACCTTGTTGGCCGTGGACCACCTCAAACGGAGTGTTGCCCCAGAGGTTATGCTCTTCGTGTTTGTACCTGAAAGTCGGACACATGAAATTACTAGCGGTCTGAAGAGGGTTGTGCAGCGCACGACGGAGTGGGGGAAGAAGTATCGCATGCACATGGCGACTCTAGATGTGCATCGCGCCTTCGACAATGTCCAAGTCACAGATGTTGCGGACTCTCTCTTGGAATTCAAATTCCTTGTTCAGTTAGTTTATGCTCTCGTGAAAGGCTTGGCACTCATTTGGGCCGATTTATCTTTCCAGCAAGTTGATTCCCGGAGAGCTCGCTGAGAGCTAGAGGGTTTAAAATTAAAAGCCGGACGGTGGTGGTGCCCGCCAGGAGCTCCTCCGCGGCGCTCCACGTAACTCGTAGAGCTTCCTTTAGCAAGTTATTTCCGGAGAGCTCGCTGAGAGCTAAAGGGTTTAAGATAAGAAGCCGGACGTTGGTGGTGCCCGCCAGGAGCTCCTTTCCGTCGCTCCACAGGCCTCGCAGCGACTTGCCTGAGCCGGCAACGGGTCCGGGAGAGCTTCCGGCAAGCTTCCACGCGTGCCTGCACGCGTGCAGGCACGCGTGGAGGCGGTTCCGGCAGCGCTTCGGGAGCGCGGCAGGGGAGCTTCCCAGAGGTCTCCAGAAAAGATTTCCCGTTCCAAAGGGTCTCTTCGCTCTCCGGGGTTTGGACGCTACCAATACCTCGTAGAGCTCTTCATCAAAGAGCTAAGAGGAATTCTGGCGCAGGGTAGAGCTAGTACCTCGTAGAGCTCTTCATCAAAGAGCTAAGAGGAATTCTGGCGCAGGGTAGAGCTAGTTGGCGGGTCTGAGGAAAAGAGACGATCTGGTAACCCGGGTTCGCTTTTTTTCACTTTATGCACAATTTTGAAATTCGTTTTGAGAATTCGTATTTTTCTCACGTGTGGTGGGCTGTGCCGCGTCTGCCAGTAAAATTCTCAGGTCCGTAGCTGCAGTATTACTATCAAAAGACTTGAGGGAACCGACTTTGAATGGAAACTAAAAAATCGTGTTTTTCTGAATTTTCCTGCTCTTGCTTCAGAAGCTTCCTAATGTGTTCCCAGAAGGGCTGTGCATCAAAAGAGCTCCACGAAGTGCCCGGCGGTAATCTGGTTGACGGTTTACCGCCGGTTCCCAGTTGGCGGATCTGAGGAAAAGAGACGATGTGGTAACCCGGGGTCAGTTTTTTTTCACTTTATGCACAATTTTAGAATTCGTTTGAGAATCAGTATTTTTCTCACGTGTGGTGGGCTGTGCCGCGTCTGCCAGTAAAATTATCAGGTCCGTAGCTGCAGTATTACTATCAAAAGACTTGAGGGAACCGACTTTAAATGGAAACTAAAAAATCGTGTTTTTTTGAACTTGCTCTTGCTTCAGAAGCTTCCTAATGTGTTCCCAGAAGGGCTGTGCATCAAAAGAGCTCTACGAGGTGCCCGGTGGTAACCTGGTTGACGGTTTACCGCCGGTTCCCAGTTGCTGGAAGCTTAAGAGTAACTCGTAGAGCTTCCCTTAGCAAGTTTTTGCTGGAAGCTTAAGAGTAATTCCGGGGCGCTGGAGAGCTAGTTGGCAAGAACAATCTCGACGGACCTTTTGCTGACTTTTGGTCGGTTGAAAATTTTGTTCTCAAAATTTGAACATTCGTTAGAGCTCTAGTTTTTTTTCCCATGATATTCGATCTTATTCCCGCCCGCCATCTTGATCTCAGCTCGATCGGGTGCCTTATACTGCCAAAAAGCAGGCAGGCGGGATCGGCCGTTTCGAGTCATCTTGATACGCGCTGTCGGTTTTATCAAGATAACTCGAGCTTCAGGACAGCTACAGAGCTGGTGAGCACAGCTAATCGATGCAGAATGATCAGGCGCGTTCGCCTATCGAACCCAGAGGTCTGAACTCGGTCTGCTAGCCGAGCTAGGTCCGCAAACCTATTCGTATTATTCGAGTCATCTTGACAGACGCTCTCTGTTTTCTGTACTTAACTCGAGCTGCAGGACAGCTACATAGCTGATACGTACAGAATCTGATTCAGAATCATAGTGGCCGTTGTCTGCTGAATCGAGAGCTCACTCGGTCTGCTCTAACTGTTCGTATTGTTCGAGTCATCTTGAGAGATGCTGTCGGCTCTCTGCACTTAACTCGGGCTGTAGGGGGGCTGCATAGCTGGTAATAATCACTGGAATCGATTCGGAGATATGAGGCGCGTCCTCCTTTCGAATCGAGAGCTCCGAACTCTGTCTGCTGCCAGAACTAGATCCGCGAAGCTATTCGTATTGTTTGAGTCATCCTCAGAGGTGCTATCGGTTTTCTGCATAACTCGGGCTCTAGGGGCTCCAGGGCTGGTAATCACACAACTCGATGCAGAGACATCAGACGCGTCTGCCTGTCCCATGGAGAGGTTTGAACTCGGTCTGATACTCGAGCTAGATTTGCCAAACTATTCGTATTGTTCGAGTGATCTTGAGAGATGCTGGCGATTTACGCACATAACTCGGGCTGTAGAAGAGCTACAGAGCTCGTACAGAAGACAATCCAGAAGCATCTGGGACGTTCGGCTGTTGCATCCGAGAGGTCAGAAATTGGTTGGACTGAAAAACTATTTTTTCCGTGTAATTTTTTTGACATTATATGTTGACAGGAAGCTCTACGAGTCCCCCGGCGGTAACGAAGGTTGACGGTTTACCGCCGGCGCCCAGTAATTCCGGGGCGCTGGAGAGCTAGATGGCAAGAAAAAATTCGACGAACCTTTTAGGTGACTTTGAGTCGGTTGAACATGACTCGTAGAGCTTCCCTAAGCTAGTAACTCGTAGAGCTTCCCTTAGCTAGTTGCTGGAAGCTTAAGAGTAATTCCGGCGCGCTGGAGAGCTAGTTGGCAAGAAAAATCTCGACGGACCTTTTGCTGACTTTTGGTCGGTTGAAAATTTTGTTCTCGAATTTGAACATTCGTTTGAGCTGTAGTATTTTTGCCCTTGATATTCGATCTTATTCCCGCTCGCCATCTTGATCTCAGCTCGATCGGGTAGCTTTCACTGCCAAAAAGCAGGCAGGCGAGATCGGCAGTTTCGAGTCATCTTGATACGCGATGTCGGTTTTCTAAACATAACTCGAGCTTTAGGACAGCTACAGAGCTGGTAAGCACAGCTAATCGATTCATAATGATCAGGCGCGTTCGCCTCTTGAATCCAGAGGTCTGAACTCGGTCTGCTAGCCGAGATAGGTTCGCAAATCTGTTCGTATTAATCGAGTCATCGTAGCAGACCTTCTCGGTTTTATGTACTTAACTTGAGCTGTAGGGCAGCTACAGAGCTCATACTCACAGAAATCGATTGGGAATTATCAGACGCGTTCGTCTGTTCAATCGAGAGCTCTGAACTCGGCCTGCTGCCCGAGGTAGGTTCGCGAACCTATTCGTTGTTCGAGACATCTTGAGAAGTGCTCTCGGTTTTCTGCACTTAACTCGTGCTGGGGGAGAGCTACAGTGCTGCTGGTCACAGACATCCATTTGGAGACATCAGGCGCGTCCTTCTTTCGAACCGAGAGCTCGGAACTCGGTCTGCTGCTCGAACTAGTTCCACAAAACTATTGTATTAGTCGAGTTATCCTGAGAGCTGCTGTCGGTTTTCTGCACTTAACTCGGGCTGTAGGGGGGCTGCAGGGCTGGTAATCACAGGAATCGATTCAGAGACATCAGACGCGTCCGCCTGTCGCATTCAGAGGTCTGAACTCGTTTCATACTCGAGCTGGGTTGCCAAACTGATCGTTCTTTTGTTAGAGTCATCTTGAGAGGTCTGAAATCGCCTGGGCTAAAAAAATAGTCGTTCTCTGCAATTTTTTCAACATTATATAATGTCAGGAAGCTCTACGAGTCCCCGGCGGTAACAAAGGTTGGCGGTTTACCGCCGGCGCCCAGTTGCTGGAAGCTTAAGAGTAATTCCGGCGCGCTGGAGAGCTAGTTGCACGAAAAATCTCGACGGAACTTTTGGTAACTTTGGGTCGGTTGAAAATTCTGTTATCGAAATTCAACAATTCGTTTGAGCTCTAGTATTTTTTCCCGTGATATTCGATCTGATTCCCGTTCGCCATCTTGATCTCAGCTCGATCGGGTGAATATTACTATCGAAAAGCACTGTGGCGGGCTCGGCCATTATGAGTCATCTTGATACGCGCTGACGGTTTTCTGAACATCACTCGAGCTTTAGGACAGCTACAGAGCTGGTAAGCACAGCTAATCGATGTAGAATGATTAGGCGCGTTCGCTTGTTGAATCCAGAGGTCTAAACTCGGTCTGTTAGCCGAGCGAGGTCCGCAAACCTATTCGTATTATTCGAGTCATCTTGACAGGAACTCTCGGTTTTCCGTACTGAGCTCGAGCTGTAGGACAGCTACAGAGCTGATATTTACAGAAACCGATTCAGAATCATCAGTTGTGTTTGTCTGTCGAATCCAGAGCTCTGAAATCGGTCTGCTGCCCGATCTAGAGTCGCGAAAATAATTCGTATTGGTCGAGTCACCTTGAGAAGTGCTCTCGGTTTTCTTCACTCAACTCGCGCTGAGGGGGGGGCTACAGTGCTTGTTGTCACAGGAATCGATTTGCAGACATCAGGCGCGTCCCCCTGTCGAATCCAGAGCTCGGAACTCGGTCTGCTGCCCGAATCAGGTCTGCGAAACTACTGTATTGTTCGAGTCATCCTGAGAGGTGCTGTCCGTTTTCTGCACCTAACTCGGGCAATAGGGGGGCTGCAGGGCTGGTAATGACGGGAGTCGATTCGCAGACATCAGACGCATCCGCCTGTCGCATTCAGAGGTGAAAAATATTCACTATGAGTCGGAATGTTGGTAGGTGCTGTCGGTTTTCTCAACTTAAGTCGAGCTAGGAAGCTCTACGAGTCTCCCGGCGGTAACCAAGGTTGACGGTTTACCGCCGGCGCCCAGTTTTATTCGAAATTCCTCAAGTCGTTTGAGCTCTAGTATTTTTTCCCGTGATATTTGATCTTATCCCCCCTCACCATCTTGATCCCAGCTCGATCGGGTACCTTTTACTGCCAAAAAGCGTTCTGGCGGGATCGGCCGTTTCGAGTCATCTCGATACGCGCTGTCGGCATATTGAACTTTACTCGAGCTTTAGGACAGCTACAGAGCTGGTGAGCACAGCTAGTCGATGTAGAATGATCAGGTGCGTTCGTCTGTTGAATCCGGAGGTCTGAACTCGGTCTGCTAGCCGAGCTAGGTCCGCAAATCTGTTCGTATTATTCGAGTCATCTTGACAGGCGCTCTCGGTTTTCTGTACTAAACTCGAGCTACAGGACAGCTACAGAGCTGATGCTTACAGAAATCGATTCAGAAACATCAGTCGCGTTTGTCTGTTGAATCCAGAGCTCTGAACTCGGTCTGCTGCCCCATCCAGAATCGCGAATCTGTTCGTATTGTTCGAGTCATCTTCAGAGGTGCATGTCGGTTTTCTGCACTTAACTCGGGCTATGGGGGGGCTACAGTGCTGGTGGTGACAGCAATCGATTCGGAGACATCAGCCGCGTCCGCCTGCGGAATCCAGAGCTCGGAACTCCGTCTGCTGCCCGAACTCGGCCCGCGAAACTGTTCGTATTGTTCGAGTCATCCTGAAAGATGCTGTCGGCTTTCTGCACTTAGCTCGGGCGGTAGGGGTCTGCAGGGCTGGTAATCACAGGAATCGATTCGGAGACATCAGACGCGCCTGTTGCATTCAGAGGTCTGAACCAAACTATTCGTTTTGTTCGAGTCATCTTGAGAGGTGCTGTCGATTTACGCACGTAACCTGTTATTGTCCCAAATCCGGATAGCAAGAGACCCGCTCGCACAGGTCTCGTCCCGCAAGCGCCACCCTCTGACTCGTGCACTCGCGCTCGTCTCAGATTCGGCTCCGCCCGAGACGACGAAGGGTCTGGCACGGCTCCCGACGTCGTCCTCCAAGGTCTCATAGCACCCCAGTACGGCCGCGCTATAGAGCTCCAAGGAGGCGGCAAGGCAAGAAAGAGAGAACTCCGGTCCGAGGACTGGACCGGAGTGAGGGGCTTCGCGCTCCCGAGCCTCTGGCCAGTGCCAGAAGCCCGAGATCGCGTCCAGCGCCGCCCAGGCGCGGCGGCGTACGCGCACCCGCCGGCTTCTTCTCTAACAACCCTGCGTAGCCCAAGAGGCTATCCGGGAACTCGAGATGTAGGGGAGCTACAGAGCTCGTACATAAGAACCCAGAAGCATCGGGTGCGTTTGGGGCTGAAAAACTATTCTTTCTCTGAATTTGGTTGTCGATATTATATATATATATATATATATATTGTCAGGAAGCTCTACGAGTCCCCCGGCGGTAACAAAGGTTGATGGTTTACCGCCGGCGCCCAGTTCCCCGCAGCGACTCGCCCGGCCCGGCAACGGGTCCGGGAGAGCTTCCGGCAAGCTTCCACGCGTGCCTGCACTCGTGCAGGCACGCATGGAAGCGTTTCCGGCAGCGCTTCAGCAGCGCTGTAGGGGAGCTTCCCAGCGCTCTCCAGGAAAGATTTGAAGGGTCTCCTCGCTCTCCGGGTTTTGGACGCTACCAAGTACCTCGTAAAGCCTCCCTTAGCAAGTTGTTGCTGGAAGCTTATGAGTAATGCCTCGTAGAGCTCTTCGACATCGATGAGCTAGAGGAATTCCGGCGCGGAGTGCAGCTAGTACCTTGTAGAGCTCTTCGGCAAAGAGCTAAGAGGAATTCCCGGATAGCCTCTTGGGCTACGTAAGGTTGTTAGAGAAGAAGCCGGCGGGTGCGCGTACGCCGCCGCGCCCTTCCGCCCACCGCTCCACGTTCCCTTCCATGGCTCCTCGGGTTCCGCAACGTGTCCCGGAGCGTCTGGTCCAACCTGTTATGTCCAAAACCCGGATAGCAAGAGACACGCTCGCACAGGTCTCGTCCCGCAAGCGCCACCCCCTGACTCGTGCACTCGCGCTCGTCTCAGATTTGGCTCCGCCCGAGACGACGAAGGGCCCGGCACGGCTCATGATGTCGTCCTCCAAGGTCTCCATAGCACCCCAGTGCGGCCGCGCTATAGAGTTCCAAGGAGGCGGCAAGGCAAGAAAGAGAGAACTCCGGTCCGAGGACTGGACCGGAGTGAGGGGCTTCGCGCTCCCGCTGGCCAGTGCCAGAAGCCCGAGAGCGCGTCCAGCGCCGCCCAGGCGCCGCGCCGGCCGTGCGCGCCCCCCCCTTCTGGCCCCGCGGGGCTAGGGGTTCGCTGCCGGCCGCGGCGCTGCGGCGCGGGCGTCGGGGCGTGCCGTCGCCGTCGTTCCCGTCGTCGCTGCTCTGCTCCGGCTGCCTTCCTTCCTGCTTCTATATTCTTTACCTTTCTTGTCTCTCTCTGCCGTCTCCTTTCTTTTCCTTTTCTGACCTTCTCTGTTGCTTTCTATTTTTGCTCTTTTTCTCTCGTTATCGTCCTTCTCCTCTGTTCTTCCCCGTCTTTAGTTGAGTTCCTTTTGCTACTCGAGCAGTTCAACGACCTGCTCAGATCGGGGCTCCATTCCCGCTGGAGCAGAGAATGATCTGCCTAAGTCGGAGCTCGCCTAAACTGGCGCCGGCGGTCAACCGTCAACCTGGTCACCGCCAGGAACCTCGTAGAGTTCCTTTCACGCGTCAGAGAGCTCAGAGTCGAAAGAGAGAGTTCAGAAGACATTTCTCGAACAATAAACATGGTTTTTGTATGTCGATGATTTTTTTATGTCGAAATCAAGTTGGTTGCTCCAAGTATTTCGATAGTAAAAGTGCCTAGAGAGCTGATATAAGGCGCAGAGGCTATGATAACCTTTCAAAGGTGCGAACAATCAGAACGCGCGCCACAGGCGCCAAACCCGGTTCCTCGTGCACGGGTGCGTGTCACGTGTGGCGTGCATGCGTGGTAGGCGTGCGTGCTGGCGCGCTCCTGAAGGCTGAGAAATCTCGCCTGGCGCGCTCCTGAAGGGCTGAGAGCGATGTTTCCAAGCGTGCCTGGACGTTTTGGAGCTCGCTACCCGGGAGCTTCGCGCGGCCTTGGAGCTCGCTACCCGGGAGCTTCGCGAGGCCTCTGGAGCACGTTCTCCGGGAACGTTTTGGACCAGACGCTCCGGGACACGCTGCGGAACCCGAGGAGCCATGGAAGGGAACGTGGAGAGGTGGGCGGAAGGGTGCGGCGGCGTACGTGCACCCGCCGGCTTCTTCTCCAAGGAGGCTATCCGGGAATACGTTCCCGTAGAACGTGCTCCAGAGGCCGCGCGAAGCTCCCGGGTAGCGAGCTCCAAGGCCGCGCGAAGCTCCCGGGTAGCGAGCTCCAAAACTCGCGCCAGCGGTGAACCGTCAACCTCGTCACCGCCGGGAACCTCGTAGAGCTCCTTGCACGCGTAGGAGTGCTCTGATACCTCGTAGAGCTCTTCGGCATCGATGAGCTAGAGGAATTCCGGCGCGGGGTGGAGCTAGTTGGCCCAGCCGGCCGAGGCGGACAATGTGACAACTTTTGGGTGGTTTTGCGAAAATTTGAAAGATGTTTGACCATTTATTTTGAGAAAACAGATTTTTGCGCGTCGCATTGGCATATAAACTCCTTTCTGACAGCAGCTCAGCTCTCTCGATACATTTTTGCATGAGTTGACTTCCAGGAACTGAGCGAATATGAACATCGAAAAAATCGAATTTGAAGATTTTCGAAAAATCTATATTTTTTCACTCTGTGTCGATTCTCTGCACTCTTACCAGTGACAGAAGCTCTACGAGGTTCCCGGCGGTGACCAGGTTGACGGTTCACCGCCGGCGCCAGTGTAAAGCAGACGGCTTCTCAGAGCATCTCTAGAAAAACACCGAGTTCCAATTTTTCGGTATCAACATGATGTCGGTTCCTCCAAATGTTTAGATATTAAACTCCCTCCAGACAGCTGAGCTGCTCGCAGAAGGAAGTTTAGATACGAATGCTCGAAGTAAAAATCTGCTTTCCCAGAATAAATTGTCAAATCTCTTTCAAATTTTCGCAAAACCGACCCAAAGTTATCACATCTTCTTTTCTGGCCGGGTCGACCAACTAGCTCCACCCCGCGCCGGAATTCCTCTAGCTCATCGATAACGAAGAGCTCTACGCGGTACGTCCAGGCACGCTTGGAAACATCGCTCTCAGCCCTTCAGGAGCGCGACAGGCGAGATTTCTCAGCCTTCAGGAGCGCGCCAGCACGCGCGCCTACCACGCATGCACGCCACACGTGACACGCACCCGTGCACGAGGAACCGGGGTTGGCGCCTGTGGCGCGCGTTCTGATTGTTCGCACCTTTTACAGGTTATCATAGCCTCTGCGCCTTATATCAGCTCTCTAGGCACTTAACTCGTAGAGCTTCCCTTAGCAAGTGACTCGTAGAGCTTCCCTAAGCTAGCAGCTGGAAGCCTAAGAGTAATTCTGGCGCGCTGGAGAGCTAGTTGGCAAGAAAAATCTCGACGGAACTTTTGGTGACTTTTGCTCGGTTGAAAATTATGTTCTCAAAATTTGACAATTCGTTAGAGCTCTAGTATTTTTTCCCGTGATATTCGATCTTATTGCCGCTCGCCATCTTGATCTCAGCCCGATCGGGTGAATACTACTATCGAAAAGCATTGTGGCGGGATCGGCCGTTTCGAGTCATCTTGATACGCGCTGACGGTTTTCTGAACATAACTCGAGCTTTGGGACAGCTACAGAGCTGGTAAGCACAGCTTATTGATGTAGAATGATTAGGCGCGTTCGCCTGTTGAATCCAGAGGTCTGAACTCGGTCTGTTAGCCGAGCTAGGTCCGCAAACCTATTCGTATTATTCGAGTCATCTTGACAGGATCTCTCGGTTTTCTGTACCTAACTCGAGCTGTAGGACAGCTACAGAGCTTATTTTTACAGAAACCGATTCAGAATCATCAGTTGCGTTGGTATGTCGAATCCAGAGCTCTGAACTCGGTCTGCTGCCCGATCTAGAATCGCGCAACTATTCGTATTGGTGGAGTCATCTTGAGAAGTGCTCTCGGTTTTCTTCACTCAACTCGCGCTGAGGGGGGCTACAGTGCTGGTGGTCACATGAATCGATTTGAAGACGTCAGGCGCGTCCGCCTGTCGAATCCAGAGCTCGGAACTCGGTCTGCTGCCCGAATTAGGTCTGCGAAACTACTGTGTTGTTCGAGTGATCCTGAGAGGTGCTGTCAGTTTTCTGCACTTGATTTGGGTTGTAGGGGCTGCAGGGCTGGTAATGACAGGAGTGGATTCGCAGACATCAGACGCGTTCGCCTGTCGCATTCAGAGGTCAAAAAATATTCACTATGAGTCAGAATGTTGGTAGGTGCTGTCGGTTTTCGCAACTTAAGTCGAGCTAGGAAGCTCTACGAGTCTCCCGGCGGTAACCAAGGTTGACGGGTTTCCGCCGGCGCCCAGTATTGCTGGAAGCTAAAAGTAATTCCCGGGCACTGGAGAGCTAGTTGGCAAGAAAAAATCTCGACGGACCTTTTGGTGACTTTTGGTCGGTTGAAATATTTGTTCTCGGAATTTAACCATTCGTTAGAGCTCTAGTATTTTTGCCGTGATATTCGATCTTATTGCCGCTCGCCGTCTTCATCTCAGCTCGATCGGGTACCTTTTACTGCCAAAAGGCGTCCCGGCGGGATCGGCCGTTTCGAGTTATCTTGATACGTGCTGTCGGTTTTCTCAAGATAACTCGAGCTTCAGGACAGCTACAGAGCTGGTAAGCACAGCTAATCGATTCAGAATAATCAGGCGCGTTCGCCTGTTAAACCCAGAGGTCTGAACTCAGTCTGCTAGCCGAGCTAGGTCCTCAAACCTATTCGTATTATTCGAGTAATCTTGACAGACGCTCTCGGTTTTTGTATTTAAAGCTAGAGGACAGCTACAGAGCTCATACGTACAGAACCTGGGTCAGAATCATCAGTGGCCGTTGTCTGTTGAATCCAGAGCTCTGAACTCGGTCTGCTGCCCGATCTAGAATCGCGAAATTATTCGTGTTGTTCGAGTCATCTTGAGAGATGCTCTCAGTTTTCTGCACTTAACTCGGGCTGTAGGGGGGCTGCATGGCTGGTCATCACTGGAATCGATTCGGAGACATCAGGCGCGTCCGGCTTTCGAAGCCAGAGCACGGAACTGGGTCTGCTGCCCGAACTCGGTCTGCGAAACTATTCGTATTGTTCGAGTCATCCTGAGAGGTGCTGTCGGTTTCCTGCACTTAACTCGGGCTGTAGGGGGGCTGCAGGGCTGGTAATCACAGGAATAATTCAGAGACATCAGACGCGTCCGTCTGTTGCATGCAGAGGTCTGAACTCGGTCTGATATTCGAGCTAGGTTTGCCAAACTATTCGTATTGTTCGAGTCATCTTGAGAGGTGCTGTCGATTTACGCATGTAACTCGGGCTGTAGGAGAGCTACAGAGCTCGTACAGAAGAGAATCCAGAAGCATTGGGGGCGTTCGGCCATCCGAGAGGTTTAAAATTGAAAAATTATTTTTTCGGTGTAATTTTTTTCGACATTATATGTTGTCAGGAAGCTCTACGAGTCCCCCGGCGGTAACAAAGGTTGACGGTTTACCGCCGGCGCCCGGTTTACTATCGAAATACTTGGAGCAACCAACTTGATTTCGACATAAAATCATCGACATACAGAAATCATGTTTATTGTTCGAGAAATGTCTTCTGAACTCTCTCTTTCGACTCTGAGCTCTCTGACGCGTGAAAGGAGCTCTACGAGGTTCCTGGCGGTGACCAGGTTGACGGTTGACCGCCGGCGCCAGTTTAGGCGAGCTCCGACGCAGATCATTCTCTGCTCCAGCGGAATGGAGCCCCGATCTGAGCAGGTCGTTGAACTGCTCGAGTAGCAAAAGGAACTCAACTAAAGACGGGGAAGAACAGAGGAGAAGGACGATAACGAGAGAAAAAGAGCAAAAATAGAAAGCAACAGAGAAGGTCAGAAAAGGAAAAGAAAGGAGACGGCAGAGAGAGACAAGAAAGGTAAATAATATAGAAGCAGGAAGGAAGGCAGCCGGAGCAGAGCAGCGACGACGGGAACGACGGCGACGGCACGCCCCAACGCCCGCGCCGCAGCGCCGCGGCCGGCAGCGAACCCCTAGCCCCGCGGTGCCAGAAGGGGGGGCGCGCACGGCCGGCGCGGCGCCTGGGCGGCGCTGGACGCGCTCTCGGGCTTCTGGCGCTGGCCAGAGGCTCAGGAGCGCGAAGCCCCTCGCTCCGGTCCGGTCCAGTCCTCGGACCGGAGTTCTCCCTTTCTTGCCTTGCCGCCTCTTTGGAACTCTATAGCGCGGCCGTACTGGGGTGCTATGGAGACGTCGGGAGCCGTGCCGGGCCTTCGTCGTCTCGGACGGAGCCGAATCTGAGACGAGCGCGAGTGCACGAGTCAGAGGGTGGCGCTTGCGGGACGAGACCTGTGCGAGCGGGTCTCTTGCTATCCGGGTTTTGGACATAACAGGTTCGGGCGCAGGGTGGAGCTAGTTGGCCAGCCCGACGAAAAGAGAGAA
Organism: Prorocentrum cordatum; assembly: GCA_963575745.1. Taxonomy (NCBI): domain Eukaryota; class Dinophyceae; order Prorocentrales; family Prorocentraceae; genus Prorocentrum; species Prorocentrum cordatum. The sequence continues at coordinate 40,430 of CAUYUJ010001347.1, forward strand.
TGTGGTAACCTGGTCGGTGTTTTTCACTTTGTGCAAAATTTTGAAGTTCGCTTTTAGAAGTGAGATTTTTATTCCCTGTAGTAAGCTATGGCGCACCTGCTGGTAAAGTTTTTATGGCTCTAGCTCTAGTATTACTATCAAAACACTTGGAGTAACCCACTGTAAGAAACGAAAAGTCGCCATTTTTCGAATTTGGCAGCGTCCAAAACCCGGACAGGGAAGGGAATCTCGGGGACGGAAAATCTTTCCTGGAGAGCCTTGGGGAGCCCCCCGGGAGCGCCGCGGAAGCACTGCCAGAATCGCTTCGATGCGTGCCTGCACGCATGCAGGCACATGTGGAAGCTTGCCGGAAGCTCTCCCGGACACGTTGCCGGGTCGCCGCAGTCGCTGCGAGGCCTGTGGACCGCCGTGGAAGAGCTCCTGGCAGGCACCACCACCGTCCGGCTTCTAATCTTAAACCCTGTAGCTCTCAGCGAGCTCTCCGGGAACTGGGCGCCGGCGGTAAACCGTCAACCTTGGTTACCGCCGGGAGACTCGTAGAGCTTCCTAGCTCGACTTAAGATGAGAAAACCGACAGCATCTACCAACATTCCGACTCATAGTGAATATTTTTTGACCTCTGAATGCGACAGGCGGACGCGTCTGATGTCTGCGAATCGACTCCTGTCATTACCAGCCCTGCAGCCCCCCTACAGCCCGAGTTAAGTGCAGAAAACCGACAGCACCTCTCAGGATGACTCGAACAATACAATAGTTTCGCAAACCTAATTCGGGCAGCAGACCGAGTTCCGAGCTCCGGATTCGACAGGCGGACGCGCCTGATATCTTCAAATCGATTCCTGTAACCACCAGCACCGTAGCCCCCCTCAGCGCGAGTTGAGTGAAGAAAACCGAGAGCACTTCTCAAGATGACTCGACCAATACGAATAGTTTCGCGGTTCTAGATCGGGCAGCAGACCGAGTTCAGAGCTCTGGATTCGACAGACAAACGCAACTGATGATTCTGAATCGTTTTCTGTAAATATCAGCTCTGTAGCTCTCCTACAGCTCGAGTTAAGTACAGAAAACCGAGAGTTCCTGTCAAGATGACTCGAATATGACGAATAGGTTTGAAGACCTAGCTCGGCTAACAGACCGAGTTCAGACCTCTGGATTCAACAGGCGAACGCGCCTAATCATTCTACATCGATTAGCTGTGCTTACCAGCTCTGTAGCTGTCCTAAAGCTCGAGTTATGTTCAGAAAACCGTCAGCGCGTATCAAGATGACTCAAAACGGCCGATCCCGCCACAGTGCTTTTCGATAGTAATATTCACCCGATCGAGCTCATATCAAGATGGCGAGCGGAAATATGATCGAATATCATGGGAAAAAATACTAGAGCTCTAACGAATGGTTGAATTTCGAGAGCAAAATTTTCAACCGACCAAAAGTCAGCAAAAGTTCCGTCGAGATTTTTCTTGCCAGCTAGCTCTCCAGCGCGTCCGAATTACTCTTAAGCTTCCAGCTGCTAGCTTAGGGAAGCTCTACGAGTCATTTTTCGGCTCTCTTCAGAAGCTTCCTTCACGAGTTCGGAGGAGCGCTGTATAAGAAGAGAGCTCTACGAGGTGCCCGGCGGTAACTTGGTTGACGGTTTACCGCCGGTTCCCAGTTGGCCAACCCGGCCTGGGCGGACAATGTGGTGACCTCGGGTCGGTTTTTCAAAGATTGCGAGAGATTTTCAAATTCGTTTCGAGAATATGAATTCTTATTCTATGCAGTGAATCATGGCGCTTTTGATGGTGCAATTCTCAGGGCTCTAGCTGCATTATTTCGATCAAAAGATTAGAGGGGCCCAACATTGTGTTTCACCGAAAACAACATGCCTTTGTTTTATTAAGAAGCGATTTGCTACTGTTATCTGGAGCGAACTTGGTCTATTCAGAGCTCTACGAGGGTTCTGGCGGTAACCTGGTTGACGGCTTACCGCCGGCTCTCAGTTCCGGGGCGCTGGAGAGCTAGTTGGCAAGAAAGATCTCGACGGACCTTTTGCTGACTTTTGGTCGGTTTAAAATTTTGTTGTCGAAATTTGAACATTCGCTTGAGCTCTAGTATTTTTTCTCGTGATATTCGATCATATTCCCGCTCGCCATCTTGATCTCAGCTCGATCGGGTATCTTTTACTGCCAAAAGCACTGCGGCGGAATCGGCCGTTTCGAGTCATCTCGATACGTGCTGTCGGTATATTGGACTTAACTCGAGATATAGGACAGCTACAGAGCTGGTAAGCACAGCTCATCGATTCAGAATGATCAGGCGCGTTCGTCTGCTGAGTCCAGAGGTCTGAACTCGGTCTGCTGGCCGAGCTAGGTCCGCAAACCTATTCGTATTATTTGAGTCATCTTGACAGACGCTCTCAGTTTTCTGTACTTAACGCTATAGGACAGCTGCAGAGCTGATGCATACAGAAATCGATTCAGAATCATCAGTTGCGCTTGTCTGTTGAATTCAGAGCTCTGAACTCGGTCTGCTGCCCGCTCTAGAATCGCGAAACTATTCGTATTGGTCGAGTCATCTTAAGTCGGGCTGTAGGGGGGGCTACAGTGCAGGTGGTGACAGCAATCGATTTGGCGACATTAGGCGCGTCCGCCTGTGGAATCCAGAGGGCAGAACTCGGTCTGCTGCCCGAACTCGGTCCGCGAAACTGTTCGTATTGTTCGAGTCATCCTGAAAGATGCTGTCGGGTTTCTGCACTTAACTCGGGCTGTGGGGGGGCTGCAGGGCTGGAAATCAGAGAAATCGATTCGAAGACATCAGACGCGTCCGCTTTTTCGCATTCAGAGGTCTGAACTCGGTCTGATACTCGAGTTGGGTTTGCCAAACTATTCGTTTTGTTCGATTCATCTTGAGAGGTGCTGTCGATTTACGCACGTAACTCGGGCTGTAGGAGAGCAACAGAGCTTGTGCAGAAATCGAGAGGTCTGAAATCGCTTGGGCTGAAAAAGTAATCGTTCTCTGCATTTTTTTCGACATTATAAATAATCAGGAAGCTCTACGAGTCCCCCGGCGGTAAGAAAGGTTGACGGTTTACCGCCGGCGCCCAGTGTCGCGGACAAGGCGTGGGATAGTTGCACCCGTACCGGGAGTGTTGAGGCACCGCTCTTCTGGCTGTGTGAGAGTGTGGTCATGTTTCGCTCTGTCATGTTGAGTTGGCAGCACCGCAGTAGGGGCTCAGTTGACGGCGCAGGCGGGAGTTGACACCTCACCCATGCGATCTGGGCTGACAATATCCGCCTGTGGGCCAGGGATCAGGATGAGCACTGGGAGCCGGCTGTAAACCGTCAACCAGGTTACCGCCGGGACACTCGTAGAACTCTGGGATCGCGCAATCCTGTTCAGATCTGACGAGTAATTTCGAGCAGACATGAGCATTCGAGAAACATTTCTACAGCCCATTCTTCCTCCACGTTTTTTGATAGTAACCTTCCAGCTATGAACCTGAGAATTCCACAGGCGAGCGCGGCACAACCCACTCTACGTTAAAGAAATAATAGTTTCTAAAACGAATTTCAAAATCTCTCAGAATAGTCGAAAAACCGACCCGAGGTCATCACATTGTCCGCCCGGGCCGGGTTCAGCTGCACCCTGCGCCGGAATTCCTCTGGCTCAGATGCCGAAAAGCTCTACGAGGTGCATCGCCGAGCTCTTCGGCAAGATGAGCTAAGAGAAATTCGGGCGTAGGGTGGAGCTAGTACCTCGTAGAGCTCTTCGACATCGATGAGCTAGAGGAATTCCGGCGCGGGGCGGAGCTAGTACCTCGTAGAGCTCCTCGGCAACGATGAGCTAGAGGAATTCCGGCGCGGGATGCAGCTAGTTCCCGGAGAGCTCTCTGAGAGCTAGAGGGTTTAAGATTAGAAGCTGGGCGGTGGTGGTGCCCGCCAGCAGCCCATCTTTGCCGCTCCAGAATCCTCGGAGGGGTTCGTTCGAGCCGGCAGCTGGTCCGGGAGAGCTTCCGGCAAGCATCCACGCGTGCCTGCGTGCAGGGGCGCGTGGAAGCGTTCCTGGCAGTGCTTCAGAAGGGCTGCAGGGAAGCTCCCAAGAACACCCCAGGAGGGGCTTCCGGTTCCTAAGGCTCTCTTCGCTCTCCGGGTTTTGGACGCTGCCAAGTTGACCCAGCCGGCCCGGGCGGACAATGTGTGACACTTGGGTGGTGGTGCCCGCCAGCAGCCCATCTCCGCCGGTCCACGATCCCCGCAGCGCTTCGCCCGAGCCGGCAGCGCGTCCGGGAGAGCTTCCGGCAAGCGTCTACGCGTGCCTCCACGCGTGCAGGCCTGCACGCGTGCAGGCACGCGTGGAAGCGTTCCTGGCAGCGCTTCAGCAGCGCTGCAGGGGAGACACCAGAGCTCCCGAAGCGCTTCCGAGGGCTCGCCAGGAAAGCTCTCGTGTGTGTGTTCTCCTTGCTCTCCGGGTTTTTCCCGGGGGGCTCGCTGGGAGCTAGAGGGTTTAAGATAAGAAGCCGGACGGTGGTTGTGCCCGCCAGGAGCTCCTCCACGGCGGTCCACGTTCCCCGCGGCGCCTCGCCTGAGCCGGAAACGTGTCCGGGAGAGCGTCCAGCAAGCTTCAACGCGTGCCTGCGCGCGTGCAGGCGCGCACGGAAGCGTTTCTGGCAGCCCTTCAGCAGCGCTGCAGGGGAGCTCCCCAAAGCGCCAGAAGCGCTTCACGAAAGCGTTTGAGGGCTCGCCAGGAAAGCTTTCTGATGTGTGTTTGCCTTTTGCTCTCCGGGTTTTGGACGCTACCAAGTACCTCGTAGAGCTTCTCGGTATCGATGAGCTTGTGGAATAACTCGTAGAGCTTCCCTTAGCTAGTTGCTGGAAGCTTTAAGAGTAATACCTCGTAGAGCTATTCGTTATCGATGAGCTAGAGGAATTCTGGCGCGGGGTGGAGCTAGTTGGTGGACCCGACCAGAGAGGACAAAGTCGTGACTTTGGGTTGGTTTTGCTCAGATTTTGCCGGAGAGCTCGCTGAGAGTTAGAGGGTTTAGGATTACAAGCCGGACGGTGGTTGTGCCCGCCAGGAGCTCCTCCACGGCGGTCCGCGTTCCCTGCGGCGCCTCGCCCGGCCGGGCAACGGGTCCGGGGGAGCTTCCGGCAAGCTTCCACGCGGGCCTGCACGCGTGCAGGCGCGCGTGGAAGCGATTCTGGCAGCGCTTCAGCAGCGCTGTAGGGGGGCCCCCCAGAGCGCCAGACAGGCTTTACGAAAGCGTCTGAGGGCTCGCCAGGGAAGCTTTCTGGTACCTCGTAGAGCTCTTCGGCTATGATGAGCTAGAGGAATTCCGGCGCGGGGTGAAGCTAGTTGGTCGACCCGACCAGAAGAGACAAAGTGGTGACTTTGGGTTGGTTTTCTTAAGATTTGGAATGTATTTCACAATTCATACTTTGGATAAAAAAAGCAGGGACAACGTTTTTTTTTTTTTTTTTTTTTTTTTTTGTTTTTGTATAAAAAAAGTTCGTTTCATAGGATCGCTTCAGAAATCTTCCTTCGTCTGTTCAAAGGAGCGCTGTACACCATAAAGGAGAAAGTGGTGACTTTGGGTCGGTTTTGCTCAGATTTTCTCCGGGGAGCTCTGAGAGCTAGAGGGTTTTAGATTGGAAGCCGGACGGTGGTGGTGCCTGTCAGCAGCGCATCTTCGCCCGTACAGAAACCGATTCAGAATCATCAGTCGTGTTTGTCCGTCGAATCCAGAGCTCTGAACTCGGTCTGCTGCCCGATCTAGAATCGCGAAACTATTTGTATTCTTCGAGTCATCTTTAGAGGTGCTGTCGGTTTTCTGCACTTAACTCGGGCTGTAGGGGGGCTGCAGTGCTGGTGGTCACAGGAATCGATTTCAAGACATCAGGCGCGTCCGCCTGTCGAATCCAGAGCTCGGAAATCGGTCTGCTGCCCGAACTAGGTCCGCAAAGTTCGTATTGTTCGAGTCATTCTGAGAGGTGCTGTCGGTTTTCTGCACTTACCTAGGGCTGTAGTGGGGCTGCAGGGCTGGTAAATACAGGAATCGATCCGGAGACATCAGACGCGTCCGCCTGTCGCATTCAGAGGTCTGAATCCGGTCTGATACTCGAGCTGGGTTTGCCAAACTGTTCGTTTAGTTCGAGTCATCTTGAGAGATGATGTCGATTTACGCGCGTTTCTCGGGCGGTAGAAGAGCTACAGGGCTCGTGCAGAAGACAATCCAGAAGCATCGGGGGCGTTCCGCTTTTGAATCGACAGGTCTGAAATCGCTTGGGCTGAATAACTATTTGTTCTCTGCAATTTTTTCCGACATATACATATTGTCAGAAAGCTCTACGAGTCCCCCGGCAAGAAAGGTTGACGGTTTACCGCCGGCGCCCAGTGTTGGTGCCTGCCTGCAGCCCATCTTCGCCGGTCCAGAATTCTCGCAGAGGTTCGTTTGACCTGGCAGTGCCTGCGCGCGAGCAGGCACGCGTGGAAGCGTTCCTGGCAGCGCTAATTCCGGCGCGGGGTGGAGCTAGTTGGCCCACCCGGCCAGGGCGGACAAAGTGGTGACTTTTGGTCGGTTTTGCCAAAATTTAATTTCAGAAAGCAGACTTTTGCGCCAAGCATTGGCATATAAACTCCTCTCAGCAGCTGAGCTCTCTGGATGCGTTTTCTTATGAGTTGACTTCGGGAACCGAGCCAATATGAACATCGAAAAAATCGAAGTGAAGATTTTGGAAAAATCTTGATTTAACTTTACTTTGATTCTGAGCACTCTTACCAGTGTAAGGAGCTCTACGAGGTTCCCGGCGGTGACTAGGTTGACGGTTCACCGCCGGCCCCAGCTCGATCTTAATCTCGCTCGCCATCTTGATCTCAGCTCGATCGGGTACCTTTTACTGCCAAAAAGCGTTGCGGCGGGATCGGCCGTCTCGAGTTATCTTGACAGGCGTTGTCGGTTTTCTGAACTTAACTCGAGCTGTAGGACAGCTACAGAGCTGATATTTACAGAAATTGATTCAGAATCATCAGACGCGTTCGCCTCTTGCATCGGTCTCAGTTCGGTCTGCTGCCCGAGCTGGGTGTGCGAAACTATTGTGTTGTTCGAGTCATCTTGAGAGATGCTGTCGGTTTTCTGTACTTAACTTGGGCTGTAGGGTGGCTACAGGACTGGTAATTGCAGAGATCACTTCGGAGACATCAGGCGCGTCCGCCTGTCGCATGCAGAGGTCTGACATCGTGTGCTACCCGAGCTAGATCTGCAAAACTATTCCCATCGCTTGGATCATCTCGACAGGGACTGTCGGTTTTCTGAGTTCAACTCGAGCTCTGGGGGAGCTACAGAGCTGATGCGCACAGAAACTGATGCAGAATAATCAGGCGCGTTCGTCTGTTGCATCGAGAGGTTTGAACTCGGTCTGCTACTCGAGCTAGTCCGCGAAACTATTTGCATCGTTCTCGAGAGGTGCTGTCCGTTTTCGCATGTAACTCGGGCTGTAGGAGAGCTACAGCTCATACGCACATTCGGAATCATCAGGCTTGTTCGTCTGTTGCATCCAGAGGTCCGAACTGGTTCTGCTACTCTGGGCTAGGTCCGTAAAGCTATTCGTATTCTTCAAGTCATCTCGACAGATATTGTCCATTTTCTGTATTGAATTCAGGCTGTAGCAGAGCTACAGAGCTGGTACGCTCAGAAACTGATACATAAGCATCGGGAGCGTCCGTCTGTTGCATCGAGAGATCTGAACTCGGTCTGCTACCCGAGCTAGGTTCACAGAATTATTCGTATTCGACCGACATTTTTTCCCAAATGATGGTGAATTTCTTCACTGAACTCGAGCTGCAGAGCTGCTCGAGAGCTCTTTGGCCGAAAAATCAGAAGGACATCGTGAGGCGCGAAGCATCTAGACGCTTGGTTTTGGGTCTGTTCTGAGGGCAGACGCCAAACACGGATTCGTACTCTGCCATTTTCTCCCTAATGTCATTTTCTATACGCTGCAGATGAGCTATAAGACTGTTCAGCACAGCAATGGGATCTCACTAGACGCTTGAGATCAATTTGCTATCAGCGCTCGGGCTGAAAACTATTCGTTCTCTGCTTTCTTTGGACATAATATGGTCAGGAAGCTCTACGAGTCCCCCGGCGGTAAGAAAGGTTGACGGTTTACCGCCGGTGCCCAGTTTCGGTGCGTGTTTTCTTTGTTCTCCGGGTTTTGGACGCTAGCAAGTGAAAGATATTTGGCAATTCATTTTGAGAAAACAGATTTTTACGCCGAGCATTGGCATATAAACTTTGTTCCCTGAGCAGCTCAGCTCTCTAGAGCTAGTAACTCGTAGCGCTTCCCTTAGCAAGTTGTTGCTTCAAGCTTAAGAGTAATTCCGGGGCGCTGGAGAGCTGCTAGTTGGCAAGAAAATCTCGACGGATCTTTTGCTGACTTTTGGTCGGTTGAAAATTTTGTTCTCGAAATTCAACCATTCGTTAGAGCTCTAGTATTTTTCCCGTGATATTCGATCTTATCCCCGCTCGCCATCTTGATCTCAGCGCGATCGGGTACCTTTTACTGCCAAAAAGCGTCCAGGCGGGATCGGCCGTTTCGAGTCATCTTGATATGCGCTGTCGGTATTGAACTTAACTCGAGAGACATGACAGCTACAGAGCTGGTAAGCACACCTTATCGATTCAGAATGATCAGGCGCGTTCGTCTGTTGCATCCAGAGGTCTGAACTCGGTCTGCTAGCCGAGCTAGGTTCGCAAACCTATTCGTATTCTTCGGGTCACTTGACAGGCGCTCTCGGTTTTCTGTACTTAACTCAAGCTATAGGACAGCTACAGAGCTCATACTTACAGAAACGGATGCAGAATCATCAGTCGCGTTCGTTTGTTGAATCCAGAGCTCTGAACTCGGTCTGCTGCCCATCTGGAATCGCGAAACTATTCGTATTGTTCGAGTCATCTTGAGAGGTGCTGTCGGTTTTCTGAACTTAACTCGGGCTGTAGGGGGGCTACAGTGCTGGTGGTCACAGGAATCGACTTGAAGATATCAGGCGCGTCCGCCTGTCGAATCCAGAGCTCGGAACTCGGTCTGCTGCCCGAACTAGGTCCGCGAAACTATTCGTATTGTTCGAGTCATCCTGAGAGATGCTGTCCGTTTCTGCACATAACTCGGGCTGTAGGGGGGCTGCAGGGCTGGTAATCACAGGAATCGATTCGGAGACATCAGACGCGTCCGCCTGTCGCATTCAGAGGTCTGAACTCGGCTGATACTCGAGCTGGGTTTGGCAAACTATTCGTTTTGTTCGAGTCTTCTTGAGAGGTGCTGTCGATTTTATGCACGTAGCTCGGGCTGTAGGAGAGCAGTAGAGCTCGTACAGAAGACAATCCAGAAGCATCGGGGGCGTTCGGCTGTTGCATCGAGAGGTCTGAAATCGCTTGGGCTGAACAACTTTCGTTCTCTGCAATTTTTCTCCGACATTATATATGATGAAGCTCTACGAGTCTCCCGGCGGTAAGAAAGGTTGACGGTTTACCGCCGGCGCCCAGTTTTAGTATTAGTTGACTTCCCGGAACGACTTCATGTTGACTCCGAAAAATCTTAATTTTACGTTTTTTGAAGAACAGCTCCCAGAAGCTCTCCGCTTCGATCCTGAGCTTTCTTACGGGTGCAAGGAGCTCTACGAGGTGCCCTGCGGTGACCAGGTTGACGGTTCACTGCCGGCGCCAGTTCCGGGGCGCTGGAGAGCTATTTTGCAAGAGAAATCTCGACGAACCTTTTGGTGACTTTTGGTCGGTTGAAAATTTTGTTGTCGAGATTCAACCGTTCGTTAGAGCTCTAGTATTTTTCCCGTGATATTCGATCTTATTCCCGCTCGCCATCTTGATCTCAGCTCGATCGGGTAGATATTTCTACCAAAAAGCATCCCGGCGGGATCGGCCGTTTCGAGTCATCTTGATACGCGCTGTCAGTTTATTGAACTTAACTCGAGATACAGGACAGCTACACAGCTGGTAAGCACACCTCATCGATTCAGAATGATCAGGCGCGTCCGTCTGTTGCATCTAGAGGTCTGAACTCGGTCTGCTAGCCGAGCTAGGTCCGCAAACCTATTCGTATTATTCGAGTCATCTTGACAGGCGCTCTCGGTTTTCTGCATTAAACTCGAGCTATAGGACAGCTGCAGAGCTGATACTTACAGAAACCGATTCAGAGAAACCGATTCAGAATCATCAGTCGCGTTTGTCTGTTGAATGCGGAGCTCTGAACTCGGTCTGCTGCCCGATCTAGAATCGCGAAACTATTCGTATTGTTCGAGTCCTCTTGAGAGGTGCTGTCGGTTTTCTGCACTTAACTCGGGCTGTAGGGGGGCTACAGTGCTGGTGGTCAGAGGAATCGATTTGAAGACATCAGGCGCTTCTTCTGTCGAATGCAGAGCTCGGACTCGGTCTGCTGCCCGAACTAGGTCCGCGAAACTGTCCGTATGATTCGAGTCATCCTGAGAGGTGCTCTCGGTTTCTGCACATAACTCGGGCTGGCTGCAGGGCTGGTAATCACAGGAATCGATTCGGAGACATCATACGCGTCCGCCTGTCGCATTCAGAGGTCTGAACTCGGTCTGATACTCGAGCTGGGTTTGGCAAACTATTCGTTTTGTTCGAGTCATCTTGAGTGTCGATTTACGCACGTAACTCGGGCTGTAGGAGAGCTACAGAGCTCGTACAGAACAATCCAGAAGCATCGGGGGCGTTCGGCTGTTGCATTGAGAGGTTTGAAATCCCTTGGGCTGAAAAACTGTTCGTTCTCTGCATTTTTTTCACATTATATATTGTCAGGAAGCTCCACGAGTCCCCCGGCGGCAAGAAAGGTTGACGGTTTACCGCAGGCACCCAGTGAAGAAAGCGTTTGGAGCAAGACCAAAAAAACTAGAACAATTACGTTTTTCTGTTTTTATCCAACGTCAGGTCCCCCCAATGTTTTGATAGTAATACTGCAGCTACGGACCTGGGAATTTCACTGGCAGACGCGGCATAACCCACTACAGGTGCAAAAAAACTGGTTTCTTAAATGTATGGTCAAATATCTTTCAAATCTTAGCAAAACCGACCCAAAGTTATCACATTGTCCTTTCTGGCCAGGTCGATCAACTAGCCCCACCCCGCGCCGGAATTCCTCTAGCTCATCGATTCCGAAGAGCTCTACGAGGTACTGGCGCCGGCGGTAAACCGTCAACCTGGTCGCCGCCGGGAACCTCCGAATCGAAGCAGAGAGTTCGATAGAAGAAGATTTCCCTCGAAATTCATATTTTGCATTTTTTGATATCCATATGCGGTCGGTTCCCGGAGTTCAGCCGAAGGTGAAACTGCATGCAGAGAGCTGAGCTGCTCTGGAAACGAAGTTTATATACCAATGCGACGCGTAAAAAACTTCTTCCTCAAAATGAATGGTTAAATATCTTTCAAAGTTTCACAAAACCGGCCAAAAGTTATCACTTTGTCCGTTGTGGTCGGGTTGGCCAACTAGCTCTACCCCGCGCCGGAATTCCTCGAGCTCATCGATGACTTGGAACCGGCGGTAGACCGTCAACCAGGTTACCGCCGGGAACCTCGTAGAGCTCTTTTCTTGCTCAGCGCTCAAAACACGTGGAGGAAGCTCCTGAAGCGAGGGCCAAAAAAGTCGAAAAGAAACCGTTGCATACGAATAGGTTTGCGGACCTAGCTGGAGCAGCGGACTCTGCACAGCTAGTGTCGTGGACCTAGCTTGAGTAGCAGACCGTTCAAGCCTCTTGATGCAACAGATGAGCGTGCCTGGTGATACTGAATTGGTTTCTGTGCGTGCCAGCTCTGTAGCTGCTCTAAATCTTGAGTTGAGTACTGAAAACCGACATCACTGGTCAAGATGACTCGAATACTACAAATAGTTTGACGGACCTAGCTCGAGTAGCAGACCGAGTTCAGGCCTCTGGATGCAAGAGACGAACGTGCCTGATGATTCTGAATCGGTTTCTGTTCGTATGAGCTCTGTAGCTCTTTGAACTCTCGAGTTAAGTACAGAAAACCGTGAGCGCCTGTCAAGATGGGTCGGAACACATTCGGGTCCTGCAAGTCTTCTGATCGTGATATTGCAGCTACGGACCTGAGAATTTCACTGGCAGACGCGTCATAACCCACTACAGGTGAGAAAAATCTGGTATATCTTTCAAATCTTAGCAAAACCGACCCCAAGTCACCACATTGTCTCTTAAGGTCGGTTGGGCCAACTAGCTCCACCCCGCGCCAGAATTCCTCTAGCCCATCGATGCTGAGGAGCTCTACGAGGTACGAAGAGCTCTACGAGGAACTTGGTAGCGTTCAAAACCCGGAGAGCGAAAAGACCCCCGGGAACAGGAAATCTTCCCGGGAGAGGTTTGGGGAGCTCCCCTGAAGCGCTTCGAAAGCGCTGCCAGGAACGCTTCCACGCGTGCCTGCGCGCGTCCAGGCACGCGTGGACGCGTGCCGGAAGCGCTCCTGGACTCGCTGCGACCTCACACGAGGCGCTGCGGGGGTTCTGGAGCGGCGAAGATGGGCTGTTGGCGGGCACCACAACCGTCCGGCTTGTAATCGAAAGCCCTCTAGCTCTCAGAGAGCTCTCCGGGAAAAACCCGGAGAGCAAAGAGAACACGCACCGGAAAGCTTTCCTGGCGTGCCCTCGGACGCTCTCGTGAAGCGCTTCTGGGGCTCTGGGGGGCTCCCCTGCAGCGCTTCTGAAGCGCTGCCAGGAACGCTTCCACGCGTGCCTGCACGCGTGCAGGCTCGCGTGGACGCTTGCCGGAAGCTGTCCCGGACGGGCTGCGACCTCAAACGAACCCTTGCGAGGATTCTGGACCGGCGAAGATGGGCTGCTGGCGGGCACCACCACGGTCCGGCTTCTAATCTAAAACCCTCTAGCTCTCAGAGAGCTTTCCGGGAAAAACCCGGAGAGCAAAGAGAACACACGCCAGAAGCTTTCCTGGCGTTCCCTCGGACGCTCTCGTGAAGCGCTTCTTGGGCTCTGGGGGGCTCCCCTGCAGCGCTTCTGAAGCGCTGCCAGGAACGCTTTCACGCGTGCCTGCACGCGTGCAGGCACGCGTGGACGCTTGCCCGAAGCTGTCCCGGACGGGCTGCGACCTCAAACGACCCCCTGCGACCATTTTGGACCGGCGAAGATGGGCTGCTGGCGGGCACCACCACCGTCCGGCTTCTAATCTAAAGCCCTCTAGCTCTCAGAGAGCTCTCCGGGAAAAACCGACCCGAAGTCACCGCATTGTCTCTTTTGGTCGGGTCGGCCAACTAGCTCCACCCTGCGCCCAAATTCCTCTTTGCTCATCTTGCCGAAGAGCTATACGAGGTACTAGCTCTCCAGCGCCCCGGAATTCCTCTTAAGCTTCCAGCAACCAGCTAAGGGAAGCTCTACGAGTTATTACTCTTAGGCTTCCAGCAACTACCTAAGGGAAGCTCTACGAGTTACTTGGTAGCGTCCAAAACCCGGAGAGCAAAGAGAACACACACCGGAAAGCTTTTCGGGCGAGCCCTCGGACGCTCTCGTGAAGCGCTTCTGGAGCTCTGGGCGGCTCCCCTGCAGCGCTTCTGAAGCGCTGCCAGGAACGCGTCCACGCGTGCCTGCGCGCGTGCAGCCACGCGTGGACGCTTGCCGGAAGCTCTCCCGGACCCGCTGCCGGGTCAAACGAACCTCTGCCGGGATTCTGGACCGGCGGAGATGGGCTGCTGGCGGGCACCACCACCGTCCGGCTTCTAATATAAAACCCTCTTAGCTCTCAGAGAGCTCTCCGGGAAAAACCCGGAGAGCAAAAAGAACACAAACTGGAAAGCTTTCCTGGCGAGCCCTCGGACGCTCTCGTGAAGCGCTTCTGGAGCTCCGTGGGCTCCCCTGCAGCGCTTCTGAAGCGCTGCCAGGAACGCTTCCACGCGTGCCTGCGCGCGTGCAGGCTCGCGTGGACGCGTGCCGGAAGCGCCCCCGAACCCGCTGCCGGGACGGGCGACTTGCTGCAAGGATCTTGGAGCGGCGGAGATGGGCTGCTGGCGGGCACCACCACCGTCGGGCTTCTAATCTAAAACCTTCTAGCTCTCAGAGAGCCCTCCGGGAATCTTAGCAAAACAGGCCCTAGGTCACCACATTGTCTCTTAAGGTCGGGTCTGCCAGCTAGCTCCACCCTGCGCCCGAATTCCTTTTAGCTCGTCTTGCCGAAGAGCTCTACGAGGTAAATGCTCTTACGCGTGCAAAGAGCTCTACGAGGTTCCTGGCGGTGACCAGGTTGACGGTTCACCGCCGGCGCCAGTCGTTGCCGAAGAGCTCTACGAGGCATCTAAAACCCTCTCGCTCTCAGAGAGCTCTTCGGGAAAAGAAAACACACACACACACGCCGGAAAGCTGTCCTGGCGAGCCCTCGGACGCTCTCGTGAAGCGCTTCTGGAGCTCTGGGGGGCTCCCGCTTCTGAAGCGCTGCCAGGAACGCGTCCACGCGTGCCTGCACGCGTGCAGGCACGCGTAGACGCTTGCCGGAAGCTCTCCCGGACCCGCTGCGACGTTTTACAGGTCGCTGCGAGGATCCTGGACCGGCGGAAATGGGCTGCTGGCGGGCACCACCACCGTCCGGCTTCGAATCTAAAACCGTCTAGCTCTCAGAGAGCTCTCCGGGAAAAGAGAGCACGCACACACACGCACCGGAAAGTTTTCCTGGCGAGCCCTCGGACGCTCTCGTGAAGCGCTTCTGGAGCTCTGGGGGGCTCCCCTGCAGCGCTTCTGAAGCGCTGCCAGGAACGCTTCCACGCGTGCCTGCACGCGTGCAGGCGCGCGTAGACGCTTGCCGGAAGCTCTCCCGGACCCGCTGCGACGTTTTACAGGTCGCTGCGAGGATCCTGGACCGGCGGAGATGGGCTGCTGGCGGGTAAACCGTCAACCTTGCTACCGCCGGGAACCTCGTAGAGCTCTTTTCTTGCGCGGCGATCGTCGGAGCACATGAAGAAAGCTTCTGGAGCGAGAAACGAAGAACTCGAAAAAACACGTTTTTCTGTTTTTATCCAACGTCGGTTCCTCCAAGTGTTTTGATTGTAATACTGCCCCTGCGGACCTGAGAATTTGACTGGCAGACGCGGCATAACCCACTACAGGTGCGAAAAATCTGGTTTCTCAAAATGACTGGTCAAATATCTTTCAAATCTTAGCAAAACCGACCCAAATGTGACACATTGTTTCTTTTGGTCGGGTCGGCCAACTAGCTCCACCCCGCGCCAGTTCCTCTAGCTCATCGTTGCCGAAGAGCTCTACGAGGTATCTAAAACCCTCTAGCTCTCAAAGAGCTCTCCGGGAAAAGAGAACACACACGCCGGAAAGCTTTCCTGGCGAGCCCTCAGACGCTCTCGTGAAGCGCTTCTGGAGCTCTGGGGGGCCCCCCTGCAGCGCTTCTGAAGCGCTGCCAGGAAGGCTTCCACGTGTGCCTGCACGCGTGCAGGCACGCGTAGACGCTTGCCGGAAGCTCTCCCGGACCCGCTGCGACGTTTTATAGGTCGCTGCGAGGATCCTGGACCGGCGGAGATGGGCTGCTGGCGGGCACCACCACCGTCCGGCTTCTAATCTAAAGCCCGCTGGCTCTCAGAGAGCTCTCCGGGAAAAACCCGGAGAGCAAAGAGAACACACACGCCGGAAAGCTTTCCTGGCGAGCCCTCGGACGCTCTCGTGAAGCGCTTCTGGAGCTCTGGGGGGCTCCCCTGCAGCGCTTCTGAGGCGCTGCCAGGAACGCTTCCACGCGTGCCTGCACGCGCGCAGGCGCGCGTAGACGCTTGCCGGAAGCTCTCCCGGACCCGCTGCGACGTTTTACAGGTCGCTGCGAGGATCCTGGACCGGCGGAGATGGGCTGCTGGCGGGCACCACCACCGTCCGGCTTCTAATCTAAAACGCTCTATAGAGCTCTCCGGGAAAAACCCGGAGAGGAAAGAGAACGCACACACGCCGGAAAGCTTTCCTGGCGAGCCCTCGGACGCTCTCGTGCAGCGCTTCTGGAGCTCTTGGGGGCCCCCTGCAGCGCTTTCTGAAGCGCTGCCAGGAAGGCTTCCACGCGTGCCTGCACGCGTGCAGGCACGCGTCGACGCTTGCTGGAAGCTCTCTTGGACCCGCTGCGACGTTTTACAGGTCGCTGCGAGGATCCTGGACCGGCGGAGATGGGCTGCTGGCGGGCACCACCACCGTCTGGCTTCTGATCTAAAGCCCTTTGGCTTTCAAAGAGCTCTCCGGGAATTGCCAAATATCTTTCAAATCTTAGGAAAACCGTCCCAAAGTTGTCACATTGTCGCTTCTCGTCGGGTCGACCAACTAGCCCCACCCCGCGCCGGAATTCCTCTAGCTCATCGATGCCGGAGAGCTCTACGAGGTACTTGGTTGCGTCCAAAACCCGGAGAGCGAAGAGACGCTTGAGGACGAGAAACACTCCCTGGAGAGCTCTGGGGGCATCTCGTGCAGCGCTTCTGAAGCGCTGCCAGCGACGCTTCCACGCGTGCCTGCACGCGCGCAGGCACGCGTGGACGCGTGCCCGAAGCGCCCCCCCCGGACCCGCTGCGACGTTTTACTCGTCGCTGCGACGTGTCTGGAGCGGTGAAGATGTGCTGCTGGCAGGCACCACCACCGTCCGGCTTCTAATCTAAAGCCCTCTAGCCCTCAGAGAGCTCTCCGGGAATTACTTATAAACTTCCAGCAACTAGCTACGGGAAGTTCTACGAGTTACTTGGTAGCATCCACATTGGCAGCGTCCAAAACCCGGAGAGCAACGAAGCATTCAATGCATCGCACTTGAAAGCTTTCGAGGGGGCGCTGGGAAGCGCTCCTGAGGCGCCTCTGGGGCGCTGCCAGGCACGCTTCCACGCGTTCCCTCACGCGTGCAGGCACGCGTGGACGCGTGCCGGAAACGCTCCCGGACCAGCTGCGAACTTTTTCAGGTCGCTGCGGCGGACGTGGAGCGCCGTGGAGGAGCTCCTGGCAGGCACCACCACCGTCAGGCTTCGAATCTAAAACCCTATAGCTCTCAGAGAGCTCTCCGGGAAAAACCCGGAGAGCAAAGAGCTACTCCACAAAAAGTTCACACGGACGCGGTTTAGTGTGCGTGGAGACGCTGGAATCTGCGCGCGACGCCGGTCTGGAAAAGCTGGAAAGCTTCCCTGCGAAGCTGCGGGTACTTTGGAACGCTTTCCTTAGGAGCTCGGGGCCTCTCTCGAAAAGCTTCTGAAGCACTCCCGCGCACGCTTCCACGCGTGCCTGCGCGTGTGCAGGCACGTGTGGACGCGTGCCCGAAGCGCTCCCGGACCAGCTGCCGGGACTGGCGAGTCGCTGCGAGGATCGTGGAGCGGTGGAGGTGGGCTGCTGGCTGGAACCACAACGGTCCGGCTTTTAATCTAAAACCTTATAGCTCTCAGAGAGCTCTCCGGGAATTGTTCTTGCCAACTAGCTCTCCAGCGCGTTGGAATTACTCTAAAGCTTCCAACAACTAGCTAAGGGGAGCTCTATACAAGTTACTTCTGCTCAGTTGAAAATAACTGGTAGAGCTTCCCTTCTCTAGTTCCTGGGAGCTTAAAAGTAATTCCGGGGCGCTGGAGTGCTAGTAACTCGTAGAGTTTTCCTTGGCTAGTTGTGGAAGCTTAAGAATAAAGGTTCGCAAAGCTTCCCTAAGCTAGTTGCTGGAAGCTTAAGAGTAATTCCCGGAGAGCTCTCTGAGAGATAAGGTTTTAGATTAGAAGCCGCACGCTGGTGGTGCCCCCCAGCAGCCCATCTTCCCCGCCCCAGAATCCCCGCAGCGACTCGCCGGAGGTCGCAGCCCGCCCGGGAGCGGTTCCGGCACGCGTCCACGCGTGCCTGCACGCGTACAGGCACGCGTGGAGGCGTGCCTGGCAGCGCTTGAGAAGCGCTTCAGGAGAGCGCCCCAGAGCGCGGCACGAAAGCTTTCCAGAGTTGCCTCTTCGCTCTCCGGATTTTTCCCGGAGAGCTCTCTGAGAGCTATAGGGTTTTAGATTAGAAGCCGGACGGTGGTGGTGCCCCCCAGCAGTCCATCTTCGCCGCTCCAGAATCCCCGCAACGACTCACCAGAGGTCGCAGCCCGTCCGGGAGCGGTTCCGGCACGCGTCCACGCATGCCTGCGCGCGTGCAGGCACGCGTGGAAGCGTGCCTGGCAGCGCTTGAGAAGCGCTTCAGGACAGCGCCCCAGAGCGCGGCACGAAAGCTTTGCAGAGTTGCCTCTTCGCTCTCCGGTTTTCGGACGCTACCGAGTTCGAACGCGCTGGAGAGCTAGTTGGCAATAATAATCTCGACAGACCCTTTTGTGACTTTTCCCGGAGAGCTCTCTGAGAGCTAGAGGGTTTCAGATTCGAAGCCGGACGGTGGTGGAGCCTGCCAGCAGCCCATCTTCGCCGCTCCAGATTCTCCGCAGCGGCTCGTTTGAGGTCGCGGCGGGCCCGGGAGCGTTTCCGGCACGCGTCCTCGCGTGCCTGCACGGTTACAGGCACGCATGGACGCGTGCCTGGCAGCGCTTCAGAAGCGCTTCAGGAAGAGCTCTCCAGGGAATATTTCCCGCCCCCAAAGGTCTCTTCGCCCTCCTGGTTTTGGACGCTGCCAAGTTCCCGGAGAGCTCTCTGAGAGCTATAAGGTTTTAGATTGGAAGCCGGACGGTGGTGCCTGCCAGCAGCTCCTCCACGGCGCTCCACGTTCCACGCAGCGACCTGCCCGGGGTCGCAGCCCGTCCGGGAGCGTTTCTGGCGCACGTCCACGCGCGCCTGCACGCGTGCAGGCACGCTTGGAAGCGTGCCGGGCAGGGCTTCACAAGCGCTTCAGGAGAGCCCCCCAGGGCCTATCAGGAAACCTTTCCGGTATGAGTGTCTCTTTGCTCTCCGGGTTTTGGACGCTACCAAGTTCCCGGAGAGCTCTCTGAGAGCTATAGGGTTTCAGAGTAGAAGCCGGACGGTGGTGGTGCCTGCCAGCAGCCCATCTTCGCCGGTCCAGAATCCCCGCAGGGGCTCGTTTGTCCCGGCGGCGGGTCCGGGAGCGCTTCCGGCACGCGTCCACGCGTGCCTGCACGCGTGCATGCAAGCGTGGAAGCGTGCCTGGCAGCGCTTGAGAAGCGCTCCACGAGAGCTCCCCAGAGCTCGGCACGAAAGCTTTGCAAAGTTGCCTGTTCGCTCTCGGGTATTTGGACGCTACCAAGTAACTTGTAGAGCTTCCCTTAGCTAGTTGCTGGAAGCTTAAGAGTAATTCGAACGCGCTGGAGAGCTAGTTGGCAAGAAAAATCTCGACGGAACTTTCGCTGATTTTTGGTCGGTTGAACATTTTGTATTCGAAATTCAACATGTCGTTTGAGCTCTAGTTGTTCTTTTCCCATGATATTCGATCTTATTCCCGCTCGCCGTCTTGATCTCAGCTAGATCGGGTACCTTTTACTGCCAGAAAGCACTCCGGCGGGATCGGCTGTTTCGAGTCATCTTGACAGACGTTGTCGGTTTTTTGTACCTAACTCGAGCTGTAGAGGAGCTACAGAGCTGATAATTACAGAAACCCTCTTAGAATCATCAGGCGCGTTCGTCTGTTGCATCCAGAGGTCTGAACTCGGTCTGCTACTCGAGCTAGGTCCGCGAAACTATTCGTATTACTCGAGTCATCTTGACAGGTGCTGTCGGTTTTCCCGTACTTAACTCGAGCTGTAGGACAGCTACAGAGCTGACACTTACAGAAGCCCATTCAAAATCGTCAGGCGCGTTCATCTGTTGCATCTAGAGGTCAGAACTCGGTCTTCTACTCGAGCTAGGTCCGCAAACCGATTCGTATTATTCGAGTCATCTTGAGAGGTGCTGTCGGTGTTCTGTTCTTAACTCGAGCTCTAGGCCAGCTACAGAGCTGATGCTTACAGAAACCCATTGGAAATCATCAGGCAAATTCATCTGTTGCATCCAGAGGTCTGAACCCAGTCCGCTAGTCGAGCTAGGTCCGCGAACCTATTCGTATTATTCGAGTCATCTTGACAGATGCTGTCGGTTTTCTGTACTTAACTCGAAATGTAGGATAGCTACAGAGCTGGTGCGCACATCAATCGATTCAGCATCATCAGGCGCGTGCGTCTGTTGCATCTAGAGCTCTGGGCAATAGTGAGTCTAAAAAACTAGTCGTTCTCTGCCAATTTTTTGGACATAATATATGGCAAGGACGCTCTACGAGTCTCCCGGCGGTAAGAAAGGTTGACGGTTTACCGCCGGCGCCTAGTAATTCCGGCGCGCTGGAGAGCTAGTACCTCGTAGAGCTCTTCGGCAAGATGGGCTAAGAGGAATTCGGGCGCAGCGTGGAGCTAGTTGGCCGACCCGACCTTAAGAGACAATGTGGCGACTTGGGGTCTGCTTTTCTATCTTTGTCCAAATTTTGAAAGTTCGTTTTAAGAGCTGGTATTTTTCCCACTTGTAGCGGGTTATGCCGCGCCTGCCAGTTAAATTCTCAGGTCTGTAGCTGCAATATTATTATTAAAGGACTTGAGGGAACCGTCGGCCGTGTCGAGTCATCTTAACACGCGTTGACGGTTTTCTGTACTTAACTCGAGATTTAGGACAGCTACAGAGCTGATGCCTACACAAACTGATTCAGAATTATCAGGCGCGTTCATCTGTTCCATCGAGAGGTCTGGACTTGGTCTGCTACTCGAGCTAGATTCGCGAAATTATTCGTATTATACAAGTAATTTTGACGAGTGCTGTCCGTTTCCCTTAACTGAAGATTTAGAAGAGCTGTTGAGCTGGTACGCATATAAAAAGATCCCCCCGGCGCGTTCTTTTCTCGCATCGAGAGGTACGAACTCGGTCTGGCACTCGAGCTAGGTCCACGAAGCGGATGTAAAATGAAAACATCATATTTTCCGACCTTTTTTCTTCACGCTTCAGAAAGCTTTCTTCGTGTGCTCCGAGCAGCGCCGCGCGAGAACAGAGCTCTACGAGGCTCCCGGCGGTTACCTGGTTGACGGTTTACCGCCGGATCCCAGTACCTCGTAGAGCTCTTCGGCATCGATGAGCTGGAGGAACTCCGGCGCGGGGTGCAGCTAGTTGATCCACCCGGCCCGGGCGGACAACGTGTGAACTTTGGGTCGTTTGGGCGAACTTTCTGAGAGATTTCAACATTCGTTTCGAGAACCGGTATTTTTCGCACCAGTAGTGGGTTATGCCGCATCCGCCAGTGAAATTCTCAGGTCCCTTGCTGCAGTAGTACTATCGAAACACTTGAAGGAACCGTCTTTAGATAGAAACTGAAGAAACGTATTTTTTTCGAGTTTTCAGCTCACGTGTGAGGAAGATCCCCCCGCGTGTTACGAGCGGTGCCGTGCGAGGAAAGAGCTCTACGAGGCTCCTGGCGGTAACCTGGTTCCGCTTCGTTGTAAGTTTCAGCGTTATGATAGCAGGGTCAGAAGTTGCTTTCTGTACGGTTTGGAGGGTACGACTTTGGATTCGGGTAGTCTCCAACAGATACATGCAGCTGAAGGCAACTTCTTGTCCACCATGAGACGTCTCAAAAAGAAGATCACGGAGTCCTGGGGAGAGTACTGGGGCAGGAGGATTAAAGGTGGTCGTCGCTTATTGAAGTGGGCCCGTAAGCCTTCGATGGTCCAGCTCGCCCTTCATCGCCAGTGGCTCTTCGCCAAACATGTTGTGAGCACGATCCATGAGGAACATAGTCGGGTGGATGAGGACGCACTCAGTCAGGGCATTCTTTATCATGAGCCACGACATCCTGATATTTTTGGTGGTTCGCAGCGCTCCTTGGAGTTATCGGTTCCCTCGCCTACCCCGAATGCCAGACAGCGTAACAGTTCGTGTAGGAGAAAGGCACAGAGCGCGTCTTCCTTGGAGAATAGGTCAGTTCGCAGACGTGTATCGGAGGACACGGCACATGAGCATCATGATTCACAACATGTACATGAGCCTGTTCGTAAGCGGGTACGCCATACCTATGCACGGGAGGAGGAAGGAGGATTGCCCACTGCCAGTATGCAGAGCGCCTTGACGATGATGCACGCGTCGGGGGAGTGGACTGAGCAGCGTGACGTGCATGTTAGAGCTCTCCCTGGGGGCCGACGGTTTACTAGAGCTTGTCGTCATCGAGTCTTGACGGGACTTAGGCCTTGGTTCGAGGTCTTCGAGCACACGCGCGGGGTTCATTGGGATCGCACGATGGTCTGGAATGAAACTGGCTGGCGTTCCTTCCTGGTGGGTACCCTGGCCGCCCTGGACTTGGAGGATCTTCTCGAGTTCTGCCTTCTTCGGGATCCTTTCACGGGTGAGTTCAAGCAGGAGGAGGAGGGGGAGGAGAAGCCAGAGGAGCAGCAACGACGGGAAAATGAACGGGTGGCGAAACGACTGGCCGCGATAAATGATGATGAAACCACTTGGCGTGGGGAAGGGGGTGGATATGGCTTGGAGCTCCGTGGGGATCGCCAGTGTGTTGTGCGCTGGCTTAATGGACGATATCGCTGTCACAATGAAGTATATCGCCGCACGATCAAGGGTATGCAGAACCGCCTTCACAGAATGAGTGAGGACCATCATCTTGTCACGGCAGAAGTGGGAAGGGATATGTGGAAATGGGTGTATAGGGAGGGCAACGATGAGGCGGACCATGAGACACATCTTGCACGTGAGGGTAAAGTAACTTCTGATGTTCGTTGGAATCATAACACTCTTTATCATATTAGATCGGGTCATTATATTGTTCGTGCACTTAGAGGAGCTTTCGATGGTGGGCGGTGTGAACGTGGCACTTCGTGTGGCTGGGTTATGGATGCTTATCTTGTTCCCTCTCTTCCTCCTCACCAGCTTCCCCCTGGACTTGTGCAGGGCGGATGGCACCCTGGGGTTGGCCGCAGAGGTTTCATGGTCCCTAGCCACTGCACGATCACACAGGCTGAGTTGGCAGCTGCACATTCGCTTCTCAATGGCATTGCCGAGATGTGTATACACGTACAGCTTGGTCGGTGGTTGTTTGTGTACTATATCTGCACAGCTCCGCTGTTGTAAGATACATGCTTAGCCCCGCTGCTTCTTCGATGTGTGTATATTCCTGCGCAGCTACGCTGTTGTATCATATCTGCACAGCTACGCTGACTTGTATATTCGCACAGCTCCGCTGTTAGTGCTTAGGTTGCCTGTAGGTAATCCTACCGCTGGCCCTGCCCCCTAAGGGGGCTCGAATCGGGCCCCGCAGACCGCAGAACCTGGTTGACGGTTTACCGCCGGCTTCCAGTTCCGGGGCGCTGGATAGCTAGTAACTCGTAGAGCTTCCCTTAGCTAGTTGCTAGAAGCTTAAGAGTAATACCTCGTAGAGCTCTTGGCATCGAAGAGCTAGAGGAATTCCGGCGCGGGATGGAGCTAGCTGGCTCACCGGGCCCGGGCAGACAATGTGACAACCTGGCGTCGGTTTTTCGAAGATTATGAGAGATTTGAAAATTCGTGTTGAGAACCATTATTTTTGTAACGTGAATTGGCTTGTGCCGCGTTCGCCTGTTAAATTCAGGTCCGTAGCTGTAATATTGCTGTCAAAAAACGTGGAGAAACCGTTGGCCGTCGATTTTTTTCCCCCAAATTGATAATGGTCTCGTGCATTTGACAACAGCTTCAAGCAAGATACACTATACTTCGTAGAGCTCTTCGTTATCGATGAACTAGAGGAATTCTGGCGTGGGGTGGAGCTAGTTGGTCGATCCGACCAGAAGAGAGAAAGTGATAGCTTTTGGTTTGTTTTGCAAGTATTTCAAAGATATTTCAGCATTCGTTAAGAAAGAATTTCACACCGAGCATTGGCACATACATTTTGTTTCCAGAACAGCTCAGCTCTTTAGATCAATTTTCACGATCGAAAAGTTAGGAGCAACCGATATCAAGTTCACAACGAAAAATGTGAATTCGATGTTTTCTTAGGAATACTCGGATAAGCTGTCTGCTGTGAATCTAAGCACTTATACGCGTGCAAGGAGCTCTACGAGGTTCCCGGCGGTGACCAGGAACCACATGCGGCAGTCTGGGGAAAAGATAGGTCTCTGCTGATCGCCAGTTTGGACGTGAAACAAGCTTTCCAGAATATGACGGTTCAGGAGATCACACTTGCGTTCGAAAGACTCGGTATTCCTCCGTATCTCCAGCTGGCTCTACTGGAACCCCTGGCGGACGAGGTCTCCACGGTGCTCTTCGAGGGTCTCGGGGTCCCCGAGGTCAAAGTAGACAAGCACGTTAGGACGGGAGGTAACGAGAGCCCAGCATGTTGGAACGCTGTAGTGGCAGCCATGTGGGCTGATATTGTTCAGGACTGGGACAAGGGAGGCCTAGGCTATGAGTGTATCAACCCCAACCAGACAACTGAGACCGCCTTGGTAAACCATCTCATCTTTGCTGATAATGTGTACATCATTGGCTCAGGCCTGAATCCCAAGGCTTTTCAACAACAGTTGAATGACTTCACTCTTGCCTTGCATCAATGGAAGTTTGATTGGAAGTTGGATAGCCTGCAGTTTGCTGCTATAGGTTGCTCCCCTGGGAAATTCTTTACTAGTATCCATCGCTCTAATATGCCTGGGGATATCGGCCTCGATGGGGCTGATGAGTACGTCAGTGTCGAGCTGCAGCAGGTTTCCGTCCTCAACGTACTGGGGAATGACATCGCGGATTCTTTTCGCGAGCCGCAGTTGATGTTGACCGCCGTCTCAACGCTGCTCGCAAGGCATTCTGTGGCCATATCCAATACTTTCGATCCCGTGCGGTGCATTGGCATCTGAAGTTCAAACGTTATCAGTCCATCGTGCAGTCTACCCTGCTCTTCGGCTCGGAAGGGCTGACGTGGGAAAAGGACTCGATTCACAAAATCCACGTCTGTGAGGGCACATGTTTGTTGAGGATGTGTCATAAATCGAAACCCGCCAGTGTATCCTGGGACATGTGGCGCCCTGCTCGTTTGCATGTTGTTCGAAAGCTATTTCACGATCATGGGTTTCAGAGTTCGGTTCAACGTGTATTGCATCGTTCATGGTTGCTGGCAAAAGATGTTGCCGAGTACCATGCGACTAGCTGGGATGTTGCTTATGCGAATCGGGAAGATTGCAAACGTCGTCGGCTGGCTCTCCCCATTGCTCCTCCCGATGGTGCCCGTGCCTGGAGGGGCGCCAGAAGGATGCTGCTGTGTTCGTGTCCATCGTGGGAGGGTGCTCGTTCCGACTTCAGTGAGGTCCTCAGACAGAAGGGATCGTGGAAGGAGGCTAGTGCTCTGAAACGTATTCGCGTCGGAGCTGGTGCATCAGGAGAAAGACCTTGGAGTTACATGGCATATATCCTATTTGGGGCCTCTTGGTGGAAGGACGGTGAGTTTTCCTGGAAAACGTTCCTCGACAAGATGCCTGATTACCTGAAACACTGTGGCCATGAGAAAGCGTTTGAGTATTTCGTGTATTCTGGAAAGGGGGCCGACTCCGTGGTGGAAAAGATGTATTGGGATGAGTTGATGTCTCAGGAGGTGTCTGGAGCGGAGGCGGACAAGTTAGCAAAACGGTTAGCCATCCTACAGGAAAGGGCGACGGTCTGGGATGTTGTGTCGGATGGGCTCCCTGTGGAGCTCTGCGGAGATAGTCTTCTTATTATTAATTGGGTCCGTGGGAAGTGGAGGGTGGGAAATAACGTGTATCAAAAGAGAGTAGATAAGCTGGTGGATAAGATTGCGTGGCTGGAAATCGATACCATCTCAGATCCAGTTTCCTTGGTCGTGACTTCCTCAAACATGAATTCAGAGAGAACAACCAGAGGGCGGATGCCCTCACACATTGTGCGCGGGAAGGCCGCGAGTGTTACACTATGAGGCCTCTTCCACCCGATCTTTTAGAGTATCATGGGCTTGTTGCCCTCCGCGGTCGTTTCGACGGCGGAGTGGATGCGTCTGGTTGTGGTATTGGTTTCTTTCTCGAGGCCGCCTTTCTCCCCCATCCTGAACATTGCTCCAAGCGCCTGCGGCATTCCGCTGCCCCCGACTCGCCTCAGCCTGCTGCCTCCTGTGACGGTCTCGTTTGGAGAGATGTTGCGGAGGCGGCCCTTCTCTTGCCCAGAGATAGTACAGTCACTGATGCCGAACTGACGGCGCTGGAGCGCCTCATTGGGGCGGCCGAGTGCGTGCTGAGAGCTCACGGAGAGCTCGAGGCGCCCTGCTGGGCGTTTGGCTCGGGCAGGCTTCGACGGAGCCTTCGCTGCCCGCAAAACCGCAAAAAAAACAGGAACCATTACCGTAGCCATTTTGGCTCAAGGTTGCCTGGCTCAAGCTGGAGAAGCTAGGGCCGCGGGCGGCCGTGGGCGCGCGCGCGCTCGCCATATCTTCGTGTGCTTCGTGAGCTGCAACCCCTTCCCCCTCAGGGACCACCTGCAGGAGATAGGTGAGCTCTTGTCTGCTTGTGGGATTGGTGGCTATCCTGGTCTTAGGCGCAAGGCCGCTCTGGATCGTTCGCTTTGTGGGTGCTATCATATACTTGTTTGCAGCTGCTCTCTCGGGCCGCCTGCTCTGCTTGTATTGCTGCGCTTTGTTTTGAACGCGATAGTTGCCAGCACGTTTCCAGTTTTTCTCTTGTTGCAGCGGGAGTTCATTCGTTTTCGCAACGCAGTGGGGGCCACCAAGTTGTGGCTGGAGTCAGTTTCTTCGTGAGTTGGACAGATCCTACTACGAAGAGCAGTTTCGTGAACAGTTTCGTCCTCGCCGTTCTTACTCAGAGATGGATTCCGATCTCGGAGACTCAGATTTCGATGAAGAGAACGAATCGAAGAGACAGCGTAAGGAGCTGGGTCTCGAAGGTGATGAGGCAATGGAGGAAGAAGCTGCTGTTGATGCTGCGGGGGCTGGGAGTGGTGGGGGAGGCAGTGCAGGCAGTGGAGGAGGTGCCGCAGCTGGAGGAGACATAGCAGAGATTCTACGCAGTCAGTTCAAAGTGATGAAGGCAGATATGCAACGCATGCTGAAGCAAAATACGAAGGACATGCGACAGGAGATCACTACCCAGGTCCAGGAGCAGGTGGCCCCCATTTCTTCGTCAGTGAAGGACATTCGTGAGGCCCAAGAGGCCCAGGCTAAGCAGATCCAGGAGCTCCAGGCGAAAGTGAATAGCAATCGGGACCCCTGGGCCGACTCTGCTTCTTCTTTGGGTGGTGCTTCAACTCGTGAATCGGTATCGCGTGCTTTTCGCAAGCCCTTTGAGCCTCGCGTTCCAACCTGGATTCAGGTCTCGGGCATTTGCAAAGAAGATCCTCGGAAGATTGAGAATCGTGACCAGGCCAAGCTTCCAGTGACCACAGCACGCAACATGATTGCCAAGTTGTACGGTATTTCCCAGGCTCGGGATGACGGTGATGGAAGTATCTTTGATAAGGAGCGTACTGAGCGCGACTTAGCATCTAATAAGTTTGGGGTCACTCGTTTCCGAGTTTACTTCAAGAGTGGCACCTCAAAAGATGTCGTCTGGGAGGTCAGGAAGGAATGGAGTGCCGCTTGGCTTGATCAGAATGCCGATCTTCTTTGCCCGAACGCTTTTGGAAACTACCGTGACCAGTACTTGGGATGGCTTGTGCAACCGGCGCCTCAGGATCGCAAGTGGGTTTCTGAGACACGTAAGGCGACGGCGCAATTCCACAAACGGAAGACAGTGCAGACGGCCCAGGTGCTGTTCGAGGCTGAGGGTCCAGCGAAAGCGTGGATGTATGCCAAATCGACCTCTGCTTCGGCGAATGTTTGTATCGGTACGTGGACGGACACGATTGGATGGAAGATCTCAGCTGATAAAATGAAGGAAGTTGATACTGGGATTGACGTATCAGCTTGGGAAGGTGCGCTTAACAGTACTCTGTGACGGTGCCCAGCCTTGTGCGGAGGTTGGAATACACGGAGGTTGGGGACACACACCTCCGAGTGCATGCGCCATCTTGCTGATCTCGATCTCTCTCTTGTCGCTCTTCAGGAATGCCAGCATTTGAATGATGTTGAAGTTGAGGACGTGGGATGGGACTTCCGTTGCTCTGAGTGCAGACGGGCTGCAATCTTGTTTCGGGGATCTTGGAAGCACCTCATCTTAGACTGCATCTCTGGCGATCGTTGGGTTGCGATTGTATTCCGCCATCTTATATTCGTCTCAGCTTACCTTCCACATCGTGAAACGTGCAAGGGGACAAATGGTGAGCCTAGGGGATCTTCAGAAGGCCACTATGAGAGTTTCGCCTTGTACACCAGCGTGCTGTCAGATCTGGCGTCTAAAGTTCTTGCTGCTAAAAGAAGTGCTCCATTCGCGATCTTGTTTTGCAAGTCGATGCCAATGTTGAGGTCTATCCCAATCAGACTGTTGCTAGGATACTCGTGACGGGGGAGGCGGTAGAGGGACCTAAAGCTAAGTCTAGGGAGCGTAAGGCCAAGCAGGGGAGTGCGGACGCCATGCGTGACCAGACGAGGAGATGTATTGCCAGGCTCTCTTGAAAACCATGGGTGCCCTGAAGCTCCGTCTTGCGAACACCTACGGTACGCGCGCACCTACTTGGACACATTGCACACGTGAGTATGAGCATGTATATGACTACTTCGCTATCCCGATAGATTGGCAGGTTCCAGAGGTCTCTTGCACATGGGTATTGCCGCCTACTCTTGAACGTACGCGTGCGCGTGAGATGTGATCATAAGTTGCTGCAGCTCCGACTCCCAGAACATCAGGCTAAGTCGCGTCCTCGTTCTCGTCCCTCACTTGCTCGGTGGAAGTTGCAGGCAGGTTCGGAGGTGCACCAAATGGCTTGCTTGGAGCGCTCCGTGTGCCAGTACAACCGCTTCGCGGCGCTCTCCGATGATCTTGAGGCTAACCCCATAGAGCTCATAGGTCAGGCCATCACTGAGGGCGCCCTCGAGACTCTGGATCTCTCCCGCCATGCAGGTGATCAATCTTCTGGGTTCCCGAGGCTTTCTGAGGACCAGCTGAGGATTAAGGAGGAGCACTACAAGATTAGGAAGCAGTACAAGCGGGAGGAGGTGGAGGAGCGGGTGTACAAAAATAGCTTGAAGAGGTGGAGGAGGGTCCGTCGGGATATCGAGCGTGCCCGGTTGATGTATCGTCAGAGGGAGGGGGTTCGACGTAAGCCGAAAGCCACGCAGATGATGGTTGAGGGGGAATTGACACATAATGTCAGTAGGTGGGAGGAGGCTCTTAGGCAACATGGTCTACTTCGGTATTCGAGCGAAGCCCATCGACATGATGCCAATTCTTGTCTTGAGGAGCTCCGAGATAAATGCAAGCAAATGTCGCAACATGCTGGTCGCGCTTGTCCGATCGATATGGGTCTTCTTCTGCGAGCTCGCGCACGTTTGCGGGCGGGGAAGGCTACAGGTCTTGATTGCATCTCAGCTTCTGTGCTCAAGGCCTTACCGTGGGAAGCTCTTCGCCACGTTCTTGTCTGCTTTCAGAGATTATATGGGAGGCAGATTGTTTTACCGCTTTCATGGGGACGCATCCTTGTCAGTTTTATGTTGAAAGGACCGAAGGCGCGTAGCTTTGATGAGACTCGTGCTCTGGCTATGCTGTCGGTTTTTGGGAAATGGTTCAGTTGTTGTCTCGCCATCTTGCTCGAAGCTCACATCAAGACGGTTGCGCCGAGGGGTTGTCAACTGTATGGTTTTGTTGTGGGTCATAAGTGTTATGAGGTTACCGCACCTTTGAAGCATCTTGCTCGTCACGCTGTCTTATGGAAGGAGGAGGATTGTCACATCGTCAATTGTGATATCAAACAGGCTTTTGAGTATCTCACAGTTCGGTCGGCTGTTGAATCTGCTGCTTTAGTTGGAAGTGGACTCTTCTCTGGTGTATGCGATCTTTGAGGGGTACGCGCACAATGTTGCAGAGCTTTCATTCCAGCAGTGCACTGTTGAGGGCATCCAGTGGGACACCTGCGTTCGTGCAGGCTCCATGGAGGCTCCAGCTTTATGGGTGGCTAAATCGTTATGCATTCTGGCGCCTGTCGTTTCACGGTGGCGAGATCGCGGCTATGGTATCCAGCTTTCTATTGAAGCGTCCGAGTTGCTCGTCAATCATTGGCTTTGGGCTGACAATGTTATCTTAGTGGCTTCACGTCGGGAGGATATGCTGGCCATGCTCACGGATCTGACTACTGCAATTCACCGACGCGGCTTCAGGTGGAGGGACAGCTCTTTATAATACCTTGCTTGTGGTTGCTCTGGACCGCCTTGTGCACTTCAGATTTCGGTGCCTTCTAGCTTGCTGCCGGGCGTCGGGGCTTCGAGCTTCGGCGGGGCGGCCGCCCATTGGGAGCCGTGTTTCCAGCCCGGTGTCGGTGCTGTGGGCTTGAGCGGGGCGCCAATAACAAAAAATGAAGTTTCTGTTCTTGGCGGCCTCGGCTATGATGAGAAGTCTTCCAATCCCACGGGCTCGGCTCGCGGTGAGGTCGTCAGACCACAGGAAGGCGCACACTTCTCTGAGTCGATCTCTTATACCATTCCGCAGGTTACTCAGACAATCGTTTTGGGCACCTTGTTGGACGTAGAGTTCTCAGATCATGCAGATATACTTCACCGACTGAAGAAAGCACGCCAGAGCTTTTGGATTGATGCGGATTTCTACACTAGTGCTGTTATTCCAATGGGCCGCAAGCTTGCACGGTATGATGCACGCGTTCGCTCTTGCTTCCTTTACGGCGTCGAGGGCACCACTTGTGATGCGAATAGTTTGACGTTGATTCACGTGGAGGAAGGGCAGTTTCTCTCGGCTATGTGTCGTCGTCGTAAGAGGGTGAATGAGAAGTGGGCTGCATATTGGAGTTCACGGATCAGGCACGCACGCATGTTGATGCTCAACTCTTCCAGGCCTTCACTCGTGCAGCTTACTTTGTATCGGCAGTGGTTGTTCGCTAAACATGTTGTGTGTACGGCTTTTGGTCATCTTGCTCAGCCTGCTTGTGACGATCTCAGCCAAGGGATTCTATCGCGTGAACCTGAGTTGCCTCGTGTTCTGTGTGGCTCACCTGTGCCTCCTACCCCTGCTCCTGTGCGCAACCGTCGCCAGCAAATCCCAGATATGCGTCGTAACGTTTGCCCGCGTCGTGAAGACCCGCCCCAGCCTGTTTCGCAGCCGGCTTCGGATCCACTTCGTAAACGTGCACGCGCGGATTTCACGAAGGTTTGGGCCACACCGTCTATGCAGAGCGCGCTGTGTATGATGCGTGCGTCAGGGGAGTACACTGGTCATCGTGATGCCATGGTTCTTGCTTTTGGCGCCCGTGGTCGTGGGTTTTCTCGTCGGCGTTCGCACAAAGTTACGCAGAGTCTCCAGCCTTGCTTTACGGTGTTCGAAGTCTCTCAGGGGCCTCATTGGGATCAGAGTATGTGTTGGACGGAACTAGGTTGGAAGACCTTCTTAGTGGACACGCTGCAGAAGCTTGATCTATCCAAGATATTGGAATTCTGCCTGATAAAAGATGCTACTT
The DNA here is from genome assembly GCA_963575745.1 of Prorocentrum cordatum. NCBI lineage: Eukaryota > Dinophyceae > Prorocentrales > Prorocentraceae > Prorocentrum > Prorocentrum cordatum. Next base: position 71,918 of record CAUYUJ010001347.1, read on the forward strand.
CGGGTACCCATTGGAAGGAGGAGGAGGAGACTAAAACAGAGGCCGAACTGCAACGTGAAAATGAACGTCGTGCTAAACGGTTAGTTGCGCTTTTCCAGGACGAAACCAACTGGAGGATGAACCCTGGGTGGCTGGCTCTAGAGATGAGGGGATATAGTCAGTGTATAACACGTTGGCTAACGGGTAAAAACAGATGTATGAATGAGATATATAGTAAAACCATCGCCGATATGCAAAATACATTGTACGCCGTGTGTAAGCAGTTCCAGATCTATAGTCCTGAAGCGGGCCGTGATATTTGGAAATGGGTTTATCGGGAGGGGAACACTGAGGCGGACCATGAGACGCATGTGGCCAGAGAAGGGCAGACTGCTTCAGATGTGCGGTGGGACCTCAATACACTTTCTTCTATTCGTTCGAATCAACATAGTGTACACGCGGTGAGAGGCTCTTTTGATGGTGGCAGATGTGAGTTAGGCACATCTTGTGGCTGGGTGATTGACATTTTTATCTCTTCTAATTTGCCTTCTCCCTCCCCCCCCCCTGGCCTCCCCTCTAATCGTTGGCAGCTCGGTGTAGCCAAGCGGGCGTTAATGCTCCCTTCCCATTGTGCAATCACCCAGGCGGAACTTGCTGCATCTCAGAGTTTATTGTCGGGAGTTGTTGATTTGTGCACACATTTATGTAGATAACACATTTCTTTTACAGCTTCGCTGCATAATCTTCCCGCTTTAATCTATCAGCTTCGCTGCCCTTTGACAGCTTCGCTGTTTAGGTTCTCTGTGTAGTGGCCTGCTCTTTAGGGAGCTCGAATCGGCCAGCGCAGAACTCGCATACCAGGTTGACGGTTCACCGCCGGGAACCTCGTAGAGCTCCTTGCAGAGCTTCCCTTAGCTAATTCCTGGAAACTTAAGATTAATTCCGGGGCGCTGGAGAGCTAGTTGGCAAGAAAAATCTCGACGGACCTTCTGCTGACTTTTGGTCGGTAGAAAACTTTGTTCTCGAAATTCAACAATTCGTTTGATCTCTAGTATTTGTTTCCCGTGATATTCGATCTTATTCCCGCTCGCCGTCTTGATCTCAGCTCGATCGGGTACCTGATACTGTCAAAAAGCACTGCGGCGGGATCGGCCGTTTCGAGTCATCTTGATACGTGATGTCGGTATTTTGTACTGGGCGCCGGCGGTAAACCATCAACCTTTCTTACCGCCGTGGGACTCGTAGAGCTTCCTGACCATATATTTTGTTTGAAAAAATAGCAGAGAACCAATAGTTTTCAAGCCCGAGCTGATAGCATATTGATCTCAGGCGTCTAGTGATATCCAATTGCTGTGCTGGGAGGAAGTAGCAGAGTACGAATCCGTTTTTGGCGTTTGCGTTCACAACAGACTCGAAGCAAGCGTCTAGATGCTTCACGCCACGATTTCCTTCTGATTTTTCGGCCGCTCGAGTTCAGTGAACAATTCCACCATGATTTGGAAAAAAGATCAGTCGCATATGAATAATTTTGTGAACCTAGCTCGGATAGCAGACCGAGTTCAGACCTCTCGATGCAGACGAACGCTCCTGATGCTTCTGGATCGGTTTATGTGCGTACCAGCTCTGTAGCTTTCCGACAGCCCGAGTTACGTGCGAAAACCGACAGCACCTCTCAAGATGACTCGAGCGATACGAATAGTTTCGCAGACCTAGCTCGAGTAACATGACCGAGTTCAGACCTGGATGCAACGGACGAACGCGCCTGATCAGTCTGCATGGGTTGGTGTGCGTATCAGCTCTGTAGCCCCCCTAGAGCTCGAGTAAAGTACAGAAATCCGACAGTCTCTGTCGGAATGACTCGAGCGATACGAATAGTTTTGCGGACCTAGCTCGAGTAGCAGACCGAGTTCAGAACTCTGCATGCGACAGGCGGACGCGTCTCATGTCTCAGGATGACTCGAACAATACGAACAGTTTCGCGGACCTAGCTCTCGAGCAGCAGACCGAGTTCAGACCTCTGGATTCAACAGTCAAACGCGCCTGATGATTCTGAATCGGTTTCTGTAAGTATCAGCTCTGTAGCTCTTCTATAGCTCGAGTTATCTTGAGAAAACCGTCACCGCGTGTCAAGATGACCCGAAACAACCGATCCCGCCGCAGTGCTTTTTGACAGTAAAAGGTACCCGATCGAGCTGAGATCAAGATGGCGAGCGGGAGTAATATCGAATATCACGGGAACAAAAATACTAGAGCTCAAACGAATGGTTGAATTTCGAGAACAAATTTTCAACCGACCAAAAGTCAGCAAAAGGTCCGTCGAGATTTGTCTTGCCAACTAGCTCTCCAGCGCCCCGGAATTACTCTTGAGCTTCGAGCAACTAGCTAAGGGAAGCTCTACGAGTTACTTAACTCGAGCTGTAGGGCAGCTACAGAGCTCATACTTACAGAAATCGTTTGACAATCATCAGGCGCGTTCGTCTGTTGCATCCAGAAGTCTGAACTCGGTCTGCTGCTCGAGCTAGGTCCGCAAAACTATTCGTATTGTTCGAGGCATCTTGAGAGGTGCTATCGGTTTTCTGTACTTAACTCGGGCTGTAGGGGGGCTACAGGGCTGGTAATCACAGAAACCGATTCGAAGATATCAGGCGCGTCCGCCTGTCGCATGCAGAGGTCTGGAATCAGTCTGCTACTCGAGCTAGGACCGCAAAACTATTCGTATCGCTCGGGTCATTTCGACAGGGGCTTCCGGTTTTCTGTACTTAACTCGAGCTCTAGGGGAGCTCCAGAGCAGATGCGCACATAAACCCATGCAACATAATCTTGCGCGTTCGTCTGTTGCATCCAGAGGTCTAAACTGGGTCTACTGCTCGAGCTAGGTCCGCGAAGCTATTCGTATCGTTCGAGTCATCTTGAGAGGTGCTGTCCCTTTTTGCACGTAACTCGGGCTGTAGGAGAGCTACAGAGCTCATACGCACAGACACCGATTCGAAATCATCAGGCCCGTTTGTCTAGTGCATCCCAAGGTCTGAACTGTGTCTGCTACTCGGGTTAGCTCCGCAAAACTATTCGTATTCTTCGAGTCATCTTTCAGATGTTCTCCATTTTTTTGTATTGAATTCGGGCTGTAGAAGAAAGAGATACAGAGCTGGTATGCACAAAGCATTGGGAGTGTTCGTCTGTTGCATCGAGAGGTCTGAACTCGGTCTGCACCCGAGCTAGGTTCACAAAACTATTCGTACTTGACCGACATTTTTTTCCAAATGATGATGAATTTCTCCACTGATCTCGAGCAGCAGAGCAGCTCGAGAGCTCTTCGGCCGAAAAATCAGAAGGACATCATGAGGCGCGAAGCATCTAGACGCTTGGTTTTGGTCTGTTGTGAGCGCAGACGTCAAACACGGAGTCGTACTCTGCTATTTTCTCCTTAATGGTATTTCTACACGCTGCAGAGCTATAGAACTATTCAGCACAGCAATGGGATATCACTAGACGCCTGAGATCACTCTTCTATCAGCTCGCGGCTGAAAAACTATTTGTTCTCTGCTAATTCTTTAGATATAATATATGGTCAGGAAGCTCTACGAGTCCCCCGGCGGTAAGAAAGGTTGACGGTTTACCGCCGGCGCCCAGTTGGCAAGAAAAATCTCGACGGACCTTTTGGTGACTTTTGGTCGGTTGAAAATTTTGTTCTCGAAATACCTCGTAGAGCTCTTCGTCATCGATGAGCTAAAGGAATTCCGGCGCGGGGTGGAGCTAGTTGGCCGAGCCGACCAAAAGAGACAATGTGTAACTTTGGTTGGGTTTTGCTAAAATTTGAAAGATATTTGACAATTCATTTGGAGAGTCGGTATTTTTCTCACGTGTAGTGGGTTATGCCGCGTCTGCCAGTTAAATTCTCAGGTCCGTAGCTGCAATATTCCTATCAAAAGACTTGCAGGACACAACTGCGTTCCGAGTCATCTTGACACGCGTTGACGGTTTTCTGTACTTAACTCAGATTTCGAAGCTAGAGAGTTGATATTTACAGAAACCGATTCAGAATCATCAGGCGCGTTCGTCTGTTTCATCCAGAGGCCTCAACTCGGTCTGCTACTCGAGCTAGGTCCGTCAAACTATTTTGTGCTATTCGAGTCATCTTGACCAGTGCTGTCGATTTTCTGTACTCAAGATTCAGCTCAGCTACAGAGCTGGTGCGCACATGAACTGATTCAGTATCACGAGGCGCGTGCGTCTGTTGCATCGAGAGGCCTGAACTCGTTCTGCTACTCGAGCTAGGTCCACAACACTTTTCGTCTCAATTTCTTTGTGAGGCGCTGTCGGTATTCTGCACTCTACTCTAGCTGTAGCACAGCTACAGAGCTGGTGCGCACAGAAACCCATACAGAATCATCGAGGGCGTTTGGCTGAAGCATCTAGAGCTCTGAGCAGAGTCTGCTTCTCGAGCTAAGTCCGCACAAATATTTGTATGCGACCGATTTTTTAGAGTTTTTTGGCTCTGGCTTAAGCTTGCTCCTCTTCCGAGGAGCTGGGCAAGAAAAGAGCCCGTTCGGACATTGGCGAGCAGCTCTCTTATTTACATAAGATGCTCGTGCACCGTATTGCACGAAGCTATGTTCATACCTCCCTTATTTTATATGCGAGTACAACAACAACTAGACGGCCTCCGTGGATTCTTCGACGGAGGGCGCTCTGTGGAGGGATGTGCCTCCATTGGCGGTTCTGTATGGCCGTGGAACACGTTTTGGGTAGCCTCTTTCTTCTCTAACCTGTTCCTACACCTTTGCAATTTCACATGTTGTGCTGCATCCTTTTCCTTGTTCCTGCATCCTATTCCGATGCCTCTGCCTCAGTGGCTCGGCAGTGTGATGATAAGAGATGCCTTCTCTAGCTACCCTGTGCTCCGTTTGGGAGTGTTAGGGCTCAGCTGTCACAGCTGTCCGCGCCCTGACTCAAACTCAAACTCAAAACCAGGTTGACGGTTTACCGCCGGCGCCCATTTCAACCATTCGTTAGAGCTCCAGTGTTTTTTCCCGTGATCTTCGATCTCATTCGCGCTCGCTGTCTTGATCTCAGCTCGATCGGGTATCTTTTACTGCCAAAAGCACACGGGCGGGATCGGCTGTTTCGAGTCATCTTGATACGCGGTGTCGGTATTTTGCACTTTACTCGAGCTGTAGGGCAGCTACAGAACTCATACTCACAGAAACCGATTCAGAATCATCAGGCGCGTTCGTCTGTTGCATCTAGAGGTCTGAACTCGGTCTGCTGCCCGAGCTAGGTCCGCAAAACTATTTGTATAGCTCGGGGCATCTCGACAGGGACTGTCGGTTTCTGTACTTAACTCGAGCTCTAGGGAGCTACAGAGCTCGTACGCACAGAAACCGATGTAGAATAATCAGGCGCGTTCGTCTGTTGCATCCAGAGGTCTGAACTCGGTCCGCTACTCGAGCTAGGTCCGCGAAACTATTCGTATCGTTCGAGTCATCTTGAGAGGTGCTGTTCGTTTTCGCACGTATCTCGGGCTGTAGGAGAGCTACAGAGCTCATACGCAGAGAAACTGATGTTGTAATCATCAGGCCCGTTCGTCTGTTGCATCCAGAGGTCTGAACTGGGTCTGCTACTCGGGCTAGGTCCGCAAAAGTATTCGTATTCTTCGAGTCATCTTGACAGATGTTGTCCATTTTCTGTATCGAATTCGGGCTGTAGGACAGCTACAGAGCTGGTACGCACAAAACCCGATGCAGAAGCATTGGGGACGTTCGTCTGTTGCACCGAGAGGTCTGAACTCGGTCTGCTACCCGAGCTAGATTCACAAAACTATTCGTATTCGACCGACAATATTTTTCCAAATGATGGTGAATTTCTTCACTGAACTCGAGCTGCAGAGCAGCTCGAGCCGAAAAATCAGAAGGACATCATGAGGCGCGAAGCATCTAGACGCTTGGTTTGGGTCTCTTGTGAGCGCAGACGCCAAACACGGATTCGTACTCTGCTATTTTCTCCCTGATGGAATTTTCTACACGCTGCTGAAAAACTATTCGTTCTCTGCTAATTCTTTGGACATAAAATATTGTCAGGAAGCTCTACGAGTCCCCCGGCGGTATGAAAGGTTGACGGTTTACCGCCGGCGCCCAGTTCCGGCGCGGGGTGGAGCTAGTTGGTCGACCCGACCAGAAAGGACAATGTGACAACTTTGGGTCGGTTTTGCTATGATTTGCAATATATTTGACAATTCATTCTAAGAAAGCAGATTTTTACGCCGAGCATTGGCGTAGAAACTTTGTTCCCTCAGCAGCTCAGCTCTCTAGAGCCAGTTTTAGTACTAGTTGACTTCCCGGAACCGACTTCATGTTCACTCCAAAAAATCTCATTTCGACGTTTTTCTGGAAAAGCTCCCAGAAGCTCTCCGCTTCGATCCTAAGCTTTCTTACGGGTGGAAGGAGCTCTACGAGGTTCCCGGCGGTGACTAGGTTGACGGTTCACCGCCGGCGCCAGTCGAAGATTGTGAGAGATTTTGAGATTCGTTTTGGAAATCCAGATTTTTATGCTCTGCAGTGAATCATGGCGCGTTCGATGATGCAATTCTTAGGCCTCTAGCTGCATTATTTCTATCGACAGACTAGGAGGAAGCGATATTGTGTAAAACCCAGAAGCAACATTTCCCGAGTTTAATTAATATTAACAACTAACGCTTGATGAAGCTCTTTCCATGTGTTCCGAGCAGCGCCGCGCAAGGAAAGAGCTCTACGAGGCTCCCGGCGGTGACCTGGTCGACGGTTTACCGCCGGCTCCCAGTTGGACCACCCGGCCCGGGCGGACAAAGTGACAACTTTTCGGTGGTTTTGCGAATATTTGAAAGATATTGGACCATTTTTTTTTGTGAGAAAGCAGATTTTTCGCACCTGTGGACGACTATGAGGGCCTCTGCGTCTTAATATCAGCTCTCTAGGTGCACTTTTACTGTCAAAACACTTGGCGGAACCAACTTCATGTCGACATGGAAAAAATCATGTTTTGTCTTTTTCGAGAAATGCTTCCAGAAGCCCTCTCTTTTGATGCTGAGCACTCTTACGCGTGCAAGGAGCTCTACGAGGTTCCCGGCGATAACCTGGTTGACGGTTCACCGCCGGCGCCAGTTGGCCGACCTGGCCAGAAAAGAAGATGTGGTAACTTTGAGTCGGTTTTTCTGAAAATTCAAAGATATTTGACAATTCCTTCTGAGAAAGCAGATTTTTACGCCGAGCATTGGCATAGAAACTTTGTTCCCTCAGCAGCTCAGCTCTCTAGAGCTAGTTTTAGTACCAGTTCGCCGCCGGCGCCAGTTTTGAGAAACCAGATTTTTCATACCTGTAGTGGGTTAGGCCGCGTCAGCAAGTCAAATTCTCAGGTGCGTAGGTGCAGTGCCTCGTGCTCTTCGACATCGATGAGCTAGAGGAATTCCGGCGCCAGATGGAGCTAGTTGGCCGACCCGGCCTGAAGAGACAAAGTGGTGACTTTCGGTCGGTTTTGCTTTGATTCAAATGATATTTGACTATTGATTTTGGAAATCAGATTTTTCGCACCTGTAACGGGTTACTTCGCGTTCGTCTGTAAAATTTCCAGGCCCGTAGGTATAGCATTGCTATCAAAACACTTGGAGCAACCGACGTTGGATGAAAACATAAAAACGTGATTTTTCGATTTTTTTCGTTTCTCGTTCCAGAAGCTTTCTTGATGTGTTCTGAGAAGCACGGTGTGAGAAAAGAGCTCTACGACGGTCCCGGCGGTAACCTGGTTGACGGTTCACCGCCGGTTTTCAGTTATCCACCATGATTGCCGAAATTAGTGTACCTCTGTATCAGCGGAAGTATCGTCGGAAACCGAGCAGTTTACAGTACATTCGATCTGATTATGATGATCCCGTGACTGATCCTCTGGAGGTTCCAATCGAATACGGATTTCGGACAGAATCACGTGATCTGAGGACGTCGACGGATCACATGTCCTGTGAAACTATCACTTTACAGGCGACGAATAGGCTGGAGATCCTGGGTACTATTCTTGTGAGCAGCATGCACCAGCATGAGGATCTTGCCCCCGTCTCTCTCTTGCGCAACGTGCTTTCTGGCAGGAAAAGAAGTGCTATATCTGTCAGGGAATCAAGCTGAAGAAACGATTGCAACGTTATATGATTCACGGGTGCGGAGCCGCTTTCTCTTTGCTACAGGAGGGATGACGGCCGAGAAAAATGCTCTGGAAGCTATCCACGCCTTCGAGGGGCGATTATTATCCAAGATGGTTTGGAGAAGGAAGCGCTTGCCACATTTTTTTTTTGAGTATGGCACCTCAAGGCGCGAGGGGCGCTCAAGGCAGCCTTGATGCCGAACGCCGTTCAGTTATCCTTATTCAAACAATGGTGTTGGGCAAAAGATGTGGCGATGACGACGGGACAGTATCGTACGGCGACAGATGAATTGACGGATACACAGATCACTATCGATCCTCTCGAAGATGGAGATGATGGGGCCGGTGGGAAGAGGAGAAAGTTTTTCACTATTGCTGAGTCCGCCCCTGCTGTGAGGGGCGACCAGATGGGTGAGCGCCATGAGTCGCTGCCCGAGCCAGCCCAGCCACCAGCTCCTGCTGTAAATCGTCGGAACTTTATCGTGCAAGTGTCCGGAGCGGCCGCGGCTAAGCCGTGTAGGTCGGGACCAGTGCCTGAGCCGACGCCGGCGCCGGCGCCAGAGTATATGCCTGAGCCCAAGCGCAGGCGATGCCACAAAAACGTGGTCGGAGTGTGTGCTGATGACCCGTTCCTCCAAGCTCGTTTTACTATGATGCATGCCGCCAGCCCGTGGACACAACAGATGGAGGATATCTTTCGATGTGTGGGCTCTTAGCAGGCCCAGCCGCATACTCGTCGAAGAGAAGGTGCGAGATCGGTGGGTCTCCGTCCTTGGGGTTTCCCATTTGAAACTGTGGGAGGGGAGGCTTGGTATGATGCGCTTTCCTGGACACAGGCGGGGTGGAGAGATTTCGTACGTGCGTTACTCGCGGATGGGAAACTTCAAAACATATACTTGAATACATAATACTTTCTGAACCCCAACCCTGGAGACCAAAGGATTGTGAGGAGGTGGAGGAGGAGGAGTCCGAGGAGAAAAACGATGAGATTGCCAAGCGTCTCGCCTTTTAACTTTGAGAACGCCAGTATTTGGAACTACGAGGCCAAGGGGATCCCTATCGAGCTCCATGGGGACTCCCAGGTGGTTGTAAATGGGCTTGTGGGAATATATGCGTGTACTACTGCTTTGTATTGTGACACGACTGCGCACATGCAGCATTTTCTTTATCGATTGTATTGCACATGCGATATTGAGCTTAGACCGCCGTCTTGGGGATTGGAACCATGGAAGTGGCTCTATCGTGAAGGAAATGAGCGTGCTGATGCTGAAACGTGGAAGGCCCGCACGGGCCAGTCTCGCTACACTCTTGGCCCGCGCATTCACATTATCAAACGGAGACAGATCAAAGGGATTCGCGGCTATTTTGATGGTGGCCGCTCCTCCCACGGTGTTGGCATAGGCTGGGTCATTGACATATTTGTGCTCCCCCTCCCTGCTCTCGATCTTTGCCATGGCGTCTGGCTATGCAACATAGCTTCCGAGGCTGCCGCCATCCCGCCCTCCTGCGCTGTCTGTCAAGCTGAGCTTTTGGCCAGCAAGCGCCTTGCTGAAGGTGTTGCGCACCTGCTCCTCTGCTGCGGACCTGAATCCTGAGCGGGGACTCCTTTGTTCCCTGTGGGCTCCGAGCAAAGCAAAAAAAGGAAGTTCACGGTTCAACGCCGCCTCCCAGTTTTCCGAAAGTTGATTTCCATTTCCTGTTGTGGATCATGGGGTTTTCGGCAGTGAAAGGCTCGGGGCTGTGGCTAGTGTAGCTCTCGAAAATTTGGAAGATGCACCGGCTGTCGGGATGCAATTTCCGAGGTGATAACGGTCTCGTGAACCCAACGAAAGGAGGAAGCGAATCATACACTTCAAGAACCAGTCGCACCTGTAGTTGGGTATGCCGCGTCTGCCAGTGAAATTCTCAGGTCTTTAGCTGCAGTATTCCTATCGAAACATTGGCAGAACCGACGTCGTATGAAACTCGAAAAATATATTCTGCGACTTTTGAAGCTGACATTCGAGGCCGCTTTCTCCTCGCCATCTGCGCGCTGATTTGCGTGTTGGGTCCCGGCAGTAACCTGGTTGACGGTTTACTGCCAGGTCCCAGTTGTCCAAGTTGTTCAATCTGTCGCGTCTTGGCTGCGACAGTTTGCCAGTCTGGTCAATGTCCTTTCTGTCCTAGCACGGTTTACATTAGCTGGTCGAAGCATGAGGGCGCGACGAGTTCCCCAGGGTGACATATCTCGCGACCTCGACCAGAAGTTGATGCGAGGATGGAACAACTGTTTTGGTCCGACATTGGTCGTATTGCAAGCGCTCGATATACTGCTCATTTGTTGTGTATGCTACGAAAGTATCATGTCCGAGTAAGAACACAGGCGCAATATTCTATGAATAAACACAGATTCCTAATTTTGCACAATATTTTTCAAACTGGGAGCCGGCGGTAAACCGTCAACCTTGGTTGCCGCCGGGATCTCGTAGAGCTTCCTCGTGCAATGCGGGCGCGGCAATCTCGCATTCCGCGCGCGCCAGGGTGCGGCTTCACGGAGGAGGGCTGGAGGAGGAGAAGGAGTGAGGAGAAAAGGAGATGAGGAGGGTGGGGGAGAGAAGGAGGAGCAGAAGAAGCAGGGGGAGGACAAGGAGGGAACATATCAAGAAAGGCATCGTCATCTCTCAAAATAATCGTATATTACGAATCGTTTTCTGGTTCCAACTCTGGGAGCGTGACGAGTTCCTGCACCCAGATACTTGAGACTGCCGCGTTTGATTAGTTCCTTCCGATTGCTGTGCCAAGCAGCTCTGTAGCTTATCTGCAGCTCCAGTTATCTCAAGAAAGTTGTCATAATCTCTTTAAAACTTAGCAGAGTACGAATAGTGTTTCCGACCCAACTCTGGTAGCAGACCGAGTTCGGGCGTCTGGTTACTTTAGACTAGCGCGTCTGATCATTTCCTTTCGACAGCTGTGACACAGCTCTGTAGCTTATCTCCAGCTCCAGTTCAGTCAATAAAACCATCATCATCTCTAACAAATTTGCAGAGTACGAATAGTTTTCGGACCCAGCTCTGGTAGCATGCCGAGTTCAGGCATCTAGATACTTTAGACTAGCGCGCCTGATGGTCGTCTTTCGATTGCTGTGGTAAACAGCTCTGTAGCTCATCTGCAGCGCGAGTGAAGTGAAGCAATTCATGATAATATCAAACAAAATTCGCAGAGTTCGAATAGGTTCGCGGACCCAGCTCTGGTAGCAGGCCGAGTCCATACATCTAGATACTTGAGACTAGCGCGCCTGACGATTCTAGATGCATTAGGTGTGCCTACCAGCTCTGCAGCTCTCCTACAGCTCGGGTTAAGTTGAGAAAAGCCGACAGCACCTGCCAAGATGACACGAAACAGCCGATCCCGCCCACGTGCTTTTGGCAGTAATATGTGTCGGATCGACTTGAGATTAAGATGGCGAGCGGGAATGAGATTGAATATGGGGGGAAAAATATTAGAGCTCTAACGAATGGTACAATTTTTAGAAAGTCAGTTTCAATAAATCAAGAAGAGAGAACTTCCGTCGATTTTTTGCCAATTATAATCCCCCCCCAGCGCGCGGGAATCATTCTTCTAGCTTCGCCGCTAACGCTCTTAGGGAAGCTCTACGAGTCACCGGAAGCCGGCGGTAAACCGTGCACCTGATTTTTCGTTTGCGTGGCGTCTATCAGAGGGGTGCTCTGCGCCCTAGGGCAAGTCCGCGCAGGAGCAGGTGCTCGTCTCCAAACAAGGAGCACACAACAGGTACCACGTAAAACAGTGTGTAAAGTGCAGCAGACGGAAGGAGGCAGAGCGCGAGAGGGGACCAGAAGAGAGGGCAAGCAGCAGGGCACCTCTTATAGCAAGACACACACAGACAGTACTGTGTCTTTCTTATACTCCGACAAGAACAACGAATACAGGATAGGAGATCAACCAATATCCATTAGTAACAAAAGACAATGGGAACCCAAGGTAAACCTGACAAGACAGCAAGAATTCAAATTATCCTGATAATACCTCGTCAAAGCTGATCGCGTCAAAGGCCGCGATTTCGAGATGAAACGCACCAAGACCGATCGCAAAATGAGGAGGCAAGAAATTGAAGAAAAGGGGAAAGTGCACGAGCATCGAGAAACATCAAGCACGAAGCCATGTTCAGATCAGCCTCCATCGAACATTCGACGAAAGGGCCTGTCAAGGTGTTCATTGCTTTCAGAAATGAAAGGCCGATAGCGAAACAACGAAGGAGAGCAAAATGTGATAAGCAAGCCTGCGATAGCATGGAGAATCAATATTGAAAACATAATAATTGAGATGTGAAGTATCAAGCAAATCACTGAGACACCGGCAATTCGAAGTACAATGAACAGAGTAGGGCGTCAAGGCCACGCCCGCCCAATCCGGCGAATTTCAAGCGCTAAAGCCCTTTAACGTCGGGAAAAAGGCCCAGCCGGCGAACCTCCCACGTTAAGACCCCGTAGGGTCGGAAAGGAGCCCAGCCGGCCCCATTCAGCCCATCGAAGTTTGGATCGGGCTTCGTCCAACGAGTCCTCCTGAAGTTGCATGTGCCGCGACTCCTGCAGGCTCTGACGTAAGTGGGTTGCAACCTCAACAATCCGCGACGGTGGCCACATAAGCCCATTCAGCTCTAACAACTTCGATTGTGGCTTCGCCCAGCGAACTACGACCTCAAGCTCATGGAGGCCCTCTCCCAAAAGTTCGTATTCCCAGATTCTTTGCGAAGCATCCCAGAGCCACAGGGCGCAATCCTCTTCCTCCACCGTCCCCAGGATAGCAATATAATCGCAAAGGAAAGCGGGTAATGCAAATTTGAACGAGTATTTCTTGAGACGCATCTTCGTTCCCATAGCTTCTGAAAAAATCGCGGGGCTGGCTCGCAGTGCCACCCGGATTCGACGCAACGCCAGATTTCCCGACTATGCTACCCCGTGCGCCCATAATGCCTGCTGAGATGGAACCTCCTGAAGGAGGCGACAACAGAGAATGGGCGTCAGTATCCCAGCTGTAGGCCACTTCGTGTTTCTTCTTGTTCCCAGAACACCGTTCCCAGGCCACATTTTAATTCCTGGAGCCAGCTGTAGGCCACTCTCTGTTCTTCGTGTTCCCAGAACACCATTCCTGTACCATATTGTGATGCCCGGAGCCAGCTGTCGGCCACTTCGTGATCTTCGTGTTCCCAGAACACCAGTCTTGTGCCATATTTGGAATGCCCGGGCTGTGGCAGGCTGAGGCCGAGGGACGCTGAGGCCGAGGCAGGCTGAGGCTGAGGCTGAGGCACGCCGTGGCAGGCTGAGGCTGAGGCTGAGGCAGGCTGAGGCTGAGGCAGGCTGAGGCTGAGGCTGACGCAGGCTGAGGCCGAGGCAGGCTGAGGCTGAGGCTGAGGCAGGCTGAGGCTGAGGCAGGCTGGGGCTGAGGCCGAGGCGGGCCCAGGCTGAGGCTGAGGCTGATGCAGGCGGAGGCTGAGAGACTGACGCTGAGGCTGAGGCAGGCTCAGCTGAGGCTGAGGCTGAGGCTGAGGCAGGCTGAGGCTGAGGCAAGCTGAGGCTGAGGCTGAGGCTGAGGCTGAGGCAGGCTGAGGCTGAGGCTGAGGCTGTGGCTGACGCTGAGGCAAGCTGCGGGCTGAGGCTGAGGCTGAGGCTGATGCAGGCTGAGGCTGAGGCGGGCTGAGGCTGAGGCTGGGGCCGAGACAGGCTGAGGCTGAGGCCGAGGCAGGCCGAGGCAAGCTGAGGCTGAGGCTGAGGCTGATGCTGAGGCAGGGTGCGGCTGAGAGGCTGACGCTGAGGCTGAGGCAGGCTGAGGCTGAGGCAGGCTGAGGCCGAGGCCGAGGCAGGCTCAGGCCGACACAGGCTGAGGCTGAGACTGAGGCTGAGGCTGAGGATGAGGTCGAGGCAGGCCGAAGCTGAGACAAGGTGAGGCTGAATGGGGGGGGGGGGGGGGGAGGGGAGGGGGGGGGGGGGGGGGGGAGGGGGGGGGGGGCTGAGGCAAGCTGAGGCCGAGGCAGTCTGAGGCCGAGGCAGGCTGAGGCTGAGGCAGAGGCAAGCCGAGGCATGCTGAGGCTGAGGCTGAGGCTGAGTCTGGGGCAGGCTGAGGCTGAGGCAGGCTGAGGCTGAGGCCGAGGCAAGCTGAGGCTGAGGCTGAGGCAGGCTGAGGCTGAGGCCGAGGCGGGCTGAGGCTGAGGCTGAGGCTGAGGGGAATCCATCGGAATCCTTGGGAATCCGTGGCGTCCTTAAGAATCCGTAGGCATAGTTAAGCATCCTCAGGAATCCTTAGGAATCCTTAGGATTCCCTAGGAATCCGTAGGAATCCCCCGGAATCCTTAGGAATCAGGATTCCTAGGGATTCTTCGGTTGCTGTGCTGGGATAGTTTCACTTCGAGCAGTGGCTCAGCGGCGCATGGCACAGGCATTTGGACGCCCCCATCGTTTGAAAATGAGTGACGGGGCCAGGCGCGTGCCACGGCCACTTCGCGCTTGCCCAGACAGGCCGAACAGTGAGGTTTTGTCGCCAGGCGCGGGGACACCTGCATATTTTTCCCAGGCGCTGGCTGTGCGCGCCAGGGACAGTGGCTGGCCTGGCTGTGAGGCCGCCAGAGACAGCGGTGGATCTGGCTGTGTGACCGCCTCGACCAGACGTAAGAGTGACCTTTCGCTGGAATGACCTTTGGTGCGGGCACAGGTGGGCCCCCAGATGGCCGAACGCGAAGCGGTAGCAGCGGCTAGGGCGCCCAGATTTGGCTTCCCCGCGCCCCCCCAACAGCCGCGCACCAAAGGTCACTCCTACCCAGGGTCACTCTTACGTGTGGCCGACCCCCGCAGTAAATGAACGCTCAACACATCATTATCACTCTCGTGCTCCTGTTATCGAAGACATACGAACAGCTTGCGCTGAACTCCGAACTCGAGGATGCATGTGCGATCGTATCTCACACGCACAGAGGTCATTACCTCTACAGGTACACAGTATTCGGGTTGATTACTCACAGGGGATTACCAACTACTGTGGGTGGCGACATCCACTGACTTGTATGTTTGGTTGCCTCGAAAGCGGGCGGGACTGCATTATCAACGTATCCAAAATCTTTAGACTTAAGCTCGGGCCCTACGTATGTCGACGCTACTTGCGGGACCTCCAGGGTACTTCTGGATGCAACGTCCCGTACGATGTTCTATTGAAGATTTAGGCTTACAGGTCATGCGTATGCGATGTTGTCACTTCGGTCTACAGTGTCTGCTCAAGTGAATATCCTAGCGGATCTTACCTGCAGGTGGCGACCACGCACGCGCGCATCCCCGCCAATTTGTGGAGATGCACATGCCAAGTTGCAGGGGAAACCGCGCGACATGCTGAGCATGAACTGGGTTGGTACGGCCAAGGCGCCCAAAAAGCAGAATGGCGCAACAAAGCACTTGCTATCATGACTGCAAGGCTAATCGATCATATATTCGCACAGCACAAAGAGAAATCACACAAGTGCTGTGCACCTCAGTGTCCACATAAGGGTGGGTACAGGAGCTCGATCTTGCTCAGTCTCCGAAGAATGGCCCTGAATTGCACGATGTCGTGAGACGGGCGACGATGAATCTTAACGACAATACTATTTTACAAGATGTCAAGATTCAAGACCAGCCTATCGGGTGCAATGACATTGCTCCGGGTCCGAATGGGGTGCCGAAGTTCGTGCTCGATTATATTGGGAGCCTCCGGCGCCGGTCCTTAACGGACACGAGGGCCAGCGACCGCGCCCGAGGCGGTTTGCGATCGTCGATGGCGATCGTCTTCCCCCCCCCCTCGATTGAGCGTGGCCGCGTGCCACCCCCTATTCCCGAAGTTCCGACACTTACTTCACCCGGCACAGGACAACAGACAGCACTGCCAACGGATGCCTGGATACAGCGAAAAGAGAAGCAAAAGGCTGACAAAAAGGCCGGTATCAAGCCACGCAAGATACCCAAAATAGTCGAAGACGGCATCGACGACTGCGGTGAAGCCCTGGGCCCTGGAGGGTCTCGGATGTGGCGCGTACTATACTGACGTCCCCCTTGACTCCGACACGGACAGTGGTGACGAAGAGGAAACCTTCATCGCGTTACCAGCGGGGTTACCTGCGGATGCACATGCCGATGTGTTCTCCATAATCCCGACCTTGTTGCAGACGACGCAACGAGGTAGATGTGCTGGAACTGTGTGGGCGAAGTGGGGGAATATCGCAAATAGCTTACAGCCGGGGTTTATCTTCCGGAGGAAGCCTAGACAAACGTTCATATATAGACCTTGGAAACAAGGATGTCCAGGACGCATTTATGCATTACTTTGATGTTTGGTTCGTCAATGTTGTTATACTACAGCCCCGCTGCAGGACGACGGGATTACTGCCGTGTTACTTCAGTTCTCAAGTCAACCATGACACGTGGCATCAACGCCATAAAGAAGACCTTTCAAATATCCAGTTTAGTGGGGGGTTGTTGTACGTCAAAACGACTTCCGACGATTTTATGTACAAGAACAACCAGTGGGTACTTGGGTGGACGAAATACCACCATGGACAACATTGGCCGAACGCGAGGGCACTTGCAGAATCAACATGGACCAATGTACTACAGCTTTCCGTGACCGTGACCCCCATGGGGTATTAATACGTGAACCTATTGAGATAATGGCTAAACGCCGTCTCATAATTGCACCCTTTGAACGGAAACGGTGTAAGGTCATCATCAACATGCCTCGGTTTGTAATCAAGAATTATTCAGGGCTGCGCAGTCTACTCCGAAGTTGCGGTCACTTTTTGTCGACGCCGTTCAGATCGCACGCGATGAGTTCCTAGTGAATGGTGGTCATTTCTATGATCATTGTCATTATTCCTCTGTTCTTGTTGCCATCACACAAGGATTTGTTTTTGGATGATCCAGCTAGTCCTCGACATCCCGACGGTTCGATCAAGAGACCACCCTCGGGATGATTGGGATGTCCTGCATGTGCGGACAACGTTAACATGCATCCCCCCTCAATGACAGGTACCCCAAACAGTCTGTGTGGTGCGACACGGAGGATTACCATTGTGAATGTCCTAGCTGTAAGAAGACTTGCGGCCGGAGCAAACCTGGCCACGCACGGGCGCCCGGCAAAGTCAAGTCTGCCAAACCATGGAAGCTGTCCGACAACCACGGACAGGAACCTCAGGCTCCTGCCGAACTGGCAGCACCACCACCCGAGGCACCGGCCGCACCGCCACTTGTGCGGCTACGAGCACCAACTCCTGGCTCCAGAGCCGGCTTAGAGCTGGCGCCAGCAGCTACGATAGCACAGTAGGCAGACATGCTGTTGAGCCTGCTGCGGGGCAACCTGCCTCGAGTGGAGCCGGTAGTTCGGAGGATCACAGACGACTGGCACAGATCAGAGCCAGACGTGGTCGAAAGCAGGGAGGAGATCCACCTCCACCACCACCCGCGGGTAATCCCTGCTGCACGTCCCCGACTAGCAGACTGGTCAATGCTCGATGTCCAAATCAGTCTACATAACCTACGAAGCCTTGACCCAAGCGTGGTAACACGGGAGTTGCGGAAACTACACTTGCCATGGTTCCATGTCAAAGAGCATAAGATGCGACTCATCTTAGCCAAAGTTGGTCTGGACAACGTCAGGCTTAGCCTGATCAAGGGTGTGCGTGACACATGTCGGGGAAACAAGGCTTGGGACAAGCCAGGGCATGCGGTTATGCCATCTACTGGGCTACCTAGCAAGTTTAATGAGGAAGTCGAGTGCGACTTGATGTTCTACAAACATGAACATAATATTTAACGTGATTGATCGTGGCAGTCGATATGCCATTGCAATGGAGATACCAGGTAAAACAATGACCAGTATCTTAGATGCGTATCACCAGTGCTGGATGCAGTTCGGACCTGCCAAGGAACCCACTCCGACGGGGAGGGTGCCCTTAACAACGACACAGCTAAGGAAGTCCTTAAGGCAAAGGGCGCTGAGCTGAGGATACGCGCGCGTGGACAACGTGCTACGACACTTGAAGGCAGAAGTGGCGTCTTACGCCATTTACTTCACGTCGTAGAAACTGAACTCAAAAGTTTGGACATACTGTTTGATTTCACACGACTTCTGCATGAAGCTTCGTTTGCCGCCAATGCGTTCAGTTTCTACAGTGAGGTGTCTTTGTGCAGCGCCCTGTTTGGGCGGCAACCAGCAATGCTGCCTGACTTGCCTGTTCTGGATCATGAACAGCCGACAGAGACGTTCCATCACTCTCGAGAACAGGTGATCCGCCGGGTATGCATTGAAGCTATCACACAAGCTACTGCAGTAGCCAAAACCAATCGTGCATTACGTATTCAGACGACTTTCACTGATCAGCACTACTACGACGAAGGAGACTTGGTCGACGATCATCGTCCCGCGACTACAAAGGACGACAGGGGAGGCCGTAATGGCCCTTTCATGGTCGTGCGGAACGATCCGGACAGGGGCTAAGTGATTGTCCGAGTGGTAAACCGCGATGTAGAAGTCTAATACGGCGACGCACGACATTCACTGGACATCGAAGCTTTGATCGCCCGGGAGATTGGCTCAGACAACATTGCGCTGCGGACAGTGTTGACAGTTGTCGCCACCTACCAATACGGGAACGCTTCAGATGACAAGTGCGAGCCGACTGTCTCCCAAGGTACACTTAGCTCTCCAATGCCCCATCAGGAACTCTCTTCGTATTGAGAACGTAGTCTCTGTCAGGTCAGCTAGGAGTATCCACAAGCTACCTCGGGTGGCTTATGCTGACAGCTGTACATTGGTGCCCTATGACAGCGGCGTGCATCCAGGCTTTCACTACTATGAAGCCCAAGACACTGCCCTGAATGTACATGACATAACCGGGTCAGCACATTCGCGGGTCATCCAAAGCCTAAAGTCAACGTCCACTAAACCTCAAGCGGGCTGTGACCAAGACGTGGCGAAGTTCGAGGGACTGGCCGACGTACCGACGCAAAGACAACAACGCCAGAGAAGCCCCAGAAGCCGAACCACCGCAGGAGGACGGACGGCTTTCTACGATCAATGAGAAATCGGAAGCGGAGCTTGATGCACATATCATGTAGGTGTGGTACACAGAGCTACAGGAATAATTGGAATTATTGGAGGCAGCTCCATTAGATGACCTTTACACTGTACCCACACATATGATCGCTGACAACAGTGTGCTGGTCACCGTCGCTGAAGAACAGCGGGGGGACCTGCCGACCTGGGTTTATCCACCCGGCTTTAACATCGCGGAGACATATCATGTCCTACCGTGCTCCACGGACGAAGACTGTACTTGTGGATAATGGTTTCGGACGAAAATGGGCAATCTATAGAAATCTGATTTACTGCAGACATGTCGAAGGTAGTCCTATCCGGACCTCGACTTAGGATATTGGACTTCGACCGTGTGACCACCATTCGCGTATATGTTATTGCTGCCGCAGACCGAGCTGGCGTCGTCGAGAAGGACGACCTCCTCGCGAAGGCCGACATTCAGGCGAACCCAGTCAAGGTATCAAGCGACCTGTATACTGATCTCCAGACATGGTGAGACAACAATTGTTTCAATATACAGGATTCATGAAAGGCGTCAAACATCATGATTTCGAGGTACGCGTATAAGCTGACTTTCGTAAAGGGCGACAAGGGCGAGATGGAACCGACCATTAGACTGCGCTTGGTACTTCTGGGTGCATGGACCTCGAGGATTTCGATGTGGAAGCATTCTCAGGGACGGCGCGGCGGTCAAGTCAGAGACTACTCGCAAGCACTGCAGCGTGCAAGAAGCCACGGATCATTGCTTCTTTTGACATCAACATGGCTTTCTTGAAGGGATTGACCTGCAAGGAATTTGCTGAGGTAGCCGGTGGGAAGGAACATGTAGTGTGCTTTACATTGCCACCTGGATCAGCATCGGTGCTTCGATCCCTCCCAGGGTTCGAGCGCTACGATGAGTCGGGGCACGGTTTACAGTGCCTCAAGCCAGGTACCGGTACCAAGGATGCACCCAGAGCCTTCTCAGTGAAGCTCAGAAATACCACGAGAGTCTTTGGTCTCAGACCCACGTCTTACGACGAGGAGTCCGAGACAAGCAGTAGCTCTCACAGCCAAACATTTTTGATGATATGAATATGGCCGTACTGAGGACACCGTCGAAAAGTGCGTCCAGTGCGTTGAGGGCACTTTTGGTGAATGGAAACCCAAAAACATACATTTACCGAATGTGCTGTGAGATACACCAAGGTTGGGGACGGTAATGCTACACTGGATCAAGACGGATGCATCAAACAGCTCCGTCCTATACAACATCCTGAACTTACCGGCGCAGACGCCGACGCCAAAGCGTCAAAAATGGTTATTGACATGTTTGTCAGTCTCAGAGGCGCGTCGGTTTACGCATTAATCGCACAGATGTTGTTGATGAGATATGTGGTTTCTCTACTACGTGTCCAAGAACCGACCGACATACAGGTGCGACGACTGAACGCAATTGCCAGGAAGTTGCAGTCCTGCCCTATGAAGATCGCATGTCGAGCGATGACCCGAACGGGCGAAGTTGACCTGCACAGCGACTCTGGCTATCGACGCCTTAGTGGAGATGTCGATGACGAGGTCAAAGGCTACGGTCTTCGCGGGGCAAACCTGCTACGGCGTGGAAATGCGCCAACTGGGGCGCCTGTCGTCCATCTGATCGATGCGTGCTGCAAGTCGCTCTGCTTGCAGGTCCGCTCTAGCTGTTCTGCAGCTGCAGAAACATTAGCAGCAACCCGCAACTTGGATGACTGCTAACCCATGATCGTTACTTTGCACGAACTCCACCCTGGGCGACTGACACCCACTCACCCACCCACTCAGTCCTGAGCATGTCTGCAAGTCCTTGTCAAGCAAAGACTTGAAGAAGCCGACCGAGTGTGCACTTTCAGGACACATCAGTTGGATACGACAGATGATGTAGCGAGGTATTGTGCGTCGTATTCAGTTGTGTGACACTCGCGGCATGACCGCACAAAAGGGAACATTGATAGAGATATGCTCCTACAGGTCATGGGAGCGACGCAATCCTTCAAGTATGAGTTAAAGCGTCATACCCCGTACCAGGCTGGCCAGACAACATCGTTTGAGGCCGCCTAAGGAGCGCTTGCTTGTACAGCGATCTGTTCTCAAGGCAACTTGCGTGCAAGGGCACTTGCGCGCGGGTTCACCTTCATTTTGAACCTGCCTTTTGCTGCTTTTTGTGCAAATAGTGTTTATTGTTTAGCGGGCGGCGGACACGCGCTTCGTCTCCTCCCCCCGGCTTCAACGAGAGCGGGGGCAAAGGCGAGAGATAGCGAGCGTTTGTTCGCGGCCGTTTGTGCTCAAGCGGCCGGCCGCCAACATGTGACTGGGCCTAATCTCGAGGCACGCTATTTGCCTTCGAGACCGAACACATCTTCGCTTGAGATGGCCCGTCGCTCCCGCGACGATCTCCCGCTCCTGGGACTATCGTTGCTACGGTACAACAGAGCTTGAGCTGGGCTTCGCCTAAGGCGAAGCTGCTGGTTGGGCCCTCCAGCCCCCTTTAAACTTCGTGGGCCATCTTGGCTACTGCAGTGGCCTACCTGGGTTGTCATAGAAACCACTTGGGCATCTTGGGGGCCTTGGAGAGCGCCTTGGAGGCGTCGTGACGCCCAGGAGCCATCGGGGGTGGGTGGGCGTCATGCGCGAGTGCGTGGGTGGGAGGTGTCCGTATGTGTGTGTGTGTGTGTGTGTGTGCTTCCAGAAGTACTACAGAAACCCTTGGCAGCGATTCGCATTGACCGTGCATCAACGTGCAAGGGGGCAGGGTCGCGAATTATTGGATGGGCATCACGACTCCTGTGCGACAGAGTGGATTGTGGGCGTGTGGGCGCGCCGCCGTTTGAGTGCAATGATTGCCTATGTAGCTAGAGCTGTGTATCCTGTGCTGTGCAATCTGTGTTTTTTGCTCAAGAGCAGCACGCTTTGCGCTGCCTTCCCTTCCACTTGCATCTTACAAATCTCTGCGCATCAACAGATGGATGGGCAAGGGGGGTGATAGCATCATTATCGAGGAGTGGTTCCCTTATAATATCAGGTTCCGATTGTGCCACCTTGTCATTGATGTGCCAACCACTCGGTTGTACGGACTGGCCTTTCGCGACGGTGGATACGCTTCAACGCTGGTCTGCGTGAGGGTGGGGTTGACTGCACTTTCGGTCTTGGTTGGCTTGTTTCCCCAAATGGATCTGTTCGCGTTTGAAGGTGTAGTGCGTGTAGGGATGTAGTATCTGCAGCGGCGCCGGGAGGTGCGGCGAGCGCACAGTGGGGGAGTCGTCCGATCCCCGAGCAGGGCGGCAGGAAGGTGACACTGCTGATGTGAGGCAGGGATCTTGTGCACGTCCGCCGCCTGGGGCACCGATCCTTCACAGCGCCAGGAAACTGTAGGTGTAGATGTTGTCGAGGTGGACGGGTTGGAGCAGGGTGCGAGGAGAGGAGGTAGAGAAAAGTGACGTGTGGAGCCTTGGTGGTAGGTTACGTGCAGCTGGGGGCCGAGCGAACTTCGAGCGACGGACGGGGCTCCGCAGACGCGGTGACGCGGTGGCTGCGCCCTGGCCGCGTTGGATGTTCAGCGTCAGCTTGGTGAGCCTGCCGCCCCAGATGCGCGCGTCCAATGATGCGTCCACATGGTTCAAAGACGAGCGCCCACGCCATGCTCGGATCGCAAATCTACCAAACGTTGGACAACAGCTTTCGCATCTTCTCTTCGGCTTGTGCTGCGCTAGTCTTACTTGTGCTCTGACTTCGCAGCTCGTGTTCCTCCTCTCACCGTCACTCTTCGTCTACTCCTCTATGTCCTTGGCCTTTTTTGTCTTCTTTTTCCACCCATGTCCTGGTCTTCATCCCTCCGCCTCGTTGTTTTCCGCTTCCTCTTCCCCTCCACATCCAACCTTTCTCCGTCTGCGCCTCCTTGCCTCTCGCTAGTTTGACCTCAGCGCCGAAGGTGACAGCGTTCTTGGGCGGGCTGGTACTATTCCCTGGGTTCGCACTAGAGCTCCGCCCAGAAGAGGAGCAGAACCAGAATGAGTGGGACGGGATGGGCTTGGAGGAGAACGCAGCTCCATAGGAGTGTGCGGCGGATTGGCGATCGATCGTGCGTCGCTGTTGGGCTGCTACCGCGCAGGGATGTTCACCAGCGATCAGGTCGTCGCACCATGTGCCACGCATGGTATTGGCTTGGGAAGGGAGCGTCGTATTTTCCTGGTGTGCGTGCTATGTCCTGCGTGAATGCGCCTGGAGAGTATGGCAAAGCGGTGAAAGCCTGGCGTGCGTGGCTGGCCGCTTACGTGGGGGTGTGGGGCACATCTGGAGCTCGAATTTGTGCACCCCACCTGCTGTAAGGAGAGGGTGGCCTCTTCCTTCTCCCTTTCCTCTCTCCTCTTCGTCTTTCCCCACATCCTGAGTGGGGTTCTTGTTTTCCCAGAACATCCTCTCCTTCTCCCTCCCGCCTCCCGCCTCCTATATCAATACCATGCCTACCATTCCAGCCTCCCATATCATACCATGCCTACCATTCCATACCATACCATACCTACCATACCATACCATACCATACCATACCATACCACACCACACCATACCATGCCATACCATACCATGCCATACCATACATACCACACACTACCAACCAATACCATACCATACCATACCATACCATACCATACCTACCATGCCATACCACACCATACCATACCATACACCCCAAGACGGCCCAAGAGACCCCCCAAATCGTCCCAAGACGGCCCAGGAGAGCCCCAAGATGGCCCAGGAGCCGCCCAAGACGTTTCCAGGAGAGCCCCGACAGGGCTCCAAGACTGCCTGAGCGAACCCAGCGGTCCCCAAGAGGGCCCCGCGAGGCCCCAAGAGGCCCCAAAGAGGCCCCCAAGAGCCTCCCTGGAGGCCCCCAGAGGCCCCCAAGCGGCCCAAAAATTGCCCTGAGCGCGCCCCTAGACGCCTCCAGGAGAGCCCAACAGGCCTCCGAGAGGCCCCCAAGAGGCCCACCGGAGGCCCTCAGAAGGTCGTCCCCGTCAGGTTCCCGGAAGGCGGTCCGGGAACATGATTCCGCGCCTTGGAGGAGTATTCTGCGCTTTCCGAGGCGCCTTCCGAGGCGCCTTGGACGACGTACTACGTTTCTATAGATTGTCCTTCTCCTGTGCACACAATCCTACATGTCTTACGTATGGGTCTACGTGTATATATATATATATATATATATAGAGATACACGCACAAACATTTATACATATATATATGTGTATACATACATATACAAATGTATATATCTATATATATATACACATATATATATACACCCCTCCCCCAAGCCCTCCCGAGTCGTGCTTCTTCCTTCCACGTATTTCAAATTCTTCCCCATATATAGAGGCCCCCAAGATGCCCAACAATGGCCCTGAGCGCGCCCCAAGACGCCTCCAGGAGAGCCCAACAGGCCTCCGAGAGGCCCCCAAGAGGCCCACTGGAGGCCCTCAGAAGGTCGTCCCCATCATGTTCCCGGAAGGCGGTCCGGGAACATGATTCCGCGCCTTGGAGGAGTATTCTGCGCTTTCCGAGGCGCCTTCCGAGGCGCCTTGGACGACGTACCTATGTTTATATAGATTGTCCTTCTCCTCTGTACACAGTCCTACATGTCTTACGTATGGGTCTATATTTATAAATTATATATATAATGTATATATACAGGCCTCCGAGAGACCCCCAAGAGGCCCAGCCCACCGGAGGCCCTCAGAAGGTCGTCCCCGTCATGTTCCCGGAAGGCGGTCCGGGAACATGATTCCGCGCCTTGGAGGAGTATTCTGCGTTTTTCGAGGCGCCTTCCGAGGCGCCTTGGACGACGCATCACGTTTCTATATATGGTCCTTCTTCTGTGTTCACAATCCTACATGTCTTACGTATGGGTCTACATATATATATATACACACACGCACAAACATATACACACTCATATATATATATATATATATACCTCCCCCAAGCCCTCCCGACTCCTGCCACTTCCTTCCACGTATTTCACATTCTTCCCCATATATAGAGGCCCCCAAGATGCCCAACAATGGCCCTGAGCGCGCCCCAAGACGCCTCCAGGAGAGCCCAACAGGCCTCCGAGAGGCCCCCAAGAGGCCCACTGGAGGCCCTCAGGTCGTCCCCATCATGTTCCCGGAAGGCGGTCCGGGAACATGATTCCGCGCCTTGGGGGAGTATTCTGCGCTTTCCGAGGCGCCTTCCGAGGCGCATTGGACGACGTACCTATGTTTATATAGATTGTCCTTCTCCAGTGTACACAGTCCTACATGTCTTACGTATGGGTCTATATATATATATATATATATATAATGTATATATATACAGGCCTCCGAGAGGCCCCCAAGAGGCCCACTGGAGGCCCTCAGAAGGTCGTCCCCGTCATGTTCCCGGAAGGCGGTCCGGGAACATGATTCCGCGCCTTGGAGGAGTATTGTGCGCTTTCCGAGGCGCCTTCCGAGGCGCCTTGGACGACGTACTACGTTTCTATAGATTGTCCTTCTCCTGTGTACACAATCCTACATGTCTTACGTGTGGGTCTCTCTCTCTCTCTCTCTATATATATACTCACAACATATGTATCTATATATATATATATATACATGTGTATATGTATATGAATATGTGAATTTGTATACATATATATATATGTATATATACACCCCTCCCCCAAGCCCTCCCGAGTCGTGCCACTTCCTTCCACGTATTTCAATTTCTTCCCCATATATAGAGGCCCCCAAGATGCCCAACAATGGCCCTGAGCGCGCCCCAAGACGACCCCCAGGAGAGCCCAACAGGCCTCCGAGAGGCCCCCAAGAGGCCCACTGGAGGCCCTCAGAAGGTCGTCCCCATCATGTTCCCGGAAGGCGGTCCGGGAACATGATTCCGCGCCTTGGAGGAGTATGCTGCGCTTTCCGAGGCGCCTTCCGAGGCGCCTTGGACGACGTACCTAATGTTTATATAATAGTGTCCTTCTCCCTGTACACAGTCCTAACATGTCTAACGTATGGGTCTATATATATTGTATATATATTACATATATATATATATATTATATATACATATGCACATATATATATTATATATATTATTATATATATATATATATATATATATTATAGTATATGTATATGTTTTTGTATATAACATATATAATTATAAACATTTACCGCCTCCCCCCCAGCCCTCCCGGTCGGTGCCACTTTCCTTTTCCACGTATTTCAATGTCCCTTCTCCATATAAATGAGAGTCCCCCAAGATGCCAACATGGCCTAGATGGCCTGAGTGCGCCCCAAGACGCCTCCAGAAGAGCCCAACAGGCCTCCGAGAGGCCCCCAAGAGGCGCACTGGAGGCCCTCAGGAGGTCGTCCCCATCATGTTCCCGGAAGGCGGTCCGGGAACATGATTCCGCGCCTTGGAGGAGTATTCTGCGCTTTCCGAGGCGCGTTCCGAGGCGCCCTGGACGACGTACGTATGTTTCTATAGACTGTCCATCTCCTGTGTACACAATCCTACATGTCTTACGTAATGTTTAATATTAATTATGTACATATAATTCTGATATGTGTGTATGTTGTTATATTATATACCCCTCCCCCAAAGCCCCCCTCCCGAGTCGTGCCACTTCCTTCCACGTATTTCAATTTCTTCCGTCTATATATATATATGTATATATATATATATGTATGCATATATGTAGATATAAGTATACATGTGCATATATATGTGTGTATACACACACACACACATATATATATATATATATAGGCCGTCCAAGAGTCTCCCAAAACCGCTCCAAGACGGCCGAAGAGGCCCCCAAGACCGCCCCAAGACGGCCCAAGAGACCCCCAAAATCGTCCCAAGACGGCCCAGGAGAGCCCCAAGATGGCCCAGGAGCCGCCCAAAACGGTTCCAGGAGAGCTCCGACAGGGCTTCGAAACTGCCTAAGCGAGCCCAGCGGGCCCCAAGAGGGCCCCGCGAGGCCCCAAGAGGCCCCAAAGAGGCCCCCAAGAGCCTCCCTGGAGGCCCCCGAGAGGCCCCCAAGATGCCCCAAAATTGCCCTGAGCGCGCCCCAAGACGTTTCCAGGAGAGCCCCACAGGCCTCCGAGAGGCCCCCAAGAGGCCCACTGGAGGCCCTCAGGAGGTCGTCCCCATCATGTTCCCGGAAGGCGGTCCGGGGACATGATCCCGCGCCTTGGAGGAGTATTCTGCGCTTTCCGAGGCGCCTTCCGAGGCGCCTTGGACGACGTACGTGTGTTCCTATATATTGTCCTTCTCCTGTGTACACAATCCTACATGTCTTACGTATGTTTCTATGTGTGTATATATATGTGTGTTTGGTGTATATATATGTATGTATATGTATATGTATATATATAAATATATATATATATATATATATTTATATATATATGTATATGTATATACCCCTCCCCAAGCCCTCCCGAGTCGTGCCACTTCCTTCCACGTATGTTCATTTCTTCCGTATATGTATATGTGTATATATATATGTATATATTTATATAGTTTATGTGCTATATATATATATATATATATATTATATAATATATATTATATATAGTGTGTATGCATATAATATATATATATATATATACATATATGTATATATGAATGTGTGTGTATACATATATATATATATATATATATTCTCATACGCACCTCTCCGAGGGAGTAGAGCTCTGAGGCGATTAATGCGCACGTCGTCCGCGATTTTTCTGGCCGTTTCGCTTGGGACATCCTCGAAATTCTGAAAATCGGTGGCACCCCTCATGCAGATCGTGACGTCAGGGTCCAAAAACTCATGGGAATTTCAACATTGTAACATACAACCTTCAAAAACACATGGTAATTTCAATAATTTTGACCCCGATTCTCAGAGAATGGCGGTTTCGCCTGAGACATCCTCCCAAAATCGAGCCCCAGACCCCTCTTCGGAGCCTCCTGGGGGCCTCCTGAACCTCCTGGGGCCTCCTGGGGCTTTCTGGACCTTCTGGTACCCCAACCCCCGCCTCGGAGCCTCCTGGAGTTCTCCTGGGCCTGCTGAGGCCGCCTGGGGCCTCCTGGGGCCTCCTGGGGCTTCAGAACTACATGCACACACAGAGACACAAATCACGCCCAACACATCACACGCTAGACAAACATAACATACACACACACAACACCGACAACACGCAAAAAGCACGCACCACACAAAGCACACATCACACACACAACACTCACAATCCTGGGGCCTCCTGGAGCCTCTTCTGGTATCCAAGTCGGGCCTCCTGAGGCTTCCTGGGGGCCCTGGTACACGCATCGCAAGGTGTGGCAACCCCACTTGCGCTCGAGTGCGACTTCGCTGTTGCATGTCACTCCTGCTTCAAACGCCCCTTCAGCTTGTTGTATGAGCCTGGGCACACACGTGCCACTTGTATATAGATATATATAGGCCGTCCCAAGTCTCCCCCAAAAAACGGCTCCCATGACGGCCGAAGAGGCCCCCAAGACCGCCCCAAGACGGCCCCACAAGACCCCCAAATCGTCCCAAACGGCCCAGGAGAGCCCCAAGATGGCCCAGGAACCGCCCAAAACGGTTCCAGGAGAGCCCCGACAGGGCTTCAAGACTGCCTAAGCGAGCCCAGCGGGCCCCGAGAGGGCCCCGCGAGGCCCCAAGAGGCCCCAAAGAGGCCCCCAAGAGCCTCCCTGGGAGGCCCCCGAGAGGCCCCCAAGATGCCCAAAAATTGCCCTGAGCGCGCCCCAAGACGTTTCGAGGAGAGCCCCACAGGCCTCCGAGAGGCCCCCAAGAGGGCCACTGGAGGCCCTCAGGAGGTCGTCCCCATCATGTTCCCGGAAGGCGGTCCGGGAACATGATGAGGGTGGCGCTTCAGGGCCATCCATGACGTGACGCCCTTTCCAGTCACGAGCAGGAGGAGAAGGCGCAAGTAGTATAGCTCTCCAGCATTCGGCTTCACGTCCGCTGGCCCCGCGCGAGTGGTTGGGGTTGAGGGGCGCACAGCGTAACGGCGTGCTTGTGTACATCGACGGCGCGCGGAGGAGGAATCACTGAGAGCCACTACAAGCCACTAGGTGCCACAAAGCAGGACCTGGATAGGAGAATATCTGATCACCGCAGAGTGCACACAACATCCGACGAGCGGGCCTGCGACCCATAGCACACAAGCGTCATGGAGTCCGCCAATTGCCCGCCGACGGTGACTCAAACGTGTACTAGAACCTAAGCGCGCGCGTAGCGCGCGCGTGGTTCTAGTATATATATATATATATATGAAAGAAACAATCCATCGTGCGGTTGTTGCTTTTAGTCGTACTAGTATTAATAGTACGACTTATGCTACTATAGTACTACTAATATTTATGATGCTACCCACTATGAGACTCCTAGTAGTACGAATGCAATTCGTAGTCGTACTAACTTTGGTACAAATAATCGTATTATTGTTCTGATTCTGCTGTTATTAACACATGTATATATAGATATACAGATGCCAACCATACTAATCAAAACAACTAATGCTACACATAATTTTGCGACGAGGAATCACAACACTTGCTAATAATTCAAAGAACAATCACAACATTAAGGATCGGAGGAGGAGGAGGGGGAGGAGGAGGAGGAAGATGAGGAGGAGGAGGAGGAAGAGGAGGAGGAGAGGAGGAGGGGGGAGGGGGAGGAGGAGGGGAGGCAGGATGGAGGAGGAGGAGGCGGAGGAGGTGGAGGAGGAGGATGTGTTGTCGCCCTTGCTCCTGGGCGGGTGTTGCGTTCGCGCTGTTCGGGTCCTTCTGCTCCTCGGCTTTTGCTTGCTTCCTTCTCTGGGCCTCTCCCCTGTCTTTGGCCTTGTTCTTCCTTTTTTTCCTCTCGCCCTCCCCTCTCTTGGCTCCTTCCGGCTCCCCTCTTCCGCCCATGCCCCGCTCGGACCTTTCTGCTCCTGGCTCCTTCTCTTTCCATCCCTTATTGGGTTCGCGACCCCCGTGGCCGTAGGCCTTCGGCCCGCGCGCTCTCCCCTGCTCCCCTTCCGCCTTAGGGGTTGTGTGCCTTGTCGTGCTGCTCTCACGGGCGACGTGGCGGGGCCTGCGGAAACAAAACATGGAGGAGGAGGATGAGGAGGAGGGGGGG